>CM070510.1:8615690-8965500 GCA_036346375.1 Guadua angustifolia | reverse complement strand
AGCGGTCGAACCACGGCTGACAAGGAGCTCAACTCTGCGGATTCTTTTTTGTTTTAATTTGGGTAAAATAATCTACAGGATTAAGGAGCTGATCAAGTACGATTAACTTATGTAGCTCAAATTTACGTATGACTTATCATAGATATAATAGCGTGATGCCGATCAAATTTGATACCGGGTTAATTGCTGCAGTCAGAGAATCTGAATCGGCCTCGGAAGGTTCGTGTAAAAATCTAAGCGATGACACACTGTTGTGGCGATAGGTTGTTCTCGTACGTCTGGGCGGAGCTCGTCGTGAACAAGCCGCCTTTTAGATAACGCCGACCACTTCCCCAAGTCCGCATATGGCAGAAGAGTAAGGGTGCTCCATGTACCTGCATGGGCCAACAACAAGTATCACATGCAGGAGAAGAGCAATTACTCCACGTTCCTGCATGATTACGGCAGAAGAGTGGCGCGTACTCTACGTGCGGCAGCAAAACTCGCGTCCCATGTACGACAGAAGAGCTTGCGGCCCTGGCCGCAGGGTGATCACCGAGACGAGCGCGAACACAGCCGCGATGGCCGACGCGAGTTCACATGCATGCCCGCAGCCTCGTTTTCTTGCTTGACGTGAAGAGCAGGAAGATCACCACATACCCTGTTTCGATTGCTGCGTTTGCGCCGTTGATCATCGTCACCAGGACGTTGTTTGGTCTAGTAGAGCTTTCGTACTGATAACGTGTTGTAAAACGAAATCATTCACGTTTGATCAGTCACAATGCATCGAAGAACAATAAGCACAAATAGAAAGTACACACAATGTAGGGAGAAAATTCTGTTTTTCTCTCTTTATTAGATTGATTCTTTAGCACAAAATTTCACAGGCAACTGATAAGATAACCTGTGTCGAAGTATGATTCTTCGAGGTATTCTATTTCTTCACTAAAAAACAATAATAATAGCATGGTTAAAGTACATTGCGTACTCCACAATACTATCTCTACCCTCCTTCCACTGTAGAAATGCGTGCTGCATTGCCTTTTGCATTTCCTCTTAAACTCACAGAAATCTCCCGTGTAAGTACATTAAGAGTGTTTAGATAAATCATCTTGTTTACATTTTAAACCAAATATATAACTTAATTCACTTTATTTTAGTCTACAAGTTTCAGATCTCAGATGAAACTAGAATCTAAAACTCTACCAAACGGCCCTTAGTGTACGTTACCTGTGCATCACTCTATGTACACGCATTAGTCATGCATGCATAAGATTTTTTTTTGTTAAGTAGTGACGAGTCAACCATCACGCGTAAAAAAAAAGCTGACCTTCTATCTCAATTTTTTAAAGGTTCTACCGTCATACAAATCAAATAAAGTTCTCTAAATAACCAGTTTTTAAGCGGCTTTTATATAAACCAAAAGCCATATATAAATAACAAAAGTTAAAAGCTGAAAGTTAGGCTAGATCTATTTTTGCAGTTTATTGCTGAGAAAAATTAACTATTTATTAAAATGGTTTCTTATAAAAAGCTACACCCATTTTTTAGTTCGGAAAACTAAAAAGCAGCTTTTCAAAAAAACTATAGCTCTCCAAACATACCCAAAAGATAAAAGTAAACAAGCGAGAAAAGGCAAACTTACCAATTTCATGGGTTTTGGAAGCATGTCTTTAGAATTAAACATTGACAAAAAAACTAAAGAAGGTACGTTGCGGGACCAGATATATAATATATAGAAGAGGTCCGAAGATTCTCTACGTAAGCATAATAAACTTGTGCAATACGTTATATAAAAGTTTGGAAAATTTTATATAAAAGTTTGATTAAAAATCATCGAGATCTCGGCAAATCTTGGTAAAAAAGACTGAATTTGAATTTTACTTTTCGATTTTGTCCAAGATAACGAGATTTCGCTAAAATTTTGTATTTCGGAGGATGACGAGACGTGAACCGAAAACAAAATTTAGAACCTTAGCTTTGGTGGGGCCGTGCTGTAGCTTCGAAAAGTGCAAAACAATTACCGTCCCAATTAAGTCTTGTGTACGTCCAGCTGGTCGCTATATAATCATTTCTTTCCTTTGATATTTAGGGGTCGGCATTTTTAAATCGAAACTAAAAAAACGGAACCGAATCGATTTAACCGAATATTTTGGTTTTTTTGGTTTTCGGATCGGTTTTATTTTGATTGGGTTCGATTTTTGGTTTTCGGTTCGGTTTCTGGATTCCAGAAACTAATTCTACCGAATAACCGAATTGTGTCAACCCGTTCCACCAGCACTAGCTAAAGGAGCCTTGATTCCATCGATTCGGTGGCACTTGGCCCATTAGCCCAGGAGGCAACGTCACCTAATCCCCATTTCCCCGAAGGCCCGAACCGAAGACCAAATCCCCATTTGCCATTCCTAATTTCCCCGAATCCCCTGGCCGAATCGATGCCTTGCCATCCCCCAAATCCTCCGATCCTCAACCCAAATTCACCTCTGGTGAGCTCTTCGTCAAGTACCAAGGCAAGCATGGCAAGTCGGCAACCGCTCGTCCACCATCACGAGCTTCCTCCCTGGCCGCACCGACAACGCCATCAAAAATTGATGGAACTCCGTCCTCCGCAAGCACCACATGCGCAATGGCGCCACCACGAGAGTGCCTCCTTTTCCCTCTGGTGAGCGGGGATATCAAGTGGAAGGAGAGGCGCCACCTTGAGGTCCCCGACGCCTCCTTGGCTCCTCCCTCCGCGCCGCGGCCGCTACCCGGCCCAAATGTCTTCTTGGCATTGCCCTTCGGTCAGATTTGCTCCACCAGCATGAATACATGATTCATTGTTGGACAATATTTTGAGTTTTGTAATGCCTTCTGTGATGGTGTCATTGTTAGATATTATTCTGAGTTCCCGTTGCATATGAAATTCAGTTAATCAAAAAACTGAATTAATCAAACCAAATTTGTTCGATTAATTTGGTTTGGTTTCTGGATTTATTTGGTTCGGTTCAGTTTGTAGTTTCTAAAAGCCAAATTTTGTTAAAATCGACCTGTTGATATTATTACATCCACGCATGCATGCACATATGCATGCTGGTTACATGGGACGAGGTGGGACCCATGCTATATATATTTTATCTTTTTTATTTGGAAATGTTGTTTGAGAAGACTTCTGGTGGGCCCCCTAAGGAATAGTTCATTGGGTCTTCCCAGCCAGTGCATCCACTTAGGGGTGGGCATTCGGTTTTTCAGATTAATCGGTCCATTGTCTATTGTTGACACATGGTATAAAATCAATTTTTACCAACACATGGCAAAAGAAAGAGTAAGTAATCACCGTCTACTTTTCATTTATACTTTAATATTTATGTATCCTTTAAAAAGAAAAGTATAGAAACATCTCTATTAAAACGTGGGATTTTCTATTGTTTCATGTGGGAATTGAACTATTTTATCTGGGGAATGCCTACATAACACTAGACAGTTTTTTTTGGCAAATCAATCAAATTTTGGACCATAGGATCAAAACCCACATTTAACATTTGACTATTTTTTTAGCAAATCAGTCAAATTTTAGACCATATGATCAAAACTCACATTTCTCATATCTCCTATGCGTTGCAGCATTACAAAACAATCAGCAAAAATTAACAGGCGCAGAAACGTTAATGGTCTCACTTCGAGGGCTGATTCATTTTTCTTTACAGCCTTTTTCATTGTCCCTTAACAGCTATTTTTTGGGAAAATGAAAAATTATTTTTCTAAGCTAGACAAAGAAAAATAAAATTGATAAACCCTAATAGAAAATAAATGAGAAAAAATACTGTAAAGAAAAATAAAAAATAATTTTTCTAAGCTAGACAAAAAAAATGGAATTGATAGAGGACTAAATAAATGAGAAAAAGTCAAATCACCTATCTAAATATAGATCGGATGGACATAAAAATGACTAAAATCAAAGAAAAAAAATAGACTACAGATTTTTAGCAACTCCGTTTTAAGAGGACTAAATCTAGGCGCATGCATCTCCCTCTTACTAAAATGACAGAAGCAGAAAATGCGCTGAAGTTCAGAGATTGGCTAGTGGACTGGTGTCCACGTCATGAGACTAACTGACATGTGGCCAAGAAATGCGCTGAAGTTCAGAAATATCCACTTCGTTTTGCTATGGTCGATCGGATGCTAATGTAGGAAGTAGCAGTCAGCAGAATCAAAACTCCAAAGACCAGGGCATGCACCGTTGTCGTTCTCCTCCGTGAAGCCCGCCGCCGTCGGCGACATCTGCAAGTACGCATGGCTCCCCATACCGGTTGGCGAGTAGAGCGGTGGTGGGTTCGCTATCAACTGGGACCAGTCGAAGCCCTCGACCGAGGGCACCTGCACCGGGGGCAACACCACGCTTTCCACTGGCACGTAGTCATAAGCCGTGGGATCATCGGTTGCTTCTTCCCGTGGAGCCATGGCGGCTCCGGCGGGTGCAGCCTCCCGGTTGGCGTACGACACCGCGGCAGCATACACCTCCTGCGGGTCTCGTGCGGGCGGCGGCGGCGGCGATTCGGGAAGTTGAGCCTAGCCTCGGGCGGGACGCGGAGAGAGCGATTTAACGCCGCGTCGAATGCACGCGCCGCCTTCTCCGGCGTGTCGTAGAGCCGAGCCATATTCGCTATGCGGTTGTTGGGCAGCCGGATCTCGATACCCACTTCCCCACTTGCGCGCTGCGACGCTTTGTACTTTCTCTCCGCCGCCACGCTGCCCGACGGCGACTGCTGCACGTGAGTCTCGGGCGACGCCGGTGTTGTCGATGACATGTTGGCTGCAAGCGTCTGACGAGCTAATGTGCTCGAGTGCTTCTGTGCTTCTGTATGGATGGGAAATTGGGAAAGCTCGGGATCGATTGGTGCGGGCCGCGGGCGCCTTCGCGGAATTTAAACGGTTCGGTGTGAGTCGTCGGGGAGCTGGAGGAGACGACGCGTTGGACGGTGATGTGTACGGACGCTTACCACCGTGTCGTCAGAAATTCAAATTATCCGGCGTGTTCATTGGGACAAGAATTGAAAGCACGTTTTTGCTCTAAATCTCGTTTATGGCCGAAGAACGAAATCTTGACGAGATTTAGAAATTTCGGATAAATACAAAAACAAAAATTCAAATCCGAATTTGTTTTCTACCGAGAAAACCGAAATTTCAGCCAGTTTTGCCGAGATCTCAACAAGATTTATCGAGATCTCGGCAAAATTCTATTATATTATAATATTATTATGTTTTATATTGTAATTTTATTATATTTTACGAGTATGTTTGTAACACCCCAATTTTTGCTTTTCTTGCATTTAAATGGTATTTTGAATTTTTAGGAATTTCTGGAATTTATTTGGATTTATTTGGAATTATTTGAATTTATTTTGAATTAAACCATTTATCAAATTAATTAAATAATGGAAAAGTTAAAATAAAGTTTTGCTGAAAATATTTTATTTGAGTCACAAATGTCTTAAAATATTTTTGGGAATTTTTCCAGAATTTTTCTCGATATTTTTAATGCCCCAAATAAATTACTTTATTTTGAGGATTATTTTTAATCGAAAAAGAATTAAAATCGATGAACAAGATCTTGGGCGAAATCTTGTGCGGCCTGCTCGGAAAAAACCCTAGCGCGCCGGCCGTTCGATCTTCATCCGACGACCCTCATCGCGCCACGTCACCTAACCCGATTCCTCACGGATTCGCCGCTTGGCCGTAGTGTGGGCCTCGGTTTCGCGATTTTCACGGAAGTCGAGGGCGCTATTTATTGCGCCGCCACCGTGTTGTGATCCTTACCTCGCGCCGCACCGTCCAGTACACTCCACGCCGCCGAGACGCCGCCGCCTCGCCGCACGACCTCGCCGAAGTCCCGAAGCCGTCCGCCGCACTTCTTCGCGTTGTTTCGTCGCTGCCGGTCACTCTCCGCCGTCGCCCGTGCCACCCCCGAACTCACCTCGTCACGCCGCGTCGGGAGCATCACCGCACGTCGCCGGAGGACCACGGAAACGCCGCGCCGCACGTCGTCGTCTTCGTCTCCGGTGAAGCAGAGCCGCCGCGCCATCGCCGCCGAGTCGAGCTTCCACAGCCGTCCGATCTCCAATCAACGACCCGGATTCCGCCACGTCGCCCCATAAACAGTAAACCCCATCTTCTAATCCCCGCCGTTAGATGTAGATCTAAGGGCAGCCGTAGTGCCACGTCGCTCCTCACTGTGCATGAGACGCTGACAAGGTGGACCCACACGTCGATCGCCACCAAGACGGCGATCAGGCACGCGCCATTGACAACACGGACCCACATACCGGTCACCGCAATTATTCACACGAGACGCTGACAGCACGGGCCCACTCGTCAGCCGCACGCACCGTGCGTGTGACGTCACCGCTGACGTCATGCTGACGTCACGGTGGGACCCACTTGTCAGTGAGATAGCCGAGTCGTCTTGGCGTCCACGATGGCGTCATCTTGGCGTCGCCGCGACGGAGCCGATCGGTGGCGTCGGCAAGGCCACGTGTCGTTCTGTGGTGTCGACACGTGTCATAGATGACGCAATAATTAATTTTCCGAAAAAGAAATTATTTATTTAATTCGGTTTATTGATTTAAAATGTATTTTGAAACTTCAAATGCTTATAACTTTCGCGTTTTAACTCCGATTTGAGTGATTCCAATTTCTATAAATTTGTAAAATTGGGATCTTTCTGTTTATGAATTTTAATTGAATTTTTGAGCACTGTTTGTCTACTGTTTATTTATTTTATTGTTTTGTGTATCGTTCTGGCGTGAGACGTTGAAGTCCCCGAAGGTTTCGAGGAGAGGTTACGACCGAGAGCAAGCTCAGAGGCAGAATCGATTACTTTTGAAGGCAAGTTGTGTTTGATCATGTTGAACCTATTAGAGAAAATTATTTTGATTTAATTTATTGCATGCTAATTTAGTAAAAATTGGTTTGAATGAATTTTGGGATTAGCTAAATGCCTAGTTGCTGTATGCCACCTTGTCGTATATAATTGTATGCCATGAATCATTTGTCACCCTAGGTTATGGACTAATAGTTGGACATTAATAATTTGCCAACATGGGTTGAGTAGACCGAAGTAGTATGCTTAGCCCGGCCACGTGGACATTTTATGATTTTGGAATACCAAAGTAAATATTGACCTAATGAGATATGGAACATGATTTGTGAATAAGACATGTGTTATTAAGTTGATGATGGCACGTGGTGCAATGGTAAAGAACCGGGGTGGGAAAATGATTTAGACTGAGGCATGTGGCAAGATTGTTTACGGTGGGAATTTGAGAGTGGCAACTGGGCGGTCGTATTTGGTTTTATTGGTTTTGGATGTTTAAGGTCATTTTTGGTTAGTCTTGCCTCGGTCAACTAAGGACTTAACCTTGCGAGCATTTGAACTGAGTCTTTCATACAACCACAAGCTCCGTAATGGGACGGGCTTAGCTGAGTAAACTGGAAAATCTATTCTTTGGTACTGTCGTGGTGGTGTGAGGCCGGAGAAGCGAATGAGAACTCACATGGCGCAAGAGGGGGCCCTGGTGCGGTAACGATCCCTCAAAGTGTTGAAACCTTAGCGCAAGCGTCTTGGGTTTAGATGGAACTTTGGAAAGGCCGTTACGGTCATTTGCCTTGGTGGTACTTGGTGTATCTTGTGGGTAAAGTGTATAACCTCTGCGAGTGTACAACCTATTGAATAGCCGTGCTCACGGTATTGAGCATCGCTCGGTGATTCTGATCAAGGGTTAGATTTTCATAAAATGAATTGTTTATGGAAAAATGCTTGGGTTGGTAATGAGGAACTTGACTTAGGATGGAAAAAGGATTTCTGATTGAAATGTTTGTGAAAGCTATTATTCTTACTCTTGTTTCTTGCTTTGCAATCTATTCTTATTTATCTTGAATCTTTGTCGCTCATGAACCATAGCCTATCCTTTGTACTAAGCCATGCATGTAGAATATTAGAAATTGCATTCTGTGCATGACTTGATGAGTGCTCAAAGTACTCACCCCACAACAACACAACTTCAGTTGAAGAAGAAGCAACCCCTGCTCAGGAGGAGGAGTATCAGGAGGAGCCGACAAACTAGGGAGCGAGCCCAGTCAGTTGCCTGTGGCAAATTGGTTGGCGCCACGAGTTGATTTTATTTCCGCTGCTTTTGAATATTTTAATAAGTTTTCGCTCTGCGAGGCGTATCTTTGTAACTTGACCATAAGGTCTACCAACTTGTTGAGTATTTAATTAAAGTACTTCATTATTCACTGGTTATGACTGTGATATGTACCAATGTTGAGGCTGTGTGCACTAAGCGTGATCTGGTGGTCTTTGAATACCGAGGGTCGGATTTGTACATCGGGTCCCGACAGAGGTGGTATCGAGCCATCTTGGTTGTAGGGTGGCCCTTAGTTAGAATGGTCGTAGTGAGGATAAAACTATTTTCTAAAAGTTAAAAGCGCCAAGATGATAATGCAATCTCGACTTACCCTTCTCTCCTTTCATACCCTTTGCTGAATTTATCACGTATTTGCTTGTTTAAAAATTTCGAGTTTCACGTGAGTGTCCTTTGGCGAGATGAGGATGATCCACTCTTTTGGTGGCGCACTAGAGATGCCTTGGCGGAGCTTTGGCGTATGATGCATTCTTTGGGAGGTTATAATGAGCCGATCTCGGGGACTCTTGAGATCGGGCGGATCGATATTGCAGGATGTCACTATCACGGTCTCCGCTAGGGATAGTCGAGGGCGAAGTCGTCCCATCCGCATCACGATCGGGGAGGTTGTCATTTGACGCTGGGATTCGGGGAGACATCGCGTCTGGCGATGAGGCGGTGCTCGTACCTACCCGGGGAGTTGGATGGCACGATGTTTCGTCACCACCCACGCAGAGACACTCGCTGGCAAGAACCCATAGAGGAGGAGGATGCCACGATCACCCACGGCGGATATGTCATCGCTCAAGAGGATGCTATCGGCGAGGCAGTTCAGGCTGCGCAGAGGTCTCGTGGCGAGTTCCGCGGTGAGGGCTCATCTGCTGCAGACTTGTGAGTACTTGGCCCCTCTATCCGAGAGGATTGGGGAGCTGAAGCAGTGTTGTATGGACGAGCGGAGCGATCTTTGGAGCTACGACCCAGACCGGAGAGCCCTGGCGAAACGCGGCGAGCTAGAGCGAGCAGTGGAAGTGAAGCCGAGGCAGTGGAAGTGAAGCGAGCTGTGGAGGTCAAGCCGAGCCATGGAGGTTGAGCCGGTGCGAGGCGCATCCGGTGAGATCGTTGGGATAGGTTTGTACCAGCACCAGCACACCGCGGTGTATCCACCAGAAGTTTCGGTGGGGATGGCTAGAGGAGTGGCGTTAGGATTAGCAGTTGAGACTCTGCGTTGAGTCGAGTCTTGGAATAAGAGTCACCCTTAGGCGTTTGACTCGAGTATTAGTTTGATTTGCTTCTTTCATGCTTGTGAGTGATTGGTATGTGTTGCAAGGCCCTTAGGCATTGTGAGCAACCATACCTAGTTATTAATAAAGTAATAAAGTTAGATTTTGTGTTACACTTTGACCCCGCATAAGTATTCCATTACTTGTCTATTCTTATTTCCCTCTCGTCTCTAAACCATGGGGCAATCGACAGATGGTGAACACTCGTGGAAACCAGGGAGGAAATGGGAGTGGTTCACGCTCAGCTGGAAACATCGATGGTGAAGGACAAGGACCCCAACCAGCACCGCCGGTTGATATCTGTAACTTTGGAGCCTTTATTGCTTTGCCTGAGACTCGATTAATGCATGCCATGATGCAGCAGATGAAGCAGTCCTTGCCCAAGCCACATTGCGCCCAAGTTAACGAGTCAACCCGGTCAGAGGCCACACTCGAGGTTGTCGAATTCATGAGGACACGACCGCCTACATTTTCGGGAATGCCAATCCATTGGAGCGCGATGATTGGTGAGGGCGATAGAGAGAAAGTTGCACATTACCCAGTGTGAAGGAAATGAGAGGTACTCTATGCCTCTCATCGACTTGAAGGGCTGGTGAATGGTGGGAAAACTCTGCTTGTTGCTCATGAGCACCCACGGGACATCGGTGGGAGGAGTTCACGATTGCTTTTGGCGGTACCATGTGCCGAAGGCATCATGGAGCTGAAAAAGGAGGAGTTGAGGGCCTGAGCAGGGCAATCAACGATGTCCGAAAGTATCTGAATAAGTTCACGCGGTGGCACGCTACGCACCGAGGACGTAACAACGGATAAGGCCAGCGGTCTTGATTCATGAAGGGACTGAATTGAGGGTTGCGAGTGGGACTCATAACCCACACTTTTCACGACTTCCGGAGCTAGTGAACAAAGGCGCTAATATTGGAGGACAAGCGCAAGGAGCTGGAGGACAACCGAAGCGTAGAATGGCATGAACGAGGAACACGCCCGAGGCGCGGCGTTTGAGGTTACACCAAATCAGTTCTTGATTTCAGCCAAGGAATGTGATAGCAGCGCGCCACGATACCAAGACTGCGGGGACAGAATGTCGGACACCACCGACACCGATTGGGAACGCGCATGCGGGAGCGGCGATCGGCGGTTAGGCGTTATTCGTCTACAACGAGCCGGCACTTTGCCAATTATTGTCCCAAGAAGGGAGGAGAGTGACACGATTCGCTTCAATCTTGGAATTACTCCAACGAAGACACCTGCGCCAGGAGCAAGCCGAGGAGTTACACAATCTGGAGCTGCCACACAGACTGTGGTAAGAGGCAGAGTCAACCATGTCACCGCCGATGCAGTACAGAATACCTCGGACGTCGTACTGGGTAAGTTACTTGTCAACTCGATACCATAGCAGTTTTATTTGATTCTGGAGCTTCACATTCGTTTATATCTCGGATTTTTGCTGTGAACAATGGGTTGAAAATGGTGAACCTTAGGCATGTATTGCTAGTACAATCCCCGGGATCAGAACTCCGATCTGATGTAGGATGTTACGGGGTAAAGTTGCTTATAGATGGGCGAGTTCTTAGCAAACTTAGTGGTGTTAGATACTGGACCCTAGATGTTATTTTGGGAATGGGTGGTTGTCTAAGCACAAGGTTGTGTTAGGCTGTGGACGAAGAGTCATATCAGTCGAGAGTCCTTGTGGGAGGAAAATAGAGTTTCAGGCAACTGCCGTTCGGGATGGACAGTTGATGGTCAATAGTGTGAAGGCCGTCAGCATAGAAGATGTACCGGTTGTCGAGAATACTCGGATGTATTTCGGAGGATTTACAGGATGCCACTAGACAGGGACATAGAGTTTATGTCGAGTTAATGCACCGAACGGCCCGATAGCTAAAAGACCTTATCGGATGTCAACCGATGAGTTGGTGGAAATGAAAAAGCGATTGAGGAGTTAATGGATAAGGGATTTATCGGACCAAGTTCGTCACCATGGGGAGCACCGGTTGCATTTGTCAAGAAGAAGGGCGGAGATTCTGGGATGTGTGTGGATTAATGAAACCTCGAATGAAGTCACTATAAAGAATAAGTATCCGCTACCGGGATCGATTACCTATTTGATCAGTTGAGAGGAGCCGGAGTTTTCTCCAAGATTGACCTACGATCAGGATATCACTAGCTGAAGATTAGATCGGAGGATGTGCCGAAGACCGCCTTTTCGTCAAGATATGGACATTACGAGTTCACGATTATGTCTTTCGGTTTGACAAATGCACTGCATATTTCATGAACATGATGAACAAGGTTTTCATGGAATACTGGACAAGTTCGTTGTTGTGTTCATAGATGATATTTTAGTCTACTCCAAGACGAGAGAAGAGCATGCCGAACATCTGAAGCTAGTTCTGGAGAAATTAAGAGAGCAGCAACTTTTCGCTAAGTTTAGCAAGTGTGATTTCTGGAAGAACAAGGTGGAATTTCTTGGACATGTGATGACCATTTGAAGGAGTCATGATTGATCCAAGTAAGGTGGAAGCGATGTGCATTGGGAGCCACCCAAGACGGTGACCCAAATTCGTAGTTTCCTTTGAATGGCTGGTTATTACCGCCGATTTATTGAAGGATTCTCGACGATTGCAAGACCACTTACGCAATTGTTGAAAAAGGAGAGGAAGTTTGCATGGACGCCGGAATGTGAGCGGAGTTTTTAGGAGTTGAAGAAACGTTTGACAACGGCGCCAGTGTTAGTTTTACCGGATTTAAGCCAGAGCTTTGATATATACTGTGATGCATCGCGTCAAGGACTAGGATGCGTGTTAATGCAAAACCGTAAGGTCGTCGCATATGCATCGAGGCAGTTGAGGCCGCATGAAGAGAACTATCCGACGCATGATCTGGGATTAGCAGCCGTAGTGCATGCCTTGAAGTTATGGCGACACTATCTAATTGGGAACAGATGTGAGGTGTACACGGACCATAAGAGTCTTAAATATATATTCACACAATCAGATCTGAACATGAGGCAGAGGAGGTGGTTAGAACTAATTAAGGATTATAATCTGGGAATTCATTATCACCCCGGAAAAGCCAATGTGGTGGCAGATGCTTTAAGTCGAAAAAGCCATTCTGTGAATATGTTGGTGGGGAAAACCGAGTTGAGTTATGCAAGGAATTTGAAGTGTCAAGTGGAGGTTGTGCCTAAAGGATTTATAGCCGCTCTAGAAGTGAAGCCTACCCTGGAAGATCAGATTCGTGAAGGACAAAAAGACGATGCCAAGATTCAGAGGATTAAGTCTAAAATGGAGGAAGGCAAGGCAAAGGATTTCAAAATTTGGATGAGCAAGGCACATTGTGGATCAAGAAGCGCATTTGCGTCGCACAAGAAGGAGGCTAAACGGTGATTACGGAGGAAGCTCATGACTCCAAGTACTCCATTCATCCGAAGCGCTAAGATGTATCAAGACCTAATGGAAAGATTTTGGTGGCCAAGCATGAAGCGTGAAGTTGCGAGCATGTTGCGCCAGCGACATATGCCAAAGAGTCAAAGCAATGCATCAGAGGCCAGCAGGGTTGCTACAACCACTGAAGATACCCGAGTGGAAATGGGAAGAAATCGGAATGGATTTCATTACCGGTTTACCAAGGACCCAGACAGGGTATAACTCTATATGGGTTATAGTGGACCGTTTGACAAAGGTTGCCCACTTCATACCGGTGAAGACTACCTATTCGGGGGACCGCTTACCAGATTTATATATGTCAAGAATTGTATGTCTACATGGAGTTCTGAAGAAGATTGTGTCGGACCGAGGTACCCAGTTTACCTCAAGATTTTGGGATAAGATGCATGAGGCCCTAGGGACCCGCCTGAACTTCAGTACTGCATATCACCCACAGACAGATGGGCAAACGGAAAGAGTTAATCGACATCTTGGAGGACATGTTGAGGGCATGTGCATTGGCTTATACAACCGTGGGATAAGTGTTTGCCATATGCCGAGTTCATTACAACAATAGTTACTAGGCAAGTTTGCAGATGTCGCCCTTTGAGCGCTATATGGAAGACCGAACGCCATGTTGAATTGGAATGAGGCAGGAGAACATCATATGTTTGGGCGGATATTCTTGAGAAGTCAAGAGCGGATAGCCATGATCGGGGAAAGGTTGAAAATAGCACAATCAAGGCGAGAAGAGTTCTGTTGATAATCGCGCGAGGATTTGAGCTTTGAGCCGAAGATTTTGTGTATCTCGAGTTACCCCACTCAAAGGAGTTAAGAAGTTCCACACCAAAGGGAAGTTAGCACCAAGATATGTTGGTCCATTCAGGATCCTAAGTCGTAGAGGTGAAGTAGCGTATCAGCTGGAGTTACCGTAGTCTTTAGCAGGAGTGCATGATGTGTTCCATGTGTCACATTTAAAGAAATGCCTCCGAATGCCAGAAGAGCAGATGCCGTTAGAGTCAGTCGAGCTGCAGGAGGATTTGACTTATAAAGAGTATCCGGTAAAGATCTTGGACACGATGGATCGAGAAGCGAGAAATAAATCGACCCGCCTGCGAGTTCGATTGGAGTAACCATTAGAGAGCGAAGCAACACTGGGAGCATGAAGAAGACTGAAGAAGGAATTCCCAACCTATTCCTTAGTCAATTACGAATCTAGAATTCGAGATTCCGTTAAGGGGGAGGTTTGTAACACCCCAATTTTTGCTTTTCTTGCATTTAAATGGTATTTTGAATTTTTGGGAATTTCTGGAATTTATTTGGCTTTATTTGGAATTATTTGAATTTATTTTGAATTAAACCATTTATCAAATTAATTAAATAATGGAAAAGTTAAAATAAAGTTTTGCTGAAAATATTTTATTTGAGTCACAAATGTCTTAAAATATTTTTGGGAATTTTTCGAAATTTTTCGATATTTTTAATGCCCCAAATAAATTACTTTATTTTTGGGGATTATTTTTAATCGAAAAAAATTAAAATCGATGAACAGTACTAGGCGAATAATTTGTGCGGCCCGCTCGGAAAAACCCTAGCGTGCGGCCGTTCGATCTTCATCAAGCGGCCCTCATCGCGCCACGTCACCCAACCCGATTCCCCGCCGGATTCCGCCGCCGCCGCCGTGTGGGCCTCGGTTTCCGCGATTTTCACGGAAGTCGAGGGCGCTATTTATTGCGCCGCCACCCGTGTTGTGATCCTCACCTCGCGCCGCACCCGTCCGTACACTCCACGCCGCCCGAGACGCCGCCGCCTCGCCGCACGACCTCGCCGAAGTCCCGAAGCCGTCCGCCGCACTTCTTCGCGTTGTTTCATCGCCGCCGGTCACTCTCCGCCGTCGCCCGTGCCACCCCCGAACTCACCTCGTCGCGCCGCGTCGGGAGCATCACCGCACGTCGCCGGAGGACCACGGAAACGCCCGCGCGACGTCGTCGTCTTCGTCTCCGGTGAAGCGAGCCGCCGCGCCATCGCCCGAAGTCGAGCTTCCATACCGTCCGATCTCAATCAACGACCGGATTCCGCCACGTCGCCCCATAAGCGATAAACCCCATCTTCTAATCCCCGCCGTTAGATGTAGATCTAAGGGCAGCCGTAGTGCCACGTCGCTCCTCCTTTGTGCATGAGGCGCCGACAAGGTGGACCCACACGTCGATCGCCGCCGCGACGAAGCGATCAGGCACGCGTGCCATCGACAACACGGACCCACATGTCGATCGCCGCGCGCAATTATTCACACGAGACGCCGACAAAGACGGGCCCACTCGTCAGCCGCACGCACCGTGCGTGTGACGTCACCGCTGACGTCATGCTGACGTCACGGTGGGACCCACTTGTCAGTGAGATAGCCGAGTCGTGCACTACAAGGATGGATATTTTTCCCGAGTGTTTTCCACACTCGGGATAGGGGATAAAACACTCGGGATACCCTATCCCGAGTGGGCACACTCGGCGTAGTGCACTCGGTGTTATTTTATCGGGAAAAGTTGGCTATGCCGAGTGTACTCTCGGGAAAAAAAATCTATACCTGAGTGCACTCTCGGGATAGCGCTAGGATTGAGGGCCGCCCCCGTGGCAGACAGGGCAGTGACACGTCGACATCTATCCCAAGTGCACTCTCGGGATAGGGTGTAGCGGTCTATCCCGAGTGCACTCTCGGGATAGGGGGTAGCGGTCTATCCCGAGTGCACTCTCGGGATAGGTGGCGGCGGGGTCTATACCGAGTGCCCTCTCGATCTAGGCGGCGGCGGCGTGGCAGCCCCAGCACACGCGCGAGCCTAGGGTTTGCCCCTACTATGCTGAGTGCACTCTCGGGATAGGTTGCCGTCTATGCCGAGTGCACTTTGGGATAGGTACCAGACCCTGGCCACAAAACAGCCAGCTCAAATTCACATCCGCAATTCAATAATATTTCAAACCACAATTCAGAATTCAATAATAACAATTCACATCCACAATTTACATGGGCCATTCTTCCAATTCGGTTAAACCGAAAACATATAATTCAATTTACAACATCGGTACATGGTCATGAACTGGATGCATCTAACTAATCGTTCTCATTATCTACAACACAACTATGAGACCAATTGAACAAACAGGCACCAGATGCAGCAACATGAGCCGCAATGGATGCCTGCTTCACAGTATATTTGAGGGTTAGACTACCAAGCTGGTGTCATAAAATTGCATGACACAGCGAATTGCATGCAACTCTGGAGCTTGAAAAGATATGCTACAGGGATCCACACATTTAGGGTATGAAACCCATTGTTTGTGCTCCGCTTTCAAGAAAAGAACTGCTCAAGGTTTGGAGAATTAAATACATTGGCTGCAAGTTGTCCTTCTTCCATAGAGGACACAAATAGTTGGCATCGAATGAACCGCTGATAGCAAAGGGAGAAAAAAAGCTCCATGTAAAACACAAATATCAGAAGACACCTGTTCCAAGAAAAAAAATGAAGAGGTGAGATAACATACAGATAGTTGGGAAATTATGTCAAGGCTTGTATCGATGTGGAAATCTGCCTCCAATTGCCGAACAAACGAAGTTCGGCCAACTTCAGTGCTGCAAAAGATTACCTGCAAATGTACACACGTTTTTACTCAATAACAGATGTAGATGACAGAATAGATTAAATAACACCTCAGACATTCTAGTGTCTAAATATACACAGGGGCAAATATTCTTTTGTTAACCAAAACTTGAACTGAATATTCAGCATGATGTGCCTCTAGCACACCAACTTACTATGCACAGGTATCAACTATCAGCCACCTTGCCAATTCTTCTTATCATTTTATGAACAACAAATTTCCGAATCTAACCATGACTTCAGTGAAACAAACCATTCAAGTTCTATCATCCATAAATAAAACATAAATCATCACTCACCAAAACATTGAAATGATGTGGTAAAAGGAGGGAACAAGAGGACATGAAAAAAATAATCTAGCACAATAAATCACTAAATCTAATACAAAATCGTCACCTTCTCTTTCATCAAACCACCAGTCCTGAAAAGTCCAGCGCTCTCCAGTGCCATGAGAGCATTCTCCTATAGTTATGGATTGCTCAAAGTCATATTTCAGAACTAATAATGTAACATATAGATATAAACTTTTCAATGATAAAACTGCAAAGAAATGTAAGGATGTGGTATGAAATTCATACCTCACTCTTATCATCAAGTATAGTTTCCATCAGATAGAAATCACAATATTTGGATATTTCCAGTAGTAGTTCCACCACTGATGGTCTAACGGTGGCATGTTTCTGCATCAAGGAGACAAGGGCAGGTAGCAGATGCCAGATAGTTTAGCTGCAATTATGGGAGGGACATGTAAATGCCAGAAGAGCATTGCTAATCGAACCTGAAGCTCCTCGGGAGTTTTCTCCTCAAAAACAACACCAAGAAGTTGGCAAGTAACCTGCATAAACAATATTTATGAACTTTTACAAATTATTAAATGACCACATACAGATTTTTCTTGTTTCAAGTATGGCCAGCATTCAAAAAGATTCAATTAAGTGTATCAAGTTAGGTCACTATGCCATTTTCCTCATTTTGTTCTTTGGTTTCTTTATGGAAAATTCTTTAAACCATTTCACTACTGGCATGGATCATCTACAAAGCCAGAAAGTTCAGCACTGTTGTCTCCATTAGGTACAAAAACAAGAAAAAAATGCTGTGTTTATTATATCTAAATGTATAGACTTAAAATTTCAGTTCAGGTCCTCTCAAGAATTTTAAGTGAATCATCGGAACAGAAATAAAATTACCATTGAAAATAATTTGGCATAGTTGTTGCATTAATTAACACTAAAGTTTGTCCAGTTGCTAATAAATGGAATTGACATGTCAACTAAATGGTTTTGGAACTTTTACCATTTTTATGAAATAGCTAGGGCATCTTCAGTGACCCAAAATTTCAATAACACCTACAAGTTTCATCTTATTTTAACAATGTACAAATTGAGAAAGATATTACAATATCAAGCCCTCAAATTTTCTGGTCTGTTTTAACACTAACAAGTTGCAAGCACATAATCTCTTCTGAGCACAATCCTAAGCTTAATTTCTGCGTGCATATGCCAACCCCAAGCTAAACAGTCTTAACATTTGCGCACGAAAACCCAATCTAAACAGCCTTAACTTCTGCGCACGAAAAATATAGGCAATATCATGAGTTGATGAAGTATTCTATACCTCAATTTACAATTGGTGTTGGCTAGGTAGGGACGAGGCGGGGAGCCGGCGGCCCGGGCGGGAGGTGCTTGGCGTCTGCCGGTGGTGGCAGTGGCGTCCCAAGGGAGAGGAGGGAAACCGGCAGGGCAGGCATGGCTCAAGGAGAGGCGGCGGCGGCAGGCGGAGGTGGCGGGCGGCGGCCCACGGGTGGCGGCGGCAGTCGGAGGAAAAGTTCGCGCTGGAATTTTTGGCTGGCGGCGCGACAAGTTCTGGCGTGGGGTGAGAGCCGGTTCGATGGCTATTCGGGCATCTGAGCCGAGTGGGCACTCGGGCTAGGTGGCGGAGGGGTCTCTCCCGAGTGCCCTCTCGGTCTAGGTGGCGGCGGCGTGGTAATCTTGGAACATTCGCGAGGTTAGGGTTTGTCCCACCTATTCCGAGTGCCCGCTCGGTAAAATAATATGCCGAGTGCCCTCTCGGGCTATACCGATAACCTCGACACATCCTGGCCGTCTACTTGAATCGATGGCTCACATTTGCTAATGGCCTTTACTGTGTTGGAGGCCTATCCCGAGTGCCCTCTCGGCCTACCGAACACCTCTATCCCGAGTGTACTCTCGGGATATTGAGGCCGCCTGGGAGTCCTGCCAGCAGACTATGCGATTCGATGGCTATTCGGGCATTTGAGCCGAGTGGGCACTCGGTCTAGGTGGCGGAGGATTTCTCCCGAGTGGGCACTCGGTCTACGTGGCGAGGATTTCTCCCGAGTGGGCACTCGGTCCAGGAGACGTTTCTCCTGAGTGGGCACTCGGGCTAGGTGGCATTTAAAATCAGAACATACATATCTTCAGCTCATTTTTTTTCTTTTCGAGGAAGTGTGCAGATTCTTACTCTTAACAGACTAAAACATTGAAATTTGAATACAGTTGACAATTCACACATCATCGTTGGCAAGTCGTAGGCAATAAGCACAACAACATAAGCAAGTTCTCACTTCTTATGAGAACATTTAAAATGGAACCTAGAACTAAAATGGTTCACCAAAAATGATATCATACTCCTTGTGTTATCAGTATTACCTGTGAGGAGCTACTTGCTTTGTTTTTAATGGTGCAGAGTTGATCGAGAGCATGACGGTTATTGGAATGTGACGAGATAAATTTTCCATGTGAAGAATTTTGTGGATTTGCATGGAAATGGTCATAAAAATGTTCAAACAATGAATACAGCTCCTCCGAAGAATTCTGCTGATAAATTATATAATAAGCACAACAGAAGAAAAAGAAATAATTTCAACAAATAATGTCCATTGGTACCTGATAAAGTGAAACAATATTCGTTATCTCCATGTTGTACACCGCAAAGAACGCTAAATTTTCATCAGTGCTTCGAGAAACCTAAAGAAAAACAAAAGTATTTGCAATTAGATGACGAACTTGATAAATAGGTGATGGCGATCCAAAAACCGTACCTGTTCGACTATCATGTTACCTCTTGCAAAAAAGTCTTTGATAGAAAACGATATGTTTAGTAAACAACACAGGCCCTGTCATCAAGGCTATGTTATTGATGAGAACTAGCTAAATTGAACTATATTGATTGTAAGTAAAGAATGAAAAAAATCAACTAACCCCTATCCCGAGTGCCCTCTCGGGCTAGAGCAACTGTCCCCTATCCCGAGTGCCCTCTCGGGCTAGAGTTTGTCTACTCCGAGTGCACTCTCGGTAAATATGTACGCCAAGTGCCCTCTCGGGCTATTCGTAATCTACACCGAGTGCCCACTCGGGATAGAGTGCACTGCCTTTCCTGACATGGCAACTGGTCATCCTACGTGGACGAAAATGTCATATTTCGAGTGCACTCTCGGAATAGATGTTCTATATTGCGAGAGTACACTCGGAATAGAGTTCTTTGTCCGAGAGGTGGCTAGAACGAGAGCACACTCGGCATAGGTTGATTTATTCCGAGTGTGCACTCGGTTTGTTATTTTCACACTCGGGCCAAAATTGGATTCTTGTAGTGGTGCTGACGTCACGATGACGTCATGCTGACGTCAGCACGGGAGCCGGTCAGGGCTGACGTCAGCAAGGCCACGTGTCGTTCTGTGGTGTCGACACGTGTCATAGATGACGCAATAATTAATTTTCCGAAAAAGAAATTATTTATTTAATTCGGTTTATTGATTTAAAATGTATTTTGAAACTTCAAATGCTTATAACTTTCGCGTTTTAACTCCGATTTGAGTGATTCCAATTTCTATAAATTTGTAAAATTGGGATCTTTCTGTTTATGAATTTTAATTGAATTTTTTAGCACTGTTTGTCTACTGTTTATTTATTTTATTGTTTTGTGTATCGTTACGCGAGAAGCGTTGAAGTCCCCGAAGGTTTCGAGGAGAGGTTCGACCGAGAGCAAGCTCGGGAGCGAATCGATTACTTTTGAAGGCAAGTTGTGTTTGATCATGTTGAACCTATTAGAAAATTATTTTGATTTAATTTATTGCATGCTAATTTAGTAAAATTGGTTTGAATGAATTTTGGGATTAGCTAAATGCCTAGTTCTTTGTATGCCACCTTGTCGTATATAATTGTATGCCATGAATCATTTGTCACCCTAGGTTATGGACTAATAGTTGGACATTAATAATTTGCCAACATGGGTTGAGTAGACCAAGTAGTATGCTTAGCAGACCCACGTGGACATTTTATGATTTTGGAATACCAAAGTAAATATTGACCTAATGAGATATGGAACATGATTTGTGAATAAGACATGTGTTATTAAGTTGATGATGTACGTGGTGCAATGGTAAAGAAGGGGTGGGAAAATGATTTAGGCGAGGCATGTGGCAAGATTGTTTCGTGGGCCGAGAGTGGCAAGCAGGCGGTCGTATTTGGTTTTATTGGTTTTAGATGTTTAAGGTCATTTTGGTTAGTCTTGCCTCGGTCAACTAAGGACTTAACCTTGCAGTATTTGAACTGAGTCTTTCATACAACCACAAGCTCCGTAATGGGGCGGGCTTAGCTGAGTAAACTGGAAAATCTATTCTTTGGTACTTGTCGTGGTGGTGTGAGGCCGGAGAAGCGGATGAGAACTCACATGGCGCAAGAGGGGGCCACAGGTGCAGTAACCATCCCTCGGTGTTGAAACCTTAGCGGCAATCTTGGGTTTAGATGGAACTTTGGAAAGGCTTTATTACGGTTATTTGCCTTGGTGGTACTTGATTGTATCTTGTGGGTAAAGTGTATAACCTCTGCGAGTGTACAACCTATTGAATAGCCGTGCTCACGGTATTGAGCATCGCTTCGGTGATTCTGATCAAGGGTTAGATTTTCATAAAAATGATTTGTTTATGGAAAAATGCTTGGGTTGGTAATGAGGAACTTGACTTAGGATGGAAAAAGGATTTCTGATTGAAATGTTTGTGAAAGCTATTATTCTTACTACTGTTTTACTGCTTTGCAATCTATTACTATTTATCTTGAATGCTGTACCACTCATGAACCATAGCCTATCCTTTGTACTAAGCCATGCATGTAGAATATTAGAAATTGCTTTCTGTGCATGACTTGCTGAGTGCTCAAAGTACTCACCCCACAACAATGTAACTTGAGTTGAAGAAGAAGCAACCCTGCTCGGGAGGAGGAGTATCAGGAGGAGCCGACAAACTAGGGAGCGAGCCCAGTCAGTTGCCTGTGGCAAATTGGTTGGTGCCACGAGTTGATTTTATTTCCGCTGCTTTTGAATATTTTAATAAGTTTTCGCCCTGCGAGGCGTATCTTTGTAACTTGACCATAAGGTCTACCAACTAGTTGAGTATTTAATTAAAGTACTTCATTATTATTTGGTTATGGTGTGATATGTACCAATGTTGAGACTGTGTGCACTAGCGTGATCCTGGACTGGTGCTGAATACACAGAGGGTCCGGATTTGCACATTCGGGTCCCGACAATATTATAATAGAAATTAGTGATCAAAGTTATATTTTAAAGACCGTATCAATATCCAAAACAATGTGTATTTATCACAGATCGAGCAATGCAAATATACAATTATCTTTGCTTACCGTTGGACAGCCTCGATGTATGTGCCTGCTCCCATGTGGAATACTAGTCGACTAAAAGATAAATATGATTTTTACACACAAAATATTATCTCTTATCTTCTAAGACAATTAAGTAGGATATCTAAGTTATTTTTACTTATGCCTATTTTAATTTTATTAAAATATTAATCATTGTATAAAATTAAAATACTCCTTTTTTCTAAACCAAGTGAGTACTACTCGACTAATAGACGTTCAACTGTATTATGTTTAGAGATGGTCACTTGGGCCAGGCTTTTTTGGGCCGGCATTTCGATGACATGTTGGCCGCAAGCGTATGACGAGCTAATATGCGCGGGTAAAGGCTGCGCGAGTTGTCGTCGAATGTTGGTAGCTCAAGTGCTGCTGTGCTTCTATGCGGGTCGCGGGCCAGGGAATTAAATTTCGCCAAAATTTCAGATTTCGGGGCTTCACGAAATCCAAACTACCGGCCGGATAAGAAAAATGAAAAAATTTGAAATTGCTACAGAAAAAAAAAATGAAATATCATTTTTTGACGAAATTTCATGAATTCTGACTGGAATTTGAACTTTTAGGGCCGGATTCGGTCTAATAACCCATAAGAAAGTGATCTTCTATGAAAATTTGTTGAAAAAAATGAATTTTTGAGACATTTTAAAATTTTGGCAGAAACACTATTAGATTTTTGTAAAATTGTACAAACTTGATTATAAGTTGATAATTTTATAATACTATATTAAGTAGTGTAGAATCATACATAAAAATTTTCATAATAATTTAAGTTCATTTGTTATATTCAAAAATAAAAAATAGAATGAACATAATTGAGACAATTAAATTGTCAGAATTTTATAAATTTTCTCGAGTGTGATCATGATCTAAAATTTTCACGAGAGATTACTAATTGCCTCAGTACCATTATATAAAATTTAAAAAAATTTAACTTTTTTTGCTTGCTCAATCAAATCTATGTAACCACTGAACTTTATTTGTTATATTATATTTCAAAAATCAAACAGAAAAAGAACATAAATGGTATTGTACCTTGTAAGAATTTTATAAATTCACTAGGGGGTGATCATAATTTAAAATTTTTATGAGATATTAAGAATTTCATTATCAACCTTCTGTAAAATTTTCAAAAATTTTAAAAATTTTGATTGCTAAAGCAAATCTATGCATTGATCATCGGGCTTTTATTAGAACGTAGCACTGTCAGGATTGTTAAAAATTATTTAAGCATAGTAATCATATAAAACTTTTATATAACCATTAATACTACATCAGGACCATCCACAAAAATTTTCAAAATTTTATAACATGGTTTGGACAATTTTTCATTTCGTTCAAATTTGCCGATAAGCCTTTTAACAGGACAGTAGCATTGTTCGAATTTTTAAAAATTCATGGCATTTTATATCATCTGAAAATTTTATGAGCATATTATAGATATGTCAGAACTATCCACAAAAAATTTCAAAATTTTAATCTCGTTTATTCTAATTTTCATTCGGTTTAAACTTGCCAGTCAGCGTTTTATCTGGATAGTAGCAATATTTGAATTTTTTAAAATTTCTCAGATTTTATAATCACTTGAAAATTTAATGGGAGCATCTCTAATGTGTCACAAACCTTAAAAAAATTTAAAATTTTTTTGACATAGTTTGGACCATTTTTCGATCATTTGAAATTGGGCAAAATGAATGTTCGGATTTCGGCCACATGAGACGACGCTGTAACATCCCGAATAATTCAACAATAGGAAAAATAAAAGTTTTTGAATTTAAAAATGAAATTGAATAAAAATTTCAATTTAAATCAAAATTTTAGTTTAAAACAATGTCCTTTTCTCATTTTTATGCATTCTAATTTTAAGAAAATGATGAATAGCAATATTAAAAGTCTAATCATGAGATTTTTACCCTGAAAACCTGAAAACCTTATATATCTCTGGTAAAAATATCAAAAATAAAAATTATATTTGTAGCATTTAGAAATTCAAAAACAAAAAGTAAATAAATCTGTAAATAGCAATGTCAGAATTTTTATAATTTAATTATCAAAGGTAAAAATCTAAAAATTTTACAGAAGTATTATTATATCAAATAAATTTGAAAAACAAAATTTAAAAAATAAATAAAATCATTTGTATACTCTAATAAATCAAAAACAGAATTGGAATTTCGGTGCAGTGTGTATTGTCAGAATTTTAATAAAATATCTACGATGAGTTTTCATCTGAAAATTCACCTGGACCTTCATCTGCACCTGACCAACCTTTGGAAAAATTATTATAAAGTCTTGAGTCGGTTTGGTAACCTTAAGCAGTAGATCAAGCCGACCTTAGTCCTTCCGTTTGTGCTGTTCAAATCTTGACCGTAGGATCTGCCGAGTGTTGATCATCCAGCACAGCCCTTTCCTTCCTTTCTCTGCCATGTGGACCTGTCGACCCCACACGCCAGCCACCTCTCCCGTGCCTTCTTCTCCTTTCTTCCTCTCTTGCTCGGTCTTTCTTTCCGTCGTGCAGACTCGATATTTCACTCTTGCCGACTCTCTAGTTTGTCTTCACCCGCGCCGCAACTTCTCACCCAAGGCTGACCCTGATTCACCTCTGCCACGCTGTTGCCTTGGCCACTACGTCTCTGCCGTGCGCTGAATCCCCAGCGAAATCCTTCGGCCGCCTTCACCGCCTTGCTAATTCCCTGCCACGGCAAAGCTTCTGTCCGCCCACACGCTGCCACGGCATAAGGTTGGCTCTGACCAGCCGTTTCAACTCCCCTGCGCGCTGCCCAGCTGCTGCCACGGCAGGTGATAAACACCGAATTCGCTACCACGGCACAACCCCAGCACCATTCCTCTCCGTTTCTCTTCCGCGCCAAGCTAGGACCAAACCGCCTTCTCTCTTCTATAAAAGCCACTGCAAACATTCTCCAGAGCATCAACACAGCCAAACCAACTTACTTTTAAACCTCTCCCGTGCAAACTCCGGTCTTCTTCTTCAAGTCCGGTAAGACCGCAGAAAGGGGGGAAACCATGCGCGCACCTCTATACCCTGAATCAACCCAAATCGACAGCCCTGAAGCGCCCTCATGAGCTCTATAACCTTACCCCACCGTCAATTCCACCTCTTCTTCCCCGGTGAGCCGCGCAACCAAGCATCGCCTTTCCGCCATGGATGCTCACGATGAGGACCCTCTTCCGCTTATTCTTCCTTTCGGATATAGGCTAAAATGGGACCTAGTAAACCTACTGATACTCACTCAGCCATCCTTTCGAAGAAATCACCAGAAACATTGGAGCTCCACCTCATTGGTCATGGCGCCGCCGCTGGCTCTCGGTGGCGACCACCTTCCCGGCCACCTCCGGCTACTTCAAGACCATCCCTAGGTGCGCAAGGATGTGCTCAAGCCTATGATGGAACCGATTCATCTTCTCCGGTACTCCTTCGCCGCCGGCGAGCCTCGAAAGATGGCTCTCTGTTTAGTCTCGCCAACAGTCGGGCCCAAGCCGTCAGTCTCCTGCGCCGAGCCAAGCCACTGACCGCGAGGGTCCCTGCTGTTAGCCACTCGGCTCCTTCACCCGTCCCACTGCCACTTCGGGCCCAGTTGTCAGCCATTCAATCCGGTTCAGCCCCAAAAGGGAAGGCGCATTTCCAGTGATAAAACACAATTTCCATTTATGGCAATATTCTATTTTCCAGCATTTTTAACACTATAGCATATTCACTTGCTTATAACTTTTGAAGTAACAGTCAAAATAAAGTGAAATAAATTCCTAAATTCATGTAGATTCAGAATATGCAAAAATATTTTGAAATTCAACTCTGTGTATAATTTGAATTTAAATTTAAAGAAAGGATTCAAAATATGCCATTCATAGAATTTTTGAAAATAAGCTCAAAATTAAGTAAAATAAATTTTATCAGAATCCTTATGCCCTTAGGAACCTGAATATGTAAAAACATTTAGGGTTCATCATAGGAAATATTTGTGTTATTATATAAAGTAAAAAAAAGTGAAAACTAATCACAATAATTAATAATTGTGTAAATCTGAAATTTTGGTAATAAAATACATGATCATAGAATTATGAAAATTTATAAAATAAATAAATAAATCCGTACAACAAGAAACAATATTATTACTAACTATATAAAATTAATTAAAGTCCAAATACGTAAAATCATAAGAACCCAACCTTAAATCATGCATGCTTTCTATGATTTATTTATATTTGGATTTTCATCTGATTTCTTTTTGTCCTTATTGAAATCTAGATATTTGTTATGTTCTTCGTTCGCGACGTGTAGAACCCGACGTTATTAATCCCGTCATCGACTGCGACTTCAACTTCGTTGAAGACATCAATAAGCAAGGCAAGCACCCCCTTTGACTATGTTGATCCCAGTTTTATAAATATTTTCATTAAATGTTTTGATTGCATGCGTATATTTATTAAACTCTGCTATATTGTGGGTAATGGTAGTTATACCTGTTGATTCCTGAAACCTCCTTGATATAAACGAATTTGTGAACCTTGATACTTTAGAATTATGGTTAGACAATGTATGATGTCAATTTGGGTATACACGATGTTTAATAATCTTGCTTAGTCATGCTTTAGACTTAGTATACATCAAATTGAGACATTGATCAAATGACACTTGGATATGATTGAGACATTGATCAAATGATATTTGGATATGCTGAGGCATGATGATGATTCTTAGACATGTTGAGACATGATAGAGATTTTTGGTTATTTTAATTAAAAATAGAAATAAAATTATAATATTGATGTGGGCAATTATGGGCAATAGCCTGGTGTGCAGAAGGGCTTGCACGTAGTGTCGGGGGAGATTACTGCCCGTGTCGGATTAAGGACCGAACTAATTGTACGTTATATCCAAGTATTTCTGTACAACCACAAGTGCTGGTATGGGACAGTCTTAACCTATTAAGTTACTTAAAACTAGCTTTGCACATTGGAAGGCTGGAGTAGTACGAGCTGTTTCTTAATGGATTGCTCGAAGGGACGTCCACACTGAGGTGATCATGGATCAAACGTTTATCGATACAACGGTGTACGCCACTCTGTGGAGAAGTTCCATCATTTCCTTGCTCTGAGTTCTTCTGCCATATTGTGGGTTTTCGTCCCGTGCTGGTGCAAAGTTAGGGTTAAGTGATGTAACAGTTATGTTATGACTCTCTGCGGCACACCAAAGGAAGTGTGCTAATAGCTTGCACAAAGAGTTAAGTCATGTCTTGTGGGTAAAGCTGCATACCTCTGCAGAATGTAAATCTTTTCGAAAAGCCGTTCCCGCGGTCATGGGACACTTGGTGCGCCTGCATTAGTTAGCTGTTTTATTTTACAAAATATGGATCTTGACTTGTGTTGTCGAGAATTATGATTTGAATTGGATATCCTTGTTGGGAAGGAATTATTTCGGATTGACATGTGATGTCAATGATTGATTCATAGAGATGATCGAAAGAGCTGAGGTTCGTGAAATTTACTGTTTTATACTTATATATTAAACTGCTTTTATTTAAACTCCATTTATATTCTACAATTCAGTAAATTCTTTTGCAAATTAGCTTTCTGCAAATTAACCATGAAAGCCTTTCTTTTGAATGGCCTGCATATATTATAGGATTTGAAAAAGTCTTGCTGAGTACGCAAGTACTCACCCTTGCTTATTCGTTGTTTTTAGGGTGAAGAATCAGAATAGCTCGATGAAATTATTCGACGCAGGATTCGGGAATGTTAACGAGTTTTTCTAGGGATTATGCCTTGTCAGTTGCCTGAGGGATTGGATGGGCACACTACAAGACTCTTGATTCTTTCCGCTGTATTACTCTGAATTGTAAGATTCTATTGTATAAATTACCATTATTATTTGTAATAAAGAGTATGGATGTGATATCAATTGTATAAATGTGCGTACTAGCTACTGATCCAGGGACTAGTACTGTGTGCACATGAGATTTCCATTTTTGTATTTATGTAAAAATGGGGGTCGCTACAGACGCGTTGGATGGTGACGTGTACGGACGCTTACCCAGCTCTCCATCCAGCTTGTTCAGCTGGGACATGGAAGGATGGACTACGCGCAGTGTTCCTGTACGTTTTGTTACGAGATAAGGTATTTGTAATCGTTTCGGTTAGAATCTATTTTTTATGTGTGGGTGAATTTGAAATTATTTCTTACGTTTTTCACTATATATTGGGCAGCTCCATGTACGTGAATCAATCTAATAAAGCGAGAGACCAGAATTTCCTCCCTACATTGTGTGTGCTCCTGTTCTTGCTCTTGTGATTTTGTTGGCATACTGTTGATTGATCATGGGTGAATGACTACGTTTTATAACACGTTATCAGCACAAAACTCTACAAGGCTGAAGCCCTAGATCAGTCTACGGTGGCAGCACGAGATGCGCAACTGTAACATCCCGAAAATTCTAATAAAATAAAAATAAATATTTTGAATTTGAGTATGATCATTTCTGAATTTTCTTGGTATTATTGGTTTTTGTTTGGATTTCTTTGGATTTATCCTTTATGTGAAAAATCCAACAAATGGAATTAAAGAATGGATAATGGTAAAATGATAAAAAGGTATAATTACAATTTCAAAAAAATTATATTAAAATTTTTTATCTCTCAGGTAAACTTTTTACCAAGTAGAATTAATTTTTAATGCAAAGTAAAAATAATTAATAATTGAAAAGACAACCTTTTGACTAAGAACGAGTGTACAGTTATCAAAGGATTGATTTTGACAAAGAAAGCAGCCAAGAATGACCTACGCAGTAGTATGTGTTGGAAGGATAACCATAACCCTCAGAAGACTGCTAACCCATTACAAATTTTTTTTTCCACAGACAGAAGAGATCTAACCGAGTTTTGATTAAAGGGTAATTGACAAGTTGACCAAGGAAACCCACATCGTTGCAATTAAGACAGACTTATGGCAAGAAATGAAGTTCAGGAAGATATTTATGATAAAGATTATAGTAAATTTTCGAAGGAAATAGTGTCAGAGCCGGAAGCCCAGTTCACCACTAAAATATTGGAAAAGTCCACCCAAAGCGAAGAGGACAAGAGTAACATATAATATAATCTACTACCAGCAGGCTGACTACCCGACCGAAAGTAATCGCCAGATATTCAAAAGTGTGCTCCGAAGATCATTAAAGAGGACACCTTTTAAAAGCCCCTTTTTGGGAAGAAAGTGCAGAAGCTAATTAGGATTGCAACAAGAAAGCCATACGAACACAGAGCAGAAGAATGTCAGTCACCAGAATGAAGACCTTGTCTATTTAAAAGTGATGCCCCAAGACAGTGCACAGATTCCAAGGTTAAGGAAGAATTATGCCCAGATATATCGGACAGTATCGAATCCTCGGTACAATTAGAGTAATGACCTGCAAATCACCATCATACCAGAGTCAACCCGGACCCACAAAAATTTCAGGTGTTCCAGCTCAGGGAATACCTCCGACGACCGACAGACCAACTGCAGTTAAAAAGATTGGACCTGCTAAAAGACCTACCTCATCACAAGTGGTATATCTTGTCGCCAGCAGTATCTCCAGATTTTCAAGATAACCAAGAGACAGCTCAGAGACAAGGATGTCAGAAAGTACAAAGGATGCAGAGTATTACCGAGGGTTTATTTTTAAGGAATCCATGAGAAAAAGGAATCAGGACCGCAGCAGAAATTCCCCAACTTACGCCCCTAGGATGAGTAAATCTCGGGGACGAGATTTATTTTAAGGGGGGTAGGTTGAAATAACCCAAAAATTTCAAAAATAAATTTATTTTGGCCTTTGCTATTTATCTGGAATTTATTTGAATTTTTACCGAATTTATTCCGAATTAATCCGGTTTAATTTCAAAACTTTCCTTTTCGGGAAAAATCAACCCAATTCCGCCTTCCTTTTACCGCCTTCCGCCTCCCTTTGGCTCGCGCCTTTTCCGTTTCCGCCTTCTCGCCTCAGCCCTGCGCTGTTTTTTCCTTCACGTGACGCCGCCCAAGCCCACCTCGCACCCCGTTTTCCCCGCGCCAATCCCGTCCCGTTCGCAGCGTCTTCTCCGCTGCGCCCCGTCCTCTCAGCCGCACTGCTGCCCAACCCCGTTGCGCCGCCATGTTCCCCAGTCGCTGCAGCCTCTGCCTCCCTGCTGCGCCGCATCGAGTGCCCGACTCGTCGCAATCACCTCCGTTCCGTCCTGTCGCCACCGCACTGTCTCCACTGCAATCTTCTCTCCTTCGCCGCACGCCTGCTCTGCCGCACCGCCATTTCACCCAACCAATGGAGCTCAGCCTCTCTGCTGCGCCGCGCCGAAAGCTGACCTCCTCCGCATTTAGTTCCCCTACTCCGTTGCGTCAAATCACCACTCAAGCACCCCTCGCCGCTCATCTCTCTCCCCCGCCGCACTCTGTCTTGCTTCGCCGCCATGTCGCCCAATCAGTAGCGCTCAAGCTCTTCCTCTGCACCGCGCCGAAAGCTGGCACCCCACCGCACTCATTTCTCTGCCCCGTTGCATCAAATCAGCACTCGAGCATCCCTCCGCCGCTCACTTCTCTCCTCCGCCCGGCTGCTATAAAGACCACTCCCCCGCATCTCAATTCCTTTGCCCTAGCTTCCGGTAAGCTTCCCATCTTCTTCCCCGCGCCGTCCTCTTCATTTTCCCCCACTTCTTCCTCCGCGCGACGCTCTGCTCCGCCCGCTCCACGCGCGTCTTCTCCAGCTCCGGTTGGACTCCGTCGCCAAGCCTCTCCGTTCACTCCCTTCCCCACTTCTCCACTTCCCCGAACACACCTTGAGCTCCTCATGCTCCCTAGCCACTTCATTCCTCCTCCAGAGAGCTAGTTCGCCGGATCGCCCTGCGTCTTCTCCGTCTCCAGTGACGAGCTCACCGCTGCTTCCCGCCCTCTCACTGACAATACGCCCCCACCCGTCAGTCACCTCCTCCCTTCGCTGCCATGCGGGCCCCGGTCGTCAGCACCCGCTCCCTCTCGCTGACATCGGGCCCGCCTTGTCAGCCGCACGCCTCCGCGCTTGGGCCGGATGGGCCTCGCTCGCCCGCGCGCACGCCGAACGGGCCGAATTTGAGATCACTGTGCGGCCCGCGCAAAAATCCCATTTCTTTTTTTTTTCGGTTTTTGAGTTTGATTTTCGGATTTAAGAATTAAGTAAAATCCGAAAATTCAATTTAAAAACCAGAAGAATTCCCAAAATCCCCAAAATTCAGAAATGCCAAAAATACATATTCTTGACCATTTCGAGCCGCCGAGTCCAAAAATGATCTCCGTTTCGCCATACCAAGTCCAGAAAATTCCCAAAATGCCCTTGACTCCTGTTTCGGCTATTTTCTCTCATTTTCCTTTCCATTGCTTTTTTCTTTATTTTTTTAATCGTTTATTCATTGTGTGCGTTATCTTCGCGCTAGATTCGACATCAGAGCAACTGTTGGCATGAATCTCGGAGCAGGAGCAGACGATTGGAGCTATACTTGGAGCCGGAGCCATTCAAAGGCCAGACACGACTTCGACCGTCTCTCGTTAGGACTACCTTTAACCTCGCAAGGCAAGCCACACTCCTTGAACATGTTGAACCCAGTTTCATTATAGTATATATATATATTTCTTGTATTGCATTATTTTGCTATTTTAGAAAATTAGAAAATGTGGTAATTTCGAATGACATAAATTAGATAAATCCCAATGTTAACCCTGTTGTTATGCCTTAATTCCTTTTTAACCCTAAGATATAAAATAATGAACCCCTCGTAGATGTAGCAATTTATACATTTATTACTTTTAGACAAATGCTTAAAATCTCCGAGAGATGGCTTGGATGATGTTGGTTTTTATAAAATTGCTACGGTGCGGGGGACAGCATTGGGCGGACCACGGAAGGTGGATGCCGGCCCAATCCCCAACCGATGACGAGGCCAAGGGTTGAGGCATGGTGGTGGTACAGTTGGTACCAATGATTTATGGTATGTCATTTGGCTAAGTCTTTGGCATTTAGGACCGAGGTCTCGAACGCGTAAATAACCGGATCCGCTCAACCACAAGTTGGGCGGTCAATCTCGTTGACTTGGTCCAACATAGCTCGATACATTATCGCCCCTTTGAATACCTATAGGTAGCAATTTGCTATTACGGAAGAGAATGGATCCCGATGTCGAGCGGAGCAGAATTGGAAGGACCATTCGGCGGTTCACGCATAGCGATGGGTGTTCACGATATTCAGATCAATCACCCGTGACGGCGATGGGTGCTGAATATTGCGGACCTTGGATAGCCTTGGGTAGGAGCTAAAAGGGAAGTTCAGCGAAATGCTATGACTATCTTGGTCGGGCCGCATGCATAAAAGTTGCATGTTGATCGGTGGCACTAATGACCGTAGATGTCTTGTGGGTAAAGTGAGCACCTCTGTGAGTGATATCAATGGTATTGAATACGCGCGCTTCCGGTTAATGAAGCGGAGTTAATCTAGGGTGATACCTGTAACTGCGCCCCTGTAGCTTTTATAATTAAAACTTGTCGTGAAGGTGAACTTTGCAAGATAACCCCCCCTGATATATATATATATCGCTATTTATGATTTGTGTTTCAAATGTAAAATAAAAACAGATGTTTACAACTTGCATCCACAATATTTAAACCTGTGCCTACCTTTGTTTATTTCGCATGTAATATTCAGAATTTTCGTGTGGTTTGTTGAGTACGGTTGTGTACTCACCCTTGCTCCCAATCCCCTCCATAGATTTCCTTTGAAGATGGCGAGCTCAGACGGCCGTAGATGCGATGTTATTTTGCTTTGGAGGCCTTGATCTATCTGCTCAAGCGTTTCTGTGGGTGTTACAGTAATGTATTGATGCGGCCGCACCTTTTGTAAAACCTTGGCGTTAGGCCCTATTTCATCTATAAAATGTTCGCATTTGCTCTTTTATCAAGCAATGTACACGTGGTTACCTGCAGCTAAAATCCTGGGTAGCTGCAAAGGTATTTATACGCACCCCCTGAAAAGGGCGGTCTGTGACATATTGCAACATATCTATTCATATTGCAACATATGCCAGCATACATGTAAATATAGATATAAATATAGATAGTTTGACTAGCCAAACTAGTTAAGGTGATGGCTTCTAAGAGAGCCTTCAATTGATATAAATATAGATAGATAGATGCATGATTTCTAATCTTTTGCTTGTATTTGTTTATTTTGTGTACTTATATACGCTAACATGCCTGCACCCTAAAACCCCACACATAGAAATCCAAGCGGGATTTCTCGCGCGCGTTGAATAGTTAGCACAGGGTGGTGCAAAGTGAAACCCCACACATAGAAATCCAAATCACTTGAGGAGGGATCGACGGAGATGGTGGGTTGGGTGATTCATAGAAGCTTCAGGAGGAATATGCAAGGAGGGTCGTAGCGCTCGGTGGACTAGGAACAGTGGCGAGTTTGAGGGTACCGACCGTTTACAGTTTATAACCAGAAGTTGAGATTTTTGGATATTTGTAGCTACAAAGATTGCTACCTCAGTTTTTGCCGCTTTTCCGTTGCAATCCATGAGTTAATTGCCACTCAAAAGCTAGAAATTGTTGCTATATGCCATTTCCTCTGCCCTTTCTCTTTTTTCCATTTTCACCCATGTGAAACGACCGTACTGCCCTGGAATTTTTTTAAATAATACATTTTTTATTCAAAATTTCAAAAATGTACTACGGGAAAAAAATTACACAAATATACCCCTGTCGCCTGTTGGTTGGGCAAAATATAAATATAACTCAACCAACGTGCGACAGGAGGCTAAGTCGCAAAATCAACGGGCGACAGGAGGCCACGTCAGCCCCCAGCCTCCTGTTGCCCAATCAAATAGTGACAAGAGTAAATCGACCGATGGTCGAGGCGGCAGGGTGGCGCTACTGCGGGCCCAACCAACGAGCGGCGAGGGCGGTTTTAAAATCCGATCGCTCGATCTTGTGCTCATTTGAGCGAGCCGATCGGAAAAAACAGAGAAAGAGAGGAAGGAAGAGGAAGAGGGAGGAGAGGAGAGGAAAAGTGGAAGAGGGAGAAGGGAGGGAGGGTCTGCGCGACTATTTTAAGGTAAATTTTCGTTGTTTATTTTTTTAGCAGTAAATTGTGGTAGATTAGAAATAATTTTAGATCTAGGTAAATTGATAGGTTACGGATAGATCTAACAAATTTAGATGTTTTTTACGGATAGGAGTATGTCGATATATATTCATGGAAATGTAGTTAGATCTAGATAATCTATATGTTGTTAGGACTGTAGATGTTTTTTACATATAGAAGTATGTCGATATATATTCTTAGGAATGTAGATGTTTTTTATGGATAGATCTATATTTTTGTAGCATTTAGGTATAGTTATGTTAGGTGTCACAGTATTTTTTACGGAAAGTAATTAATTTGTGGGTGAATGAATGGATTTGCAGATATGGTAGAACGAGTTTCATTTAGAATCTATTATGGAGAGGGGGTTATAATGCATGGTTTAGAGGGTGCGGATCTAAGTAACATGCAGTATGTGGACAGAAGTTTGTGTAGAGTCGAGGAGCGCACATTTGCTTCTGTGTTGAAATAGTTGTATTATACTTTTCGGATGGAACAAGAGAAGTGCGAATTGAAGATATTTTGCCTATGCAGTATGCGAAACGATCCTATTTACTAGGAGCTAGTTGAGCTGAAGGGAATCGCATCGTGGAGATCATATGTGAGGGGGGCAGAGCAACGGGGATGGAATCGGGTGCTTTTAGTGCAAGCATATGACAGGGATGTTGCCCCCCAGCAGCAGTTGGATGCAAGTTAGTGTAGTTAGCCTCAAAATGAGCTCAGTTTCGGTGACATCGAAATTGGAGAATCTAGCCGTGAGCAGCATGTTCAGCAACGCAACAATGACATCATTTGCCAAAGTGGTGAATAGGTTGAGTTTGGGGATGATGATGAAAATGTTGGACAAGAAGCACGGGGACAGGTAGACGAAGGTGAGCAAATTGATGAAATAACAGCTAGGATGGAAGAGGAAGACCGTGAGTACAGCAAAGCAGAAGTGGAGGACGACGATGAGTCGGATGAGGAAGATGGAGGTACGGAGCCGCTTGTGCCAGCCGAGTGGAGCACGCATCAATTTGATAAGCTAGTTGTCAATGAAAGCAACGATATACCTTGGTAGTATAGTGACAATGAGGTTAGATCTAACAGTATATACCCGACAAAAGAGGCTATACAGGATGCTGTGAAAGATTGAGCTTTATCATTAAGAAGGACTTTCAGGGTTAAGAATCCACCTCAACTTGCTACAACGTGGTGTGTGAGATCCATGGGTGTCCGTGAAGAGTGCACGTGTACAAGCCCAAATGGGGCACCCATTGGCTATATTCGAAGGTTGAGCAGCATAGCTATATGACTGAGGAAACAGTGATGGCTCACAGGAACCTGTCGTCCGGGTATGTGGCGAACATTATGTACGTAGAGATAGTGGAGAACCTGAGTTTTGAGCCCCGTGCTATTATCGAGCAATCGAGAACAGATATTAGTACATAATTACCTATGGGAAGGCGTGGAGGGCGAAACAGAAGACATTAGAAATGAGGTTTGGGAAGTTTAAAGACTCGTACCATAACCTACCCGCACTGCTTAGTTGCATTCAGGGAAGAAATCCTGGGACCTACTATGATTATCAAGACTATCCGTCAATCAAGTGGCCAACTAAAAGGCATCTGAGGAGAGTGTTCTTCACATTCGGACCTTGCATTAAGGCGTTCTATCACTGTCGTCCATTGTTGTGCGTGGACGGCACATTCATGACCGGGAAATACAGAGGGAAAATATTGACAGCTATGGGCGTTGATGGAAACAACCAGATTCTGCCTGTTATCTTTGCCTTTGTAGAAAGCGAGAACTACGAGAGTTGGCTGTGGTTCCTACGGAACTTGAAGATCGGGATAGTCAAAACTCGTCAAGATGTGTGCGTGCTGCATGACAGGTATGCTGGTCTGCTTAGTGCTATCAACCAGTTGCAAAACAGGGGAAGATGAGCCATTTCCATGGCCTGACTTGCAGAGTCGATGGTGTATGAGGCATTTGGGTGCAAACTTCTATAAGCAATTCAGGAACAAGGAACTGATGAACATGTTCAAAAGACTATGTAAGCACAACCAGGAGAGCAAGTTCTGAACTCTGTGGAAAAATCTTGACGAGCTGACAAGAAAACACAAGGAGCAGATGAACAACACTACTGGCAGTGGAACACAGGAGCAGGCAGAGCCTCTTTTCCCCCTGCCAACAAAGGATGAGGCGACTAATCGTAAATCGGAGGCAAAGACCAATCAAATGTTTCTCGAAATTTGGATAAAGCATGAACCGAAGAGAAGTAGTCCTTTGTTATATGACACACATGGTGCGGACACGGTGTGATGACCACTAACTTTGCAGAAGTTTACAACTGGGTAATGCGAGGGATGAGGTGTCTTCCGTTGGTAGGAATTGTCAAGGGAGTGCTGAGGGGTACAACCAAGTACTTTGTGGATAGGCATGTAGCTGCTGACATAGTAATGAGAGATGAGAAGTTCCTGTACTCTTCGATGATCACTAAATACATGGATGAGAAGAGTCAGAAGGCGGCCAAACATAGAGCTATCAAAGTTGGTGCACGGACACTACGCTTTGAGGTGATCTGCAGGGACAAAGGATGGCATGGAACCAACCAGAAGGTTGTCACCCAGGAGTGCATCTTACAGGCTGAGTGCAAATGCTCGTGTAACAAGCCATACCTTTTGCATAGGCCATGTTCTCATGTCATGGCCGCATGTGCTTTATTTGGAATGCAACCTGGTACATATCTATCTGAGTATTTTATGAAGGAAAGGGTGATGGTAACTTGGAGCGAGGATCTTTATGGTTATGGGGTTGTGGGTTCTTTCACCACTACTGTTCCAGAGGAGGGAGGGGATCCTGTGCAGCTCGGCGTTCTTTGACCTAGGACACCACAGTACTCCTGGACGCTCGATCTTCGTTGGATCCCCAGGTAACATATCAGTATTTAAATTTCTAAACATGTTTGTTCTAGTGATGTACTGATCTTAATTACATGCTTTTTGTTTCTTAGGCTTCGAGCTTCAGGGTTGCTGCCCCTCGCCTGGATGGTAGAGGACGTGGGTCGCCGATTCCCGTTCGACAGGTTCCTGATCACCGCTCTGGTGGATCAGTGGAGGCCGGAGACGCATACCTTCCATATACTTGTCAGGGAGATGGCGATCACTTTGCAGGACGTTTCGTACCTCCTCGGCCTCCTAATCGCCGGTGACACTGTGGTGCCCCAGGACGTCGATTCGATGTGGCGCGAGGAGCTGCTTCAGAGGTTCGAGGGTGTGTTACCACCTGCTGGGTACCGAGCCTTCAAAGAAGACGACACACGATGCGACATCTGCGGTGGTTTGACGATTAAGTGATGCGCAATTAGCTTTTAAAACTAAATTGTGCACATACTGCTTAAAATAACAACTGAGCTTTAATTTTCAGGCGTCGCAGATCGTCGAGCCTGCGGACGAGTATAGGCTCAGCCGCCACCTGGAGGCATACCTGCTGTGGCTCTTCGGCTGGTGCATGTTCACGAGCTCCCATGGGGATAGCGTGGACAGGCACCTCGTCTAGTTCGCGAGGCAGATCGCAGACGCACTCCTTGACGCCGTGCTGCAGTACTCTTGGGGCTTTGCTGTGCTGTGCGCCATGTACCGTGCGCTCTGCGACGGGTGTGCACGGCTCGCCAATGATGCAACCTTCAGAGGATGTCCACTACTGGTACAGCTGTGGGAATACGAGAGGTTCCAGATCGGGCGGCCCAACATCGACCTGTAGCCTCTTTAGCATGCAGGCGATGATGACGTCGACGGTCCGACCATGGGCACCATCTGGTGCCACCGACGGGTAAGATATTGCAATCATGATTTTGGTACTTTTCCTTTAACTTTTGTGAGTACTAATGGTTACGTTCTATCGTCACTACAGCCTAGGTGAGCACACAGGATGGTGCGGATGGGCTACCCCTAGTTCGTCACTGCGTTCGACCACCTCACCAAGGACCACGCACGTTGGATGCCGTACGCAGAGGCAGAGGTCCAGCTTTGTGTGACGGGTGGCCTGTCCACCCTTTGCACACAAGATGTGGTGTACTGGTGCACACGTCGGTTCCTCGTGTTCGACGTCCAGGTCGAGGGCTACACTGTCCATCGAGTGATGAGGCAGTTTGGTCAACGACAGAAGTTTTCAGTGCACGATGACCGTGCAGTCCCACACGTAGCCCACATGTAAGTTCCCTGCATCGATATTTTTATAATTATTATTATGTAATGCCATCTAATAATGCTATATTTATTTCTTATCCACAAGCAGAGTAGGAAGGGCACACATGGGGCGACCCCCTAGCACGTACGTATGGCGCCTTGGGTTGAGTGGGGAGGAGCCCTAGAGGACGTCCACACTGAGGCTGCGTCGTATGACCCGTAGACGTACCACGCCTACCGAGCATGGTACACTCCCTGTACTCGTCTCCGTTTGGTACGTGTCGACCCCAATCCTCCTACACACGTTCCTAGGGTGACAGACACGTACCCCGCCCATACGAACTCGGCTGTCCACAGTTCGATACGTTGCATTTTATGTTCGATCTCATGTAATCTTAGTTAGTAACTGTGCTAACTAATTTATAATTTATTTTGCAGAATGATGTGCTGCTCTAGTACTACGTGGAGTCAGGGGACTTCCTTTCTCATCTGACCAGCGGACTTGAGGTGACGAGATGACCTCTTACTTCATGAGGTTTCGAGAGAGCACGAGACGCGCCCTTGAGTTGGTGGGATGTCGCACCCCTACAGAGGTGCCTCATGGTGTGCCGCTTAGCGGAGGTAGGGCTACGAGAGGGCGAGTTGCTGGACACACTGGTCTAGCTACTCACGCTGGAGGTGAGTACTGAGATGCATTTTTCACGTATTACAATGCTCTCAATAATTCTTCATTTGCTACAGGCTCACAGGCACGGTTCTTCTCGCGTACAGCTCCACCTGCACCTGACGACTACGAGGCACAGGGTGATGTCCAGATTAGGAGGACTCTGGCGGGACTCATGGCGTGGTTCCTCGTCGATCCATATGAGCACGGATCATCATAGATGTAGGGAGCACCACCACCAACGCAGCCTTCTCGGCCGTCGCCACACCTCGGCTAGACCACATAGGGTCCACTGCCACGACGCAGCTTGGCGTACTCATGAGGCGAGTTCGGAGGAGGCCTACCCGGCCGCGATGAGCTACCCGAAATATAGGGTCGATGAGTTCCTTTTGTTTTTATTGTTGGTAGTATATTATGTACTTAGTTAATCCTTGAATTATCTTTGCACGAACTATTGTATTTGCATTCTTCATACTTTTAATTTTATGTACTTAGTTAATCCTTTCATCGACTTTGTCACACCTAGCAGTTGGACAACACACACCTAGCGCTTTGTCGTAATGATTGGACAACACTCGCTGCTTGCTTCGCCAGACTAAAACCACAACCGCAGTGCACCGCTTTTAGGTGAAAGCGACAACCGCCGCACCTCGTTTTTCAGACTAAAACGATAACATGCTGCACCCCACTTTTCAGACTGAAACGACAACATGCTGCACCCCGCTTTTCAGACTGAAACGACAACATGTTGCACCCCGCTTTTCAGACTAAAATGACCTCACCGAGGGCGATGGCACCGTGGCCATGTGTGCTTCTTCCGATTTTCGCAACTTCGTGCCAGGGCAACGTCCGGCCAGTAGGGATGGCAGTTTTACCCATGGATTTGGGTACCCGTGGGTATCCGACTCGATAAGAGTGGGTATGGGTAGCACTTTAGACCCATGGGTTTACGGGTTTGGGTACCCGATAAGCCCATAGGATGGGTGTTGGTATCAATTTGTACCCATAGGTACCCAATGGGTATCTTATGACATGTGGGCTCACTTTTTTTGAGGTATATTAGAAAAACAAACTCACTGACTGCTCGGTTGAGTCAGCTCCTCCTTAATTCCCCTCGCCCCCATCACCTCCCTCCCTTTGCCTCCATCGTCTGATTGCTTCGGCCTCCCTCCCCTCGCCTTTGCCTCCCTCGGCAGTCGACGTCTGCTCCTCCCCTCGCCGCCGACTCCTCCCATCGACTCCCTCCGGCCCGGCGCGCATAGTACCCAAAAGAAGAGAGAGAGAAAGGAGAGGTAAGAAGGAGATAGAAGGAGAGGTGACCTCTACTCACCCGAAAAGTACTGCTCCCTGTGCGTACCTCGAGGTCTAGTGTTCCGGCGGACCGAGCCATGGCCTCCGTCATCTACGATGGGGGAGGAGCATGCGGCGGCCGTAGCGCCCCCCACCTCTCCGCCTTCGCCCTTCGGTGCTCGCGCACAGATCTATGCCCATGGGTACCCATTAGGTATTGGGTACCCACTGGGTTTGGGCATGGGTACAGATCTGTACCCGCAAAGCTTAGTGGGTTTGGGTAGACGGGACTTTGTTCGGATTTGGGTTTGGGTTTAAGGCAATGGTACCCGGAGGTACCCACCCGATTGCCATCCCTACCGGCCAGCTCGCCCATAGATGAGTGGTAGCCCGCGTTGCGTAAGTCGCCCATGATTTCTCCCGTATTTTCTGGGCCGTACCTGGTGGGCCCCGCGAGGCTACGGAAACCCCTAAGTGACCATTATTTGCAGTTTCGTGGCTACGAGTGCCTCTTCCGATTTTTGCAACTTCATGCCGGGGCAACGCCTGACCAGGTAGCCCATAGATAAGTGGCCACAATGCCTAAGGGCCATGCAACACATACCGAACACTCACAAGCATGAAAGAACCAAATCGAACTAACACTCTGGAGTCTAACACCTCTAAGGGTGACTCTTTATTCTAAGACACGACTCAACGCAGGAGTCCCAACTGCTAAGTCTAATGCTCACTCCTCGAGCCATCCCCCATGGGAACTTCCTGGTGGGTACACTGGCGGGTGCGGCGGCATCGGTGCAAAGCGATCGCCGTGTGCCTCCACAACGGTGGCTGACGACGCAACGTCCTCCTCTGGCTCTAGCTCTGGTCCTGGCTCCGGCTGTGGCTCTGGCTGTGGCTCTTCAGGGTCTGGGTCGTGCAGCTCCAACTCTGGCTCTGGCTTAGGTCCATATAGCGCCATCTCCAGCTCACGGACCCTCTGAATAGAGTTAGCTAGGTACTCTCGAGCCTCCCGCAGCTGTGTCCTCACCTCCGTGACCTCATCGCGGGTCCTCTGCAGCTCCTGGACCGTCTCGTTGATAGCGTCCTCCTGGGCGATGACATATCTCACCAGGTGGGTGATCATGGCGTCCTCCTCCACTATCGGCTCCCAGTTGTAGCGGTTGTCTCGGCGCGGATGGTGACGAAACACAGTGCCCTCCAACTCTCTGGAGTAGGTACGAGCAATCTGCCTCATCTCCAGACGTGATGTCTCCTGGATCCCGGCATCGAACGAAGACCGCCTGATGGTGATGCGGATGGGACGACTCGCCCTCGCCCTCTCCCGAGCGTAGACCGTGATCTGAACTTCCCAGGCGATGTTGAGTCCAGCCCGCACTATGGTGGTCCCCCGGTAGATCGGCCTGTCGAAACCTCCGAGCAGCTGCATCATACGCCATAGCTCAACGACGTACCCTCCAGTGCGCTCTTCAAAAGAATGGATCATCTTCATCTGCCAAAGGACACTCACGGGAGAACTCAGAAATTTTAAAACAAAGTGAGAACATGAAAAATTCAGCAAGGGGTATGAAAAGAAAGAAGGGGGTAAGTTGAGAATTCGTTCATCATCTTGACACATTTTAACTTTTAGAAAATAGTTTTATCCTCACTACGACCATTCTAACTAAGGGCCAGTCCTACAGTCAGTATGGCTCTAATACCACCTCTGTCGGGACCCGAATATGCAAATTCGGACCCTCTGCGTATTCAGCACTAGTCCAGGATCACGCTGGTGCACACAGTCTCAACATCGGTACATATCACAGCCATATCCAACGAAATAGTAGAGTACTTCAATTAAATAATCAAACTGGTTGCTCGACCTTATGGTCAAGTTACAAAAGTACGCCTCACAGAGTGAAGTCTTAGTAAAATAAACAAGTGTAGTGGAAATAAAATAAACTCGTGGCGCCAACCAATTTGCCACATGCAACTGACTGGGCTTCCTCCCTAGTTTGTCGGCTCCTCCTGGAACTCCTCCCCCAGTGCAGGCATTGCTTCTTCTTCAACTGAGGTTGTGTTGTTGCAAGGGTGAGTACTTTGAGCACTCCGCAAGTCATGCACAGAATGCAATTCTAATATTCTACATGCATGGCTTATTACAAAGGATAGGCTAAAGGTCATTTGCAGTAAAGCAACCTTGATAAATACAACAAAAGATTGTAAAGCAGTAAAACACTAGTAAAGGTAATAACTTTCACAAATATTTCACAAGTAAAGCATTTCATAACTTAAGTCAAGTTCATCAATTCCAACCCAAGTATTTTTCCATAAACCAAGTTAATTTCATGAAAGTCTAACCCTTGACTGTAATCACCGAGCAATGCTCAATACCGTGAGTACGGCTATTCGAATAGGTTGTACACTCTGCAGAGGTTATACACTTTACCCACAAGATACAGTCAAATGCCACAAAGGCAAGTAACCGTAACAAAGTCTTTCCAAAGATCCATCTAAACCCAGTACTGCCCGCTAAGGTTTCAACACTGAAGGGATACACCTCCACAACAGGGCCCCCCCTCTTGCGCCATGTGAGTTTTCACCCGTACACTCGGAACTCACACCACCACGACAGTACCAAAGAATTGATTTCACAATTTACTCGGCTAGGTCCGTCCCACTTCGGAACTTGTGGTTGTATGAATGACCCAGTTCAAATTCTTGCAAGGTTAAGTCCTTAGTTGACCGAGGCAAGACTAACCAAAAATTCATCACGTCAACATTTCATAAAACCAAATGCGACCGCCCAATTGCCACTCTTGGCCCACCGGAAACAATCTTGCCACTTGCCTCAGTCTAAATCACTTTCCCACCCCAGTTCTTTACCATGTACCACGTGCCATCATCAACTTAATAACACATGTCACATTCTCAAAAACACGTTCCATATCTCATTAAGTCAATATTAACTTTAATTTTTCCAAAATCATGACAAATCTATGTGGCAAGGCTAAGCACACTACATACGGTCTAATTAACCCATGTTGGCAAATTATTAATGTCCAACTATTAATCCACAATCTAGGGTGACAAAGGATTCATGGCCTACAATTATATACGACAAGGTGGCATATAGCAACTACGCATTTAACTAATCCCAGAATATATTCAACTTCAATTCTATTAAATTAGCATGCAATAATTTGAATCAATATAATTTTCAACACTAGGTTCAACCCGATCAAGCATGACTTGCCTTCAAAAAGTACTGGTTCTGGTTCTTGAGCTTGCCCCTAGGTCAAAACTTCTTCATCGAAACCTTCGGGTACCTCGACATCTACGCGTAACGTATACAAATAACAATAAGTAAATAAAACAAAGAGCAACTCAATTCTAAAATTCAAATAAAATTCATAAACAGAAAGATCTTGATTTTACAAATTTTTAAAAATTAAAATCACTCAAATCGGAGTTAAAACGCAAAAGTTATAGCCATTTGAAGTTTGAAAATCAATTAAAAAGAATAAACCGAATTTCTTTATTTATTTCGATACGGGAAATTCGGAAATATGATGTCAGCACGACGTCATCACCGAATAGAATTTCCACCAGATTATTTTCTAAAAGAAAATCAAATTATTGAGCAAGCATGATGTCAGCCGGTCCATAGACCTAGTCTACGGTTCGGGTTTGGTCCACCATGGACTCGGTCCATGGGAATAGTGTCCTGACATGCGGGACCCACAGATGACATCAGCACGGCTCGGCCGGCCTACTGATAGGCGGGACCCACCATGACGTCAGCATGACATCACTGATGAAGTCATTGCGCACTGTGCGGCACCAGCGCTTTAAGATTCGTGCACCCGTGATTCAATCGAGCCCGTCCGTTCAAACGGACGGCCGAGATCACGTGGCCGATCAGATTCCTCCTGCCACGCGGCGCGCACGGATCGGCTCGGCTTCAGTGCGATCTGGGCCATTCGTTCAAAATTCGACGGCTCAGATCCAGTCTATACCGCGCGGGATGAGTGCGACGCGGCATGTCTCGGCATTGAGCACGTGGCTCGATCTATGCCGTTCATTCTAGATCTAATGGTCCTAATTTGATCTAGTTGCAAATAACATATCTAATCCTAATCGCTCAAATTCGATCCAATGGCTAAGAACAGATCTACCACCACACACACTATGTGAATCGATCCAAGCCACACGACCTAGATCCTACGGTTCCAAATAGATCTAGCCTAGGTCTAATCTAGGCCCTTAAATCTTGATCTAACGGCGGACATTAAATAAAAGTAGTTCTACACGATCAAATCTAATCTGTTCGATCTAATCCAACGGCTGAGATGAGACGAAGATGTTTACTGTTGAGGGGTGACACGGCGAGATCTGAAGCGCTAATGCACGATCGGACGGTCGACGAAGCTCGGTGGAGTCGGCGATGGTGCGGCGGCATAAATCCACCGGAGAGGGAGAAGAAGGCGTGGCCGACATCGTTGAAGGGCTTCACCGGCAACGAGGGTTAATGCTTTCGATGCGGCTTGACGCACTGAGCACTCCGGTGACCTCGAACGCGGCGGAGGACAACCAGCGACGACGGAACGGGGCAAAGAACGTGGCGAATGGCTCGGCTAGCTCCGGCGAGCTCGTGCGGCGAAAAGGCGACGGCTTAGATGACGAGGAGCGTACGGTTGGGTGCGGCGCAAAGCGGAGAACGTGGGAGGGGCGGCGGCGCATTAAATCTTGGGCACAGGCATCTGTCTTTGTTGAGAAATCGAGAGAGTCCGCGGTGGCGGTGAGTCCGGTGGGGATCTGGGATGGCAGCGTGGTGGTTGGTCGCATCTTCAGCGTATACGCTGCACGACGCGATTCAAGCATAAAGCACGGGCGACGTGGCAAGACGCAGGCCTTCGGATCCGAATCGCACGGCGGGGCGCTAGGGTTTCTAGAAGATGGGCCGCACAGCACCCGATCCAACACTGTTCACTCCGCTTTTTAAATCCTTTTCGAATAAAAACAAATCCAAAAAATCAAATAAGCCAAAATAAATAGCAGAAAAATTCTAGAAAATAGCTTGAGATAAATAGAACCCAAATAAAATATTTTCAACAAAATATCATTAATACTTTGCTTAGAACAATTGAAAGAACAATAAGGTTCAATTAGAATAAATGCTAAAAGAATTAAATAAATTCCAAAAATTCAATTAAATCAGGAAAAAGGCACAATAAATCCAGAAAACAAAATTTGGGATGTTACAAACCTCCCCCCTAACAGAATCTCGACCTCGAGATTCAGGGTTGACTAAGAAATAGGTTAGGGAATTCTGCCTTCAGGTCCTCTTCGCGCTCCTAAGTTGCTTCGCTCTCTGAAAGATTACTCCACTGGACTCTGCAAAAGCGGGTCGACTTATTTCTCGTTTCTCGATCCATCGTGTCCAAAATCTTCACCGGATGCTCTTTGTAGGTCAAATCTTCTTGCAGCTCGATCGACTCTAACGGCATCTGCTCGTCTGGCACTCGGAGACACTTCTTTAGTTGTGACACATGGAACACATCATGCACTCCCGCTAGAGACTGCGATAACTCCAGCTGGTACGCAACTTCACCTCTGCGACTTAAGATCTTGAATGGACCAACATATCTTGGCGCTAGCTTCCCTTTAGCATGGAACCTCTTAACTCCTTTGAGAGGCGTCACCCTAAGATATACAAAATCTTTAGGCTCGAAGCTCAACTTTCTGCGGCAATTATCGGCATAACTTTTCTGTCTCGATTGTGCAATCTTCAATCTTTCCTTGATCATGGCTATCTGTTCTTCAGCTTCTCGGAGAATATCCAGCCCAAACACATGACGTTCTTCGGTCTCATTCTAGTTCAACGGTGTCCGACAGGGTCTCCCATATAGCACTTCAAATGGAGACATCTGCAAACTTGCCTGGTAGCTATTGTTGTAGCTGAACTCGTCATACGGCAAGCACTTGTCCCATGAGGTTGCATAAGCCAACGCACACGCTCTCAACTTGTCCTCCAGAATCTGATTAACTCTTTCCGTCTGTCCATCCGTCTGCGGGTGATAAGCTGTACTAAAGTTCAGACGGGTCCCCATGGCTTCATGCTTATTCCAAAATCTTGAGGTAAATTGGGTACCTCTGTACGATACAATCTTCTTCGGAACTTCATGCAGACATATAATCCTTGACATATACAGATCTGCTAAGCGGTCTCCTGAGTAAGTAGTCTTCACAGGTATGAAATGAGCGACCTTTGTCAAATGGTCTACTATAACCCATATGGAGTCATATCCATTCTGAGTCCTCGGCAAACCAGTAATGAAGTCCATTCTGATTTCCTCCCATTTCCACTCGGGTATCTTCAGGGGTTGTAACAATCCTGCTGGCCTCTGATGCATTGCTTTGACTCTTTGGCATATGTCGCACAACGCAACTTGTTCGGTAACTTCGCGCTTCATGCTCGGCCACCAGAATCTCTCCTTCAGGTCTTGATACATCTTGGTGCTTCCCGAATGAATGGAATACTTGGAGTCATGGGCTTCTTCCAGAATCAGCTGTTTCAGCTCCTTCTTGTGCGGTACGCAAATGCGATTCTTGATCCACAATGTACCTCGCTCATCCATCTTGAAATCTTTTGCCTTGACTTCCTCCATCTTGGACTTGATCCTCTAAATCTTGACATCATCCTTTTGACCTTCTCGGATCTGATCTTCCAAAGTAGGCTTCACCTCTAAAGCGGTTAAAAACCCTTTAGGTACGACTTCTAACTTCATCTTCTGAAATTCCTTGCATAGCTCAACCTGACTTTCTTCCACCAACATGTTCATAGTGTGGCTCTTCTGACTCAAAGCATCAGCCACCACATTGGCCTTTCCTGGATGGTAGTGGATTCCAACAGTATAATCCTTAATCAACTCCAACCATCTTCTCTGCCTCATATTTAGGTCCGATTGGGTGAAGATATATTCAAGACTCTTATGGTCCGTATACACTTCACATCTATTTCCAATCAGATAGTGCTGCCATAACTTTAAGGCATGCACTACGGCTGCTAATTCTAGGTCATGCGTCAGATAGTTCCCTTCATGCAGCCTCAACTGCCTTGATGCATACGCGACGACCTTTCTGTTCTGCATCAACACGCAACCGAGTCCTTGGCGCGATGTATCACAGTATATATCAAAGCTCTGGCTTACATCCGGTAGAACTAACACTGGTGTTGATGTCAATCGCTTCTTCAGCTCCTGAAAACTCTTCTCGCACTCCGGCGTCCATGCAAACTTCTCCTTTTTCAACAATTGCATAAGAGGTCTTGCAATCGTCGAGAATCCTTCAATAAATCGGCGGTAATAACCTGCCATTCCAAGGAAACTACGGATCTGGGTCACCGTCTTCGGCTGCTCCCAATGCAACACTGCTTCCACCTTGCTTGGATCGACTGCGACTCCTTCGGCGGTCATCACATGTCCAAGGAATTCCACCTTGTTCTTCCATAAATCACACTTGCTAAACTTGGCGAAAAGTTGCTGTTCCCTTAGCTTCTCCAAAACTAGCCTCAAATGTTCTGCATGCTCTTCTCTTGTCTTGGAGTAGACTAGAATGTCATCTATAAACACAACGACAAACTTATCCAGGTATTCCATGAAAACCTTATTCATCATGTTCATGAAATATGCAGGTGCATTCGTCAAACCAAAGGACATAACTGTAAACTCGTAGTGTCCATATCTTGACGAAAATGCGGTCTTCGGAACATCCTCCGGTCGAATCTTCAGCTGATGATATCCCGATTGTAGGTCAATCTTGGAGAAAACTCCGGCTCCTCTCAACTGGTCAAACAGATCATCGATCCTGGGTAGCGGATACTTGTTCTTTACAGTGACATCATTTAGTGCACGGTAATCCACGCACATTTAGTAACTCCCGTCCTTCTTCTTGACAAACAGAACCGGTGCTCCCCACGGTGATGAACTGGGTCTGATAAATCCTTTTTCCATCAGTTCCTTGATCTGCTTCTTCATTTCCACCAACTCATCGGTTGACATCCGATAAGATCTCTTAGCTATCGGGGCTGTTCCAGGTATTAGTTCGATCACAAACTCTATGTCCCTGTCTGGCGGCATACCAGGTAGATCTTCAGGAAATACATCCAGGTGCTCACTGACAACTGGAACATCTTCAATGCTGACGGCCTCCACGCTGTTGACCATCAACTGTCCATCCCGAACGACAGTTGCTCGAAACTCTATTTTTCTCCCACAAGGGCTCTCGACTGATATGACTCTTGTCCAAAATCTAATACGACCTTGTGCTTGGACAACCAGTCCATTCCCAAAATAACATCTAGGGTTTGGGTATCCAACACTAGTAGGTTCGCTAGGAACTCTGTTCCGTCTATAAGCAACTTTACTGTAACACCCCAATTTTTGCTTTTCTTGCATTTAAGTGGTATTTTGAATTTTTGGGAATTTATGGAATTTATTTGGATTTAATTTGGATTTAGATATTTACTTAATTAACTAAACAATAGAAAAGTTAAAATAAAATTTTGTTGCAAATATTTTATTTAAGTCCCAAATGTCCTAAAATATTTTTGAGAATTTTTCCAGAATTTTTTCGATATTTTTAATGACCCAAATGAATTATTTGATTTTCGAGAATTTTTTTATTCGAAAAAGAATTAAAATCCGAATGAACAATGTTGGGCCGAACATTGTGCGGCCCATTTCGGAAAACCCTAACGCCACCGCCGTGCGATCCGGATCCAAGGGCTCGCAGCAAGCCACGTCGCCACGTGCATCGCACCGTTGGATCTGGTTGGATCAGATGGACACCGTCGCACCACGTTGCCTCTCCGTATCGCCGCCGGACTCTGCCACCTCCACGGACTCCTCCGCGAATTTCGCAGTGGCACGGATGCCCGAGCCCACTATTTAATGCGCCGCCACCCGTGTCGTGAAGCCCTAGCCGCGCCGCACCCGTCCGTACCCCTCTCACCGCACGAGCTGCCGCCGCCTCGCCGCACGACCTCGCCGAAGCTAGCCGAGCCCTCCGCCGTCGTTTTTGCTTCGTCCCGTTGCTGCCGATCCTCCTCCGCCGTTGCCGTCGGTCCCTTGGAGCTCATCCCGTCAAGCCACGTCGGGAGCACTACTTCATCACGCCGGAGGAGCACGGGAGTGCCGTCGGCCACGTCGTCGTCTTCGTCTCCAGCGTCCTCGAGCCGCCGCACCATCACCGGAGCCGCGAACTTCACCAGCCGCACGATCTGAATCCAACGCTTCAGGTGAGTCCACGTTGCTATTGCCTGTGCTGTAGATCCGAGTTAACCTAGGCCATTAGATCAAGATCTAAGGACCCAGATTAAACCTAGACTCTAGATCTAGATTCATTTGTAGTCGTTGGATCTCAATCGAATGGCTCAGATCGCATTGCATAGGAATTAACCTAGATTAGATGTGGGCCGTTAGATCAGTATCTTGTGCTCCTGATTTCGCCGCGTCATCCTGTAACAGTAAACCCCATCTCTAATTCTCCACCATTGGATTAAAATCTAAAGGCTTAGATTGAATTATGTACACCCGTTTAGGTCTCACCGTTGTCGTCCGATCGGGAACCGACGGCGTGGATTGAAGCCACGCGTCACGTCCGCATCAAACCCGAGTCAATTCGGGAGGGGTAATCCGAGCCATCCATTTTGAATCGAACGGCTGTGATCGCGTCGTGCTTGGTAAGTAGGATCGTGCCGCGTGTCACCGAGGGATTCGATCGGCCACGTGATCTCGGCCGTCCGTTTAAACGGACGGACCCGATTGAATCTAGCGTACGAATCTTAAAGCATCGCACTGTGCGCGTGACGTCATGCTGACGTCACGGTGGGTCCCACCTATCAGTGGGTTGACCGAGTTGTGCTGACGTCATGCTAACGTCATAATTGGATTTTCATTTACAAAAATAATTCATAGAAATTCATTTCGGTGCTGATGTTAGTAGAGGCCATGATGACGTCATATTTCCGAATTTCCCGTGTAAAAATAAATATGGAAAATCGATTTATTCTTTTTAATTTATTTTCAAACTTCAATTGGCTATAACTTTTGTGTTTTAACTCCGATTTGAGTGATTCCAATTTCTATAAATTTGTAAAATCAAGCTCTTTCTGTTTATGAATTTTATTTGAATTTTAGACTTGAATTGCTCTCTGTTTTATTTATTTATTGCTATTTATTTACGTTACGCGTAGATGTCGAGGTGCCCGAAGGTTTCGAAGGAGAAGTCTTGACCCAAGAGCCAGCTCAAGAACCAGAACCAGTGCTTTTCGAAGGCAAGTTGTGTTTGATCATGTTGAACCTATCATAGCAAATTATTTTGATTTAAATTATTGCATGCTAATTTAATTGAATTGGTTTTGAATAAATTCTGGGATTAGTTAAATGCCTAGTTGCTGTATGCCACCTTGTCGTATATAATTGTAGGCCATGAATCATTTGTCACGCTAGGTTGTGGACTAATAGTTGGACATAAATAATTTGCCAACAAGGGTTGAGTAGACCGTAAGTAATTAATATGCTTAGCCCTGCCACGTAGATATTTCATGATTTCGGAATATCAAAGTTAATATTGACTTAATGAGATATGGAACGTGTTTTGTAAATGAGACATGTGTTATTGAGTTGATGATGGCACGTGGTGCAATGGTAAAGAACTAGGGTGGGAAAATGATTTAGACTGGGGCAAGTGGCAAGATTGTTTCTTGTGGGCCAAGAGTGGCAACTGGGCGGTCGTATTTGGTTTTGTTGGTTTTGGATATTTGAGATCACACTTGGTTAGTCTTACCTCGGTCAACTAAGGACTTAACCTTTCAAGCCTTTGAACTGAGTCTTTCATACAACCACAAGTTCCAAAATGGGACGGACCTAGCTGAGTAAACTGTGAAATCTATTCTTTGGTACTGTCATGGTGGTGTGGGGCCCGGAGGAGCGGGTGAGAACTCACATGGCGCAAGAGGGGGGCCCTGGGTGTGGTAACCAGTCCTTCCAGTGTTGAAACCTTAGCGGGTAGTACTGGGTTTAGACGGATCTTTAGAAAGGCTTTGTTACGGTTACTCGCCTTGGTGGCATTTGACTGTATCTTATGGGTAAAGTGTATAACCTCTGCAGAGTGTACAACCTATTCGAATAGCCGTGCTCACGGTATTGAGCATCGCTCGGTGATTACAGTCAAGGGTTAGACTTCCATGAAAATAACTTGTTTCTGGAAAATGCTTGGGATGGTGATGATGAACTTGACTTAAGATGGAAAATGATTTACGATTGAAATGTTTGCGAAAGTTACTATCCTTACTATTGTTTTACTGCCTTGCAATCTATTATTGTTTATCTTGAATGCTGTAATGCAAATGAACCATAGCCTATCCTTTGTACTGAGCCATGCATGTAGAATATTAGAATTGCATTCTGTGCATGACTTGCTGAGTGCTCAAAGTACTCACCCTTGCGACAACACAACCTCAGTTGAAGAAGAAGCAACCCCTGCACTGGAGGAGGAGTTTCAGGAGGAGCCGACGAACTAGGGAGCGAGCCCAGTCAGTTGCCTGTGGCAAATTGGTTGGCACCACGAGTCTATTTTATTCTACTGCATTTGGATATTTTAATAAGTCTTCGCCCTGCGAGGCGTATCTTTGTAACTCGACCATAAGGTCGATCAACCAGTTTGAGTATTTAATTAAAGTACTTTACTATTTCGTTGGTTATGTCTGTGATATGTACCGATGTTGAGACTGTGTGCACTAGCGTGATCCTGGACTAGTGCTGAATACACAGAGGGTCTGGATTTGCATATTCGGGTCCCGACATTTACCCTAGAACATCCTACATCAGTTGAGAGTTCTGATCCCGGGGATTGCACTAACAATACATGCCTAAGGTTCACCATTTTCAACCCATTGTTCATAGCAAAAATTTGAGATATAAACGAATGCGAAGCTCTAGAATCAAATAAAACTATTGCTGGTACTGAGTTAACAAGCAACTTACCCAGTACGATGTCCGACGTATTCTGCACTGCATCTGCGGTGACATGATTAACTCCGCCTCTCACCACAATCTGAGTTGCGGCTCTAGGTTGTGCAGCTCCACGACTTGCCCCTGGCGCAGGTGTCCTTGCTGGAGTAGTCCAGAGGTTGAAGCGAACTAGCGTCACACCTCCTCCTTTCTTGGGGCATTGGTTGGCGAAATGCCCTGATTCGTTACAGAAGAAACAGTGTTTTACTGACGACTGCTGGCTCCCTGCAGCTACATTCTCGGCTGGTGCTGGTGTCTGGTAACTCTGTCCGGTAGGTCTCGGTGCGGGTGACGGTGTCGTCATGACATTCTTCGGCTGAAACCTGAAGAACTGGTTCGGTGCAACCCTAAAACGCTGCGTCCCCTGACGTGCTCCCTGTTGTGCCATCCTGCACTTCCGGTTGTCTTCCAACTCCTTGCGCTTGTCCTCTAATATCAGCGCCTTGTTCACTTGCTCTTGAAAGTCAGGAAAGGTGTGAGTTATGAGTCCCACCTGCAGTCCTGAATTCAGTCCCTTCATAAAGCGAGTATGCGGCCTTGTCGTTGCTATGTCCTCAGTGCGGAAGCGTGCAGTGCGTGAACTTGTTCAGATATTCGGACACTGGTTGGTTGCCCTGCTTCAGTGCCCTGGACTCCTCCTTCTTCAGCTCCATTATACCTTCAGGCACATGGTACTGACGAAAGGCAGTTGTAAACTCCTCCCAGCTGATGTCCTACGGTTGCTCATGAGCGGCGCAGAAGTTTTCCCACCATTCAGCTGCAGTTCCCTCTAACTGATGGGAGGCATAAAGTACTCTCTCATTCCCTACACACTAAGTAATGTGCAACTTCCTCTCTATCGATCTCAGCCAGTCATCCGCCTCCAATGGATTGGCGTTCCTGGAGAATGTGGGCGGACGAGTCCTCATGAACTCTGACAACCTCGAGTACGGGCGCTGCGCTGGATTGGCTTCTCCGTTTTTATGTGCGTATTTGTTTCAATATATTGTTGTGATGCTTGTATAGTTTTACATACGCTTTTGTTTATGTGTGTTTTAATTATAACTTTCATTTTTGTAATTTACAGGTATGGCTCACCAGCATGGAAATGACGAGTGGCCCTTTGAGTTGCTGGACCCGGTCGTTGATCGTCGTCACCGTGCCCACTTCGCCACTACTGTTCCAGAGGAGGGAGGGGATCCTGTGCAGCTCGGCGTTCTTTGACCTAGGACACCGCAGTACTTCTGGACACTCGATCTTCGTTGGATCCCCAGGTAACATATCAGTATTTAAATTTCTAAACATGTTTGTTCTAGTGATGTACTGATCTTAATTACATGTTTTTGTTTCTTAGGCTTCGAGCTTCAGGGTTGCTGCCCCTCGCCTGGATGGTAGAGGACGTGGGTCGCCGATTCCCGTTTGACAGGTTCCTGATCACCACTCTAGTGGATCAGTGGAGGCTGGAGACGCACACCTTCCATCTACCTGTCGGGGAGATGGCGATCACTTTGCAGGACGTCTCGTCCCTCCTTGGCCTCCCGATCGCCGGTGACGCTGTGGTGCCCCAAGACGTCGATCCGACGTGGCGCGAGGAGCTGCTTTAGAGGTTCGAGGGTGTGTTACCACCTGCTGGGTACCGAGCCTTCAGCAGTACACACGGTCCGACACTACGGTGGTTTCGACAGTTCGTGGTAGGCAATTAGCTTTCAAAACTAAATTATGCACATACTGCTTAAAATAACAACTGAGCTTTAATTTTCAGGCGTCGCAGATCGTCGAGCCTGCGGATGATTACAGGCTCAGCCGCCACCTGGAGGCATACCTGCTGTGGCTCTTCGGCTGGTGCATGCTCACGAGCTCCCATGGGGATAGTGTGGACAGGCACCTCGTCCAGTTCGGGAGGCAGATCGTAGACGCACTCCTTGACGCCGTGCCGTAGTACTCTTGGGGCTTTGCTGTGCTGTGCGCCATGTACCGTGCGCTCTGCGACGGGTGTGCACGGCTCGCCAATGACGCAACCTTCAGAGGATGTCCACTGCTGGTACAGCTGTGGGAATACGAGAGGTTCCAAATCGGGCGGCCCGACATCGACCTGTAGCCTCTTTAGCATGCAGGCGATGATGACGTCGACGGTCCGACCATGGGCACCATCTGGTGCTACCGACGGGTAAGATATTGCAATCACGATTTTGGTACTTTTCCTTTAACTTTTGTGAGTACTAATGGTTACGTTCTATCATCACTACAGCCTAGGTGAACACACAGGATGGTGCGGATGGGCTACCCCTAGTTCGTCGCTGCGTTCGACCACCTCACCGAGGACCACGTACGTTGGACGCCGTACGCAGAGGCAGAGGTCCAGCTTCGTGTGACGGGTGGCCTGTCCACCCTTTGCACACGAGATGTGGTGTACTAGTGCACACGTCGGTTCCTCGTGTTCGACGTCCAGGTCGAGGGCTACACTGTCTATCGAGTGATGAGGCAGTTTGGTCTACAACAGAAGTTTCCGGTGCATGACGACCGTGCAGTCCCACACATAGCCCACTTGTAAGTTCCCTGCATCGATATTTTTATAATTATTATTGTGTAATGCCATCTAATAATGCTATATTTATTTCTTATCAACAGGCAGAGTAGGAAGGGCACACATGGGGCCATGCCCTAGCATGTACGTATGGCGCCTTGGGTTAAGGAGTGGGGAGGAGCCCTAGAGGACGTCCACGCTGAGGCTATGTCGTATGACCTGTAGATGTACCACGCCTACCGAGCATGGTACACTCCCCGTACTCGTCTGCGTTTGGTATGTGTCGACCCCGATCCTCCTACACACGTTCCTAGGGTGACAGGCACGTACCCCGCCCATACGGACTCGGCTGTGCACAGTTCGGTACGTTGCATTTTATGTTCGATCTCATGTAATCTTAGTTAGTAACTGTGCTAACTAATTTATAATTTATTTTGCAGAATGATGTGCTGCTCCAGTACTAAGTGGAGTCAGGGGACTTCCTTTCTCGTCTGACCAGCGGACTTGAGGTGAGGAGATGACCTCTTACTTCGTGAGGTTTCGAGAGAGCATGAGACGCGCCCTTGAGTTGGTGGGATGCCGCACCCCTACGGAGGTGCCTCACGGTGTGCCGCTTAGCGGAGGCAGGGCTGCGAGAGGGCGAGTTGCTGGACACACTGGTCTAGCTACTCATCGCTGGAGGTGAGTACTGAGATGCATTTTTCACGTATAACAATCACGTATTACAATGCTCTCAATAATTCTTCATTTGCTACAGGCTCACAAGCACGGTTCTTCCCGCGTACAGCTCCACCTGCACCTGACGACTACGAGGCGCAGGGTGATGTCCAGATCAGGAGGACTACGAGCAAGACTCTGTAGCGTGGTTCCTCATCGATCCATATGAGCCTAGATCATCATAGATGTAGGGAGCACCACCACCAACGCAGCCTTCTCAGCCCGAGTACGCCACACCTCCAGCTAGACCACATAGGGTCCACCGCTGTAACATCCCAAAATTTTAATAAAATAAAAATCAATATTTTGAATTTGAATATTATTCTTTCTGAGTTTTCTTGGCATTATTGATTTTTATTTGGAGTTCTTGAATTTTCATGTTGCAAGAAAAATTCAAGAAGTGGAATTAAAGAATGAAAAGGAGAAAAGGCAAAAATGTAAAAAGTAAAAATTTATAAAATTTGCCATGAGAACCCTGATCATTCAATTAAATCATTTTAGCCATCAATTGAAATTTTATGCATAAACAAATGAAGATATAAAATGAAAAGACAACTTTTAAATCAAAACAATGCATTGTCAGAATTTATAAAATATTTATAAATATTATCTGGAGCTGAAAAATTTATCATGAAATACTCAATGCAATATATACCTCTGATAAAAATATTATAAATTAATAATGTGCTTTAGGACTTTTTAGAAGTTAAAAACAGAAACTCTGAAAATCTAGAAATTGCAATGTCAGAATTTTTATAAAATAATGGAAGCATATTTTGAGCTGAAAATTTTACAGAAGCATTCTGAGACTAAATCCTATTGAAAAACAAAATTTAAAAAATAATAGACTTTAATTGATCTCAATCAAAAATGAAAATCCGAAACAAGGAATTAGGAGCAGTCACTGTTGTCAGAATATTTATAATTTTTCGGTAATCCAATTTAACCTCAAAATTTTACCAGACCTCAAAATCTATTCAAAGACCATGGTCAAAAAGTTTGGTCAATTTCTACTCCCATTTGTCAGCACAAGAAAATCTGGTTCTAGAACCATCAGAGCTGGGACCATTCCTTTTGGGCGCTAACCTCACTGATCAGTGGACCCTGGCCCCGCCTGTCAGCTCCTTCTTCTCCCTGTTCTTGCGACCGAGCAAGAAATCACTGAGTCCAGCGCAACCAATTGAGCTTCGTTCAATGCATCTCCTCGTCGATCAGTCGTGTTCTCAGCGTCAGCCTCACCTCAGCTCAACTCCGATCATCGCCACGTGCGTCCTCTTCTCTCTCGCGCCATACCGCCCCTGTTTTCCTTTGTCGTGTCTGGTGAAGCTCCGAACCGAGACCAGCTCAACCAAATCCGGTTCATTCGCTTAGGCCTTCGACCATACATTGCACCACAGAGACCTCCAGAGGTAGTGTTTCCATTCCCCACTACTTTGCCTTGCTCTCTCGGACTGCGGCGCATGAGCTCCCTCGCATTCCGCCATGGCGAAGGATTTGGAGCTCCAAGCCGCGATCAAATCGAGCAATAGAGCGAATCATTTCCAAATTAAATGCAGGATAGAGCATCACCGGACCTCAAGCTTCAAAAGCCCCCAACAAGATTCGGTCTCCTTAATGCGAAATCGAGCCACGGTGAGAGCTCTTCTTCCCGTGGCCGCCAACAGGGCGGAACAACCCGTGAGTTTCCACCCGTTCAAACCGAAAATAGGATCCTTGGCATCCATTGATGCTTACATTTCTACCGATTTGAGCTCTCATGCTTCATTTTCTCTCCTCACTTTCCGCCATTTCATGCCGCTCCGGTCCGGTTCTTGTATTTCTTCTTGATGTCTCTTCCGATGAATCGACTTCATCCCCATTGCGCCTCGAGTGATGCTTCCGTCCGTCACCTTCACGGAGCTCCACAGGAAAGCCCTCGCCCGGCCAGCCCTAGCCGAGCCCCCTACGTGTAATAGGTTCTGCTGCTGGTCCCATGAGTCAGCGCCAGAGCTAGAAGAAAAGAAGCTTGATGAAGGCGTTTTCTCTGAGGGTAAAACGTATTTTGAGTTCAGTGTATTTTCCAAATCAGAGAATATTTAATCCTGAATGCATTCTACAATTTTAATTGAAATTAAATGGAGCGAATTCCTGTATTCATCTGAAACCAAGAATAATTTAAATAGGTAAAAATATTTAACCTCGGAACTGCAGAACCATTTGTTGGATTAAGATTTGATTAGTGTCCCCTTTATGGTCTTAAATTAAATCTGTGAACAATAGGTCAAGAAAATAATAATATAAATTTTTATATGATGCTAAGACCAAGATGAATTCAAATATATAAAAATGTTCAATTCTTGAATCATAGAATAATTGTTAAAATCAAGAATGGGATAAACACACTATCGTGAACATTATGGACACTATTGCTCATACAGACAATACAATTCTTAACATCTTTAAGTAAATCTTTATGTGTCTCTGGAATCATAATAAACTCAAATAGGTAAAATCATCTGATGTTTAACTCAATCTAAATTGTTTGCTTCATAATCATCAATTAACCATGTTATGGCTACTAACAAAATAATAGTATAATGGCTCACAAAATGATAAAGTAATTCATATTAGGTTCCTAAAACAGTAAGGACCCATGTGTGTAAAAATATGCAAAGTAAGATTTAATTTGCATGTTCTTAACGAAAGGAAATGTTAATGATAACAATAAGTAAATAGATAATCTATTGCAATTAAAGTCAAAATAATGCCAAATTAGCTTTAAAACATTTATAGGATTGTTTCCTGTTAATACCTGAAAAATGAATCAAGAATCATGTATAGTATAGTTGGAAATGAAGTTTGAATATTGGCCGATTTAGAGTTTGTGTTGTGATCACTTATACTATTTCACTAGTTAATAAAATAACTTATTTAAATGCTAAAACAAGTAAAACAAGTTTAGAACCACTGTACAAAGTTTATACCACCATATTCTGTAAAAAGAATCATATTCCATTAAGGTTTGCTTATTAATCTCATTAGATCAAAACCCTTAAGTGATTAACCTTTTGATTTACTTTTGGCCGATTCCGAATAGTGTAAACTATACAATGCCACATAAGCCATTTCATCGATGAATATAAAGCCTCGTCTAAATCATAAAAGTTATGAAATTAACTCAGTAGTGCTCTCCAAAGTATAGCCTACCCAAATATGAAAAGTTAATCTCATTTCATCATGATTTGTGTATTAATCCTATTAACTTAATACCCCTAAGTATTCACAAGTATGTGGTCCGTAATATGAATGAACGAATCTGTAGTTGCAAATGAGGAAACACAGTATTTAAGTTATTTTTATCACCAGAACCTTCTTAAATATCATGTAAATAATCCCAATAGCCTAAATCAATAGATCTAACTTACGTAAACCTAATTCTAAGCGAAATCAATCAAAGATAAAGAACTAATCATTTATAATGTAATAGGATCATTTAAGCCTTTTCAATAACTCGCAAAGCGGCTCATCTAAACCTGAATTTAGTAAAGAATAGTCTAGAAATGATCCTTAGGATATATTCTGCAATAATGTAAGAAAATATTCTCATTTCATCTTGCTTCGAATCTGAATCTTAATAGAGCAAAACCCGTAAGTAATAGAGTTGCGAACTCATATTATGAATAGTATAATCAATGAAAGCTTGCAACTAATGACTAATTCTATTAATCTAACCAATTTTAGCATCTTGAATTCGTAAAATAAAACTAATAATTTCATAAAAGAGAAACCCTGTTTCTTGTACAGAGTGTTATTTGTTCTTTCTATCAATTTTCTTTTTGCCCTTATTGAAGTTGGTATTTTGCTGTATTTTCCGTTGATCGACGTGTAGAACCCGACGTTATTGATTCCGTTGTCGCCTCCATCATCCTCGATCCTCATCTTCATCGTAAACGACAATTAAGAAAGGCAAGCATCCTTTGACCATATTGATCCCAGTATTTTATATTCCTTTTGTGCATCAAATTGTTTTATGCATGCGTTACTTTATGTAAATTGCTATTTTGTGGATTGGTAGCTATACTGTTGTCTTGTGATCCTCCTTTGATGATTATGAACATGTGAACCTTGATAACCTTAGATTAAGGTTAGGCATTACTTAATGTCATCCTGGTTATATGCGTTCATATTATTCATGCTTAGCCATGCTTTAGAATCAATGATATACCTGATCAAACCAGTAATTGTTTCCTGAAAACATTGAAAATGTCACAGTTGGTTGTGGGTACTTTGATTAAAAACCCAAAATAAAACTATGTGTTGATGCGGGCGATTATTGGCAATAGCGGATGTGCGGCGAGAATTGCACGTAGTGTAGGGTGAAGTGTCGCCCGTGTCGGACTAAGGACCGAACATCGTGTAGCTTGATCCAAGAAAATCCGTACAAACCACGAGGGTGAGTATGGGTTAGCCATAGCCTATTAACTTATTTGGACATGGCTTTGCTCATTGGTAGGCGGGAGCTAGCGGAGGCTTTCCGGTACGGATTGCTTGTGAGGAGCTTCCATGCAGTTCGTATGGGTAATTGCCTGGCCGGTGCATCGGTGTACGTCTTGCCATGGGCAGAGACGTGGTGTTGGGTGTGATAAATGTGGATCCACGGCTTGGGTGAGTGTCTCTGTTTTCAGGGCGAGGGTTAACGTCCCGGGCTGGTGTAAAGTCATGTCCAGGTAATGAACAGCTGTGTATGATCGCCTGGCAGGCACACATCTATTGGAGGCGTGTGTCGAAATGTTCTCGCGAAAAGGTGGATCATTCCTTGTGGGTAAAGTTGTACACCTCTGCAGAGTTTAAATCTAGTTGATTAGCCGTACCCGCGGTCATGGGTGTCTTGGTGAACTCTGCGCGAGTTAAATGTTTATTATTTTCAAAAGGGTTGGTTTCATTTGTTTTAGCAACTGTGTTTTATGTCAAAGGGCAGACATTGATGGATTTCAGGAATTGTTGATTCGTCGCTCACGTCATGGAGGACTGTGAGTGTTATTATGCTTTACTTAGTTGTTATCAATCAAATGCTCTTATAAATTCCGTTTGCAAATAACTTGTTTTACAATTCAATTTGCTTCATGCAAATTAACTGTAGTAGCCTTTCCTTTGAAATGGCCTGCATGTATTGTAGGTTTTGCTCAAGTCTTCTTGAGTAACGTAAAGTACTCACCCTTGCCTAATTATATGTAGGTGGTTGTGGTAGCGCGACTTCGGGTCTCCTTTAAATCGCCGAGTTGCGGGATCCTTTTGCCGTGTTACGTCTAAGGAGTTATGCTGGTCGGTTACTGCGGGATTGGATGGGCAAACTGCAAGATATTACTTCCTTTGCTGCTTTATTCTCTGAGTTGTAATATTTATGTATTAATCGTTTCCGCTTAATTATTATATCGTATGGTTGTGATTCCAATTGTTGTAAACATGTGAGTGCTAGCTACTGATCCAGGAATAGCACAGTAATCACATGGAGGTTCCTGTTCATCCGAACGGGGTCTCACAGAGTTGGTATCAGAGCTATACTGACCGTAGGATAAATCTTAGATAGAATGGTCCTTAGCATTGGAATATGAGAATTCAAAATCTTACTTCCAAAAGCTACTACATTCGCAAAATGTAGAGTTTGCTATTCTTTCCTTGATCATAAGATTCTATTCTTACCCTACATTCATTTTGAGTTGTAAACAAATTCCCCTTATCTCAAAAAGAAATTTTCGCTAGTGGTTATAGTCGCTGTTGGTTCTGGAGATGATTGAGACATGTTGCTGTCATCCTTCAAGCCGGCCAATGAAGTCTGCAACGTATGCGCCAACATCTCAAGGAAGTCAGACAACGCTTCGCTAACCTCGACAAAACAGAAGTAAAGCTCGAAGGCTCTACTTCATGAAGAGACAGCCTCATTCAATAGTAAAAGAGTAGAAGATTAGAATAAATTAGGATTTACCATAAGATAAGAACCCATACGCGTAGCATATTATTCTGCTCTAGTTATATAGAGCAACATATGTTGTCGGTACGTTTCGCTACTTGAAATTGGTTTTTATTCTGAATGTCAGGACTGATTTATGTGTGAACTTAACCACTAGGTTAAAGTTTCATAATAAATTGTCCTCATGTATGAATATGAAAAATTCGAACCATAGGATAAATAAGAAATCATAACAGTCTGTATCTTCCCTCCATAGAACTTATTATGAACTTATGTCCTCTCTGTACAATTTCTCACCTATGTAACCATCATGGTTATTAATCTTTCTTAAAATTTAACCTCATCTGGATTAGTAGTACAGTCTCTATTACTACTCTTAGCTTTGCTTGAGATCACACCATGCATATATAAACCAAGTTAAGATCTTACCACATTAGTAATACCAAACTAACTTAAATCACTTTAGGCTGGTCAAAACTTAATGCCCCAACAATAATTTCTAAACATGCCTCAAAAACCTACCTCATGACTTTGCCAAAATCATGTACCATAAAAATGAGCCTGAACTAGGAATGTCCTATGCTTCGAATAGAAACAATTGAATGAATGTTAAAATGAAAAGCTGGAAAGAAAATCAGGGAACCTTACTTTTCTAAAAAGAAATGTAAAAAGGATTAGCATTAGTTATATACATATACTCTTTTCCCAATCTATAGAATTTAATCTCCTTATCTTTATGCAAAATAAAAACACACCAACAAATTCTTTTGAAATAATTTTGGGAGCAAGTCAACATTGTTGTGGCGTCTACATCAACTGCTTCAAGAAAATAGAAGTAACAAGCATCGTAACCTCTCCGACTTCATCAGAGCCTTGGAATACCGACTTCAACAAGTGGTGCAAAGATTAAAAGAAAACTCGTCCTTGAATGGTCTACTTGGAACATAGCGTTATCACGAGCTACACATTATCCTAGCTATCTGAGAAACCTGTTATGCATAAATACATATGGCCAGAGAAAGAAGAACCTTAGATACCCTTCCTACATATTAAGATCTTAATTAATTTTATATAGTTAGCAATGATACTATTTATGATATTATGTATTCATGTTAGTTTATCATACATATTTCTTTAACAACTTTTGAAAATTGTTTCATGAGTTGTATTTATTTATTCTATAATTTCAGAATGCTATAATCTTGTGTTTTATTATTTATAATTTCATATTCATAAAATCAAAATTGCTTAAATAAATTCTAGACTACTTTTCTTGCTATTTATAGTAACGTAAATATTTTCTATAGTGAACCCTAATTATTTTTGCATATTCAGGTTCCTAATATCATAAGGATTCTAACAAAATTTATTTTATTCAATTTTGAGTTCATATGCAAAATATTCATGTATAACATATTTCGAATTTCTTCTTTAAATTTGAATTGAAAATTTAAACAGAGTTCAATTTTAAAATATTTTTGCATATTCTGAATCTACATGAATTTAGATGAATTTAGTAATTTATTTCACTTCATTTTGACTAATAGTTCAAAAGTTATAAGCATTTGAAAGTATTAAAGTCTAATAAATGCTGAAAATTGGAAATTTACCCTTTTTGGTAAGTACGCTTTCAAACTGTAAAGACGCTTTCTATTTTTGGGTGATGTTGGATTGGGGGGTGACGGTGGGCCCTTGAAGATCGAGAGATAACATGACGTGTCAGCGGCGACGAGAGGCCCTTTGGCGAGGACTTGGAGAGGGAAGCGCTGACGGTGGGGGTCCCACATGGCAGTGACAGAGGGCAGAGTAGCGGCTACCGAAGCTCGCCGGTGGTGGAGGAAGGCCGGAATGGTGGAATTGATGGCACGATGAGGATCAGAAAATCGTCGCGCACACGAGGGTGGTCTTCTTGGCGGTCGGACATACTGGAAATCAGTGCGCCACCGAGGAAGGGCGGTAGCGTCCATGGCTGACCGGCGGGGAAGAAGAAAGAGGGTTCCCCAGACCTCATCTTCACCACTATGAGCATCATTGAGATCAAAGGATTCCATTTTAGTCTTTATTCAAGAAGAAGAATAAGGGAAGGTGAGGTCTCACCGTGCGCCATGAGTGGCGGAAGAAGGAGCTCGGTGCGGCGGCTTGTCGGAGAAGAGAAACATGAATTGATGGTGGGCATGGGTTCTAGAGGTGACAAGGAGGCTTAGGTGCTGATGGTTCGAGTTGATTTGGAGTGCAGGGTTGCGCATGATGATTCTCCCCATTTCGGGTTCTTGCCGGCTTTGGAGAAGAAAAGGGGATTGGTTTGTGCAGGGAGACGTTCAGGGGAAGGCAAAAGAGGCTATGATCATCTCTGGGAGGTTGGTTGCTCTGGTTTTGTAGCTAAGCCGAGTTGATTTGGTAGTGGATTCAAATGGACAAGAATCGGTGGAGCGATTCTGGCGATATTCTGCCGTGGCAGAGAACTTCAGTGGAAATGGTTGCCGTGGCAGAGATTTGCAAGAGAGGCATCAAGTGGCTTTGCAACTGGTTGCCCAGGTCATGCCGTGGCAAGGTTTGGGCGGTCAGATGTTTTGCCGTGGCAGCGAATTGGCGGAGCGGAGGAGTCGGCCGAGGGATAGCTGGAGGAAGAAGAAAGAAGAAGGCACTGGAGGGGGCAGACGTGTGGAGCGTTGCTGGCCAGGAGAAGTCGGCAGGGGACAGCTGGTTTGCCTAGTCCCACATGGCAGAGAGATGTTGGCTGGTTGGCTTGTTCAGACTAAGGGAGGGCCCACATGTAAGCGAAACAAGGAAGAGAGCTCAAGAGAATTCTGGACAGGTTTGGCTTGGTCCGTAAGATTGAGCTACCAAACTATCTTGAGATTTTGTAAGAATTTTTTCAGAGGTTTGGAAGATGCAGATGAAGGTCCAGGTGAAATTTCAGATAAAAAATAATTATAAATATTTTATTAAAATTCTGGCAATATACACTGCATAGAAATTCCAGTTCGGTTTTTGATTTATTAGAGTGTCCAAAAGATTTTATTCATTTTTAAAATTTTGTTTTTCAAAATTATTTGAGCTAATAATGCTTCTGTAAAATTTTCAGATTTTTATATTTGATAATTAAATTATAAAAATTCTGACATTGCTATTACAGATTTATTTACTTTCTGTTTTTGAATTTCTAAAATTCACTATTATAAGTTTTAATTTTTGATATTTTTAATAGAGATATATAAGTTGTCAGGATTTCAGGGTAAAAATCTCATAATTAGACTTTTAATATTGCTATTCATTATTTTCTTAAAATTAGAATGCATGAAATTAAGAAAAGGACATTGTTTTAAATTAAAATTTGTATATATATTGAAATTTTTATTCAATTCCATTTTTAAATTTAAAAACTTTTATTTTTCCTATTTTTGAATTTTTCGGGATGTTACACACAACATGGCCCCCATCTTGCGCCATGTGAGTTTTCACCCGTACACCCGGAACTCACACCACCACGACAGTACCAAAGAATAGATTTCACAATTTACTCAGCTAGGTCCGTCCCACTTCGGAACTTGTGGTTGTATGAATGCCTCAGTTCAAATTCTTGCAAGGTTAAGTCCTTAGTTGACCGAGGCAAGACTAACCAAAAATTCATCACGTCAACATGTCATAAAACCAAATGCGACCACCCAATTGCCACTCTTGGCCCACTGGAAACAATCTTACCACTTGCCTCAGTCTAAATCACTTTCCCACCCCAGTTCTTTACCATGCACTATGTGCCATCATCAACTTAATAACACATGTGACATTCTCAAAAACACGTTCCATATCTCATTAAGTCAATATTAACTTTAATTTTTCCAAAATCATGACAAATCTACGTGGCAGGGCTAAGCACACTACATACAGTTTAATTAACCCATGTTGGCAAATTATTAATGTCCAACTATTAATCCACAATCTAGGGTGACAAAGGATTCATGGCCTACAATTATATACGACAAGGTGGCATCCAGCAACTAGGCATCTAACTAATCCCAAAATATATTCAACATCAATTCTATTAAATTAGCATGCAATAATTTGAATCAATATAATTTTCAACAGTAGGTTCAACATGATCAAGCATGACTTGCCTTCAAAAAGTACTGGTTCTGGTTTTTTAGCTTGCTCCTGGGTCAAAACTTCTCCTTCGAAACCTTCGGGCACTTCGACATCTACACGTAACGTATACAAATGATAATAAATAAATAAAATAGAGAGCAACTAAAGTCTAAAATTCAAATAAAATTCATAAACAGAAAGATTTTGATTTTACAAATTTTTAGAAATTAAAATCGCTCAAATCAGAGTTAAAACACAAAAGTTATAGCCATTTGAAGTTTGAAAATTAATTAAAAAGAATAAACCGAATTTCTTTATTTATTTCTGTACGGGAAATTCGGAAATATGATGTCAGCACGACATCATCACCGAATTGAATTTCCACCGGATTATTTTTCTAAAAGAAAATCAAATTATTGCGCAAGCATGACGTCAGCCGGTCCATAGACCTGGTCTACGGTTCGGGTTTGGTCCACCGTGGACTCGGTCCACGGGAACAGTGTCTCCGACACGCGGGACCCATGGATGACGTCAGCACGGCTCGGCCGGCCTACTGACAGGCGGGACCTACCATGACGTCAGCATGACGTCATTGCGCACTGTGCGGCGCCAGCGCTTTAAGATTCGTGCACCCATGATTCAATCTGGCCCGTCCGTTTAAATGGACGGCCGAGATCACGTGGCCGATCAGATTCCTCCTGCCACGTGGCGCGCACGGATTGGCTCGGCTTTGGTGCGATCTGGGCCGTTCGTTCAAAATTCGACGGCTCGGATCCAATCTACACCGCGTGGGATGAGTGCGACGCGGCATGTCTCGGCGTTGAGCACGTGGCTTTATCTGTGCCGTTCATTCCAGATCTAATGGTCCTAATTCAATCTAGTTGCAAATAACAGATCTAATCCTAACCGCTCAAATTCGATCCAACGGCTAAGAACAGATCTACCACCACACTATGCGAATCGATCCAAACCACACGAACTAGATCCTACGGCTCCAAATAGATCTAGCCTAGGTCTAATCTGGGCCTTTAAATCTTGATCTAACGGCGGACATTAAATAAAAGCAGTTCTACACGATCAAATCTAATCCGTTCGATCTAATCCAAGGCAGAGATGAGACGGAGATGTTTACTGTTGAGGGGTGACGCGGCAAGATCTGAAGCGCTGATGCACGATCGGACGGTCGACGAAGCTCAGTGGAGTCGGCGATGGTGTGGCGGCGCAAATCCACCGGAGAGGGAGAAGAAGGCGTGGCCGACGGCGTTCAAGGGCTTCACTGGCAATGAGGGTTAATGCTTCCGACACGGCTTGACGCACTGAGCACTCCGGTGATGTCGGGACCCGAATGTGCAAATCCGGACCCTCTGTGTATTCTGCACTAGTCCAGGATCACGCTAGTGCACACAGTCTCAACATAGATGAATATCACAATCATACACAGCGGAATAATAAAAGTAACACAATTGTAAAATATAAACTATTGGACGACCTTAAGGTCAACCTTACACATGTGAGGCCTTGACGGCTTCAACTCCAAATAAGTAGCAGAGGAACGAAGAACGTCGGTGAACCCCTTCAATATACCACGAGGCATCGGCGACAGGTTCGACTCCTAGATAATCGCCTTCTTGCAGAACTTCTCCTTCTTCGAAGACAAAGACTTCTCCTCAACTGGTGATGTTTTGTTAAAGCAAGGGTGAGTACACAACCGTACTCAACAAGTCATGCATGTAATGCGATTCTATTACTACATGCATGGCTTATTCCAAAGGAATGGTGAATGGTTCTTTTGCAATAAAGCAAAGATTCACAATTAATTATAAATAGATAAAAGATAAAACAAGTAATACCAATAATAAATTTCGCAATCATTCTCAAGTGAAGCATTTCCCATCCTTAACCAAGTTTCATATCACATTATCCACATTCCCAGCCTCATTTTTATCAAAATCTAACCCTTGACTATAATCCCCGAGCAATGCTCAATACCGTGAGCACGGCTATTCGAATAGGTTGTACACTCTGCAGAGGTTATACACTTTACCCACAAGATATAATCAACTCACCACGTCAGCCGTGAATCGCCATACAAGAGTATGCGAATGAGCGATAATAACAAAGCCTTTCCAAAGATCCGTCTAAACCCAAGATCTTGCCGCTAAGGTTTCAACTTTGGAGGGATGGTTACCACACCTGGGCCCCCTCTTGCGCCATGTGAGTTCTCACCGCTCCTCCGGCCCCACACCACCACGATAGTACCAAAGAATAGATTTCACAGTTTACTCAGCTAGGTCCGTCCCATTCCGGAACTTGTGGTTGTATGAAAGACTCAGTTCAAAGGCTTGCAAGGTTAAGTCCTTAGTTGACCGAGGCAAGACTAACCAAAAGTTCATCACATAAACATGTCATAATACCAAATGCGACCGCCCAATTGCCACTCTTGGCCCACCGGAAACAATCTAAAACCAAAAGCGACCGCCCAATTGCCACTCTTGACCCACCGAAAACAATCTTGCCACTTGCCCCAGTCTAAATCATTTTCCCACCCCATTTCTTTACCATGCACCACGTGCCATCATCAACTCAATAACACATGTCACATTCTCAAAAACACGTTCCATATCTCATTAAGTCAATATTAACTTTAATTTTCCAAAATCATGACAAATCTACGTGGCAGGGCTAAGCACACTACATACGGTCTAATTAACCCATGTTGGCAAATTATTACTGTCCAACTATTAACCCACAATCTAGGGTGACAAATGAATCATGGCATACAAACAATAGCGACAAGGTGGCAATAACAAGTAGGTTGATTATCTAATCCCAGATTAATTGAAATCAGTTTATTTCAAACTAGCATGCTAATTTCAAACGAAATAATTTTAAAAATGGGATCAATATGGTCAAAGCACAACTTGCTCGCCCTTGCAATTTTATTATTCTTTACTCTTTATCTTCGATCCTTGATCCTCGATCTTCAATCTCCGCTTGCTTGATTCTCGGCTCCTTGAGCGACTTCGAAAGAACGCGTCTAACGATAAACAAACACAAGTACAACAAAACTGAAAAGGCAAATCAAGTAAACTCCAAATTAAGAACGAATAGCATTGGGCACAACGGCTTAGATGAAATTAGGAACTTGAATGGATTAGGTCGATGATTAGACAAAAGAGAACGGCTTTCGAAAAATACACCGAAGAGAAAGATTAATAACTGCGAAAGAAGGAATAATATCCCGAAGAATATTTCTTCCGAAGTTATTATCTTGATTGGATAACCGATGTCATATGGACTCTCGATCTATAGACCGAGTCCACGAAGTTACATTAGTTCGCCATGAACTAAGCAGATGCTCAAGGTTGACTTTCGTTGACCGAACGGCACAGTCAACCAAGAGGAAGATAGACTGATAGACTAGGTCTGGCACAAGAATATGTCATATGGCTAATGGTCTATCGACCAAGACCATGAATGAATTCTAGGTTAATGGCAGATTAGATTTCAAGGATAAGACAAGGACGGATGGGGTCGACATCCACTATGGTTCGATCCGGAGGTTAGTCTTACATCGGGGACGGAACTCGACAACGATGAGGCGGTTATGACAGGAATACGAGGCTGAACTCAACGTGATGGGCTAGATCACAATAAGGCGATAGAAAAGGTAAGGACATCACATTAGGGCTTTCACTTGCATGCACCCAAGCGATGACAGCGATACGATGAGAGCAAAGCGTTAACGGTGGAACGTTAACGATGAATATGAAGCGTTAACAGAACACTTATGAGATTACAAGGTGGCGACCATCGGTACAATGGTAGGGTAGCGAGGTCATGACATGGCTCATGTTTGATTTGCGATCTGTGGGGTACACATGTCGTGACGCAAAGACAAATTGGACCAAAGGTTAAGTCCGGGTTTGAGCGAAACGATTCAAGGATGGATACACTTGGCATAGGGTAGGATGGTAGGGTTGGCTCTGCGATTAGAGATTACCAAGGATGGCAAACCGAAACGCGAACCGGTACAACGGATTAGGCCGAAAGACGACGGGTAGATACTAGCTTATGGCTTTGACGGCAACCGGAGATCAAATGAACTCCAAGGATGGCCAAAACAGTAGGGTGTGGACCTACCGGACAGGGTGACATGGTCACGACAATCCAAGATGGTTGGTGGCAAAAGGCGGCGGCGGCGGCGGCGCGCCGAACGAATAAAAAAATTTCGGAGGATGCAACAGCAAAGGGAAGTGTCCATCACGAGAACGCGACGAGACGAACTCAACGGTATAGGCAGATTTGGCGGCGACCCACCGGATTGATCACAAAGCGCCGATGAGCGGCTCTCGAGCTAATAGATCAAACGGTCATAACTATTAAAGTACTGCATGAAACCTAACCAAATTTTACAGAGAGTTATCTGGGATCATTTGGCACAATATGACATGAACGGATCTGAGTTTTACCTTCGGATCAGCGGGAAGCGCGACGAAGTTTCAGCCGTCCGCGCTTGATCGATCGGGGATGATTGATTTTTCTGCACAAATCCTGCTGGCAAAACTATGAGTTAGGGTGAACACCGTGTAGGGGACATCAATAGGAGTCTACCATAAAAATTTCACGGTCAAACTCGCAAAAACGAGGGAGAACGGGCTCTGGCAAAATTTGATCTTTGAGCGGCCGTAACTTTTGATTCCGTGGATGAAATTGCACCAAATTTGGATGGAAGATAGAGGGTACCATAGAGCACGCCATGGCGAAGACGGATCTTGAAAAGAGTTGACGAGTTGATGGGGGATGCGCCTCAAAGTTCGGCCGATGTGCGGCGGCGTTTCGGAGGATGAGGGATGGATTTCTAGGGTTTGGATGAGTTGATCTGAGGTGAGGACGTGTGGGAGAGGTCATGGGAGGTCTAATAGGGTTTGGGGTGGTGGCTAGGTCAAGAAGAACCAAGAAAAACGCAAAAACCGGCTTCATAGGCATTTATACGAGCAGTTGGCGTGCGCTGCGCAATTCGGGGTGACGTGGCGCATTCTGGTGCGTCGGATCGGAATCGGAGGGTTGTGGCGGCTCGGCGACGTGGCCGAACGAGAAGGCGACATGTGGCAGCGCGAGAAGGAGACACGTGGAAGAGCAGAATCCGAATTAAATTAGTTCTAGAAATTCATTTAATTCAAGAAAAATAGAAAAATTATCAGGAAAATTCCAGAAAAAATTTAAAAAAATATTTCATAGCATTTTTAACTCTAATAAAATATTTTCAACAAAACTTTATATAAATTTTTCCAAAATTTTAATTAATTCCCATAAAGGACTTAATTCAAATTAATTCATTTGAGGCAATAAAAATACCAGAAAAATTCTAGAAAACATTTTGGGACATTTTGGAACTCAAATAAAATGTTTTCAGTAGAACTTTATTTTCTCTTTTGAAATATTTAATTACTTTAAGTAAAAGGCTTAGTTTAAATTAATTCCGAATAATTCCAAATAAATTCCAACAATTCTAAAAAAAATACAAAGAAAATCCTAGAAGCACAAGGAACCCAATTAAAACTGAATTTAATTTAATTGAGGTTTATATTAGTCAATCTAAATTACTTTGACTTTAGAAAATTCCAGATTAAGCTTTAATTAAGCGAGAAAATTATCGCGAATTTTTGGGGAGCTAAACTTCACAAAATATTTTTGAAAATCCAAATTTTGGGATGTTACAGGTGACCTCGAACGCGGCGGAGGACAACTAGCAACAACAGAATGGGCCAAAGAATGCGGTGGATGGTTCGTCTAGCTCCGGCGAGCTCGTGCGGCGAAGAGGCTGCTCAGACGACAAGGAGCGTACGGATGGGTGCGGCGCAAAGCGGAGAACATGAGAGGGGCGGCGGCACATTAAATCTTGGGCCTGGGTTGGCTTGATCAAGGAGCCTTTGGTCTTCGGGGTTGATCTCCATGTCAAACCTCTGCTCAAATTCACACAATGACGGAGGCTACTGCATGAAACATAAATTGGCAATGTTTCATTTACAAATATTATGAAACACGTATGATTGTTACCAGCTGGCGATTCTTCAGGCTCTTTTCCGGTGGGTCGAATTCGTAGTTGCGGCACTTCCAATACCTCATCTTCCAAGTTGGAATTTCCTAAGAGTGGACAAACCTACAAGGATCTCCGCACAGACACATCGGTGGGACAACTCCGAAAGGTACGAAGAGGTCCTGGTACGTGATGTTGCACGGCCACTCCGAAGCACCTCCCTCTTCTTTCACCTTCCCCTTTTCCTTTCCACTTGCACGCTTCGGCATTTTTTTCCTTTTCTCCTTCTTTTCTCTCTTTTCTTCCTTCTTCTCTCCCTTTCTTCTCTTGTCTGGCTGGTTGATTGAACACAGTGGCAGGCGATTGGTTTTATAGAGCAGAGCTCTCTATCGCCCGTTGGTGGGGCGACAGGGGCATGTCGCCCGACCATCGGTCGATTTAGCTTCTGTCGCCAATTGATTAGGCGACAGGAGGCTGGGGGGCTGACGTGGCCTCCTGTTGCCCGTTGATCTTGCGACTTAGCCCCCTGTCGCTCGTTGGTTGGGTTATATTTGTATTTCGCCCAACCAACGGGCAACAGAGGTATATTTATGTAATTTTTTTTTCATGGTATATTTTTGAAATTTTGAATAAAAAATGTATTATTTTAAAAAAAATTCCTGCCCCTGCTCATCTGGGGAATATTTATTTATATATAAATTTTTAATTAATATTATGAAAATAAATGGCCAAAAATGCAAAAAGAATACATATGTCGCTATTTCAAATGGCAAGCGTATGTTGCCAAATGAACAGATGATAGATTGTCACGTCTGCTTGCCATGGTGATAGAGGAATTCAATCATCATTTGAAATGGCGGCAAGGACTCCCGCGAATTTTTTTAATAATATATTTTTTATTCAAAATTTCAAAAATATACCACGGAAAAAAATTACACAAATATACCCCTGTCGCTCGTTGGTCGGGCGAAATACAAATATAACTAAACCAACGGGCGACAGGAGGCTACGTCGCAAGATCAACGGACGACAGGAGGCCACGTAAGCCCCCCGAGCCCATGTCGCCCGATCAACTGGCGACAGGACCCCTGTCGCCCGATCAACTAGCAACAGGGGCTAAATCGAGCGTTGATCTTGTCGCTAGTTGATCAAAACTCCGTACACAGCTAGTAAACACGAACAGAGAAGTAAAGATACTACGCCAACAGCAGCAGGAGCAAGAAATTTAACAACGGCAGCAAGAGAAAACTGGGCAAGGAATTGTGGAGAATCCACAAGCCGCCACTAAAAACCAAAGAGAGGAAATAATACAAGAAACAGCGGCTAGGCAGCTTCACAATACCAGCAAGCGAATCTAGTAATCGGGACAGAAGAGCGGGGAAGAGATTAGTTGCGCTCACCATCTACCATGCGGCAGCCAACATGCACATCACAGAGGAGATCTCCAGTCCGGCCTCCGCTCCCGAGTCCAAGTGCCCAAGCCTCTCCCTCGCGTTTATTAGCAGGGGTCCTGTCGCCAGTTGATCGGGTGACAGGGGTCTGTCACCAGTTGATCGGACGACAGGGGCTCAGGGGGCTAACGTGGCCTCCTGTCGCCTGTTGATCTTGCGACGTAGCCCTCTGTCGCTCGTTGATTGGGTTATATTTGTATTTCGTCCAACTAACGAGCGACAGAGGTATATTTGTGTAATTTTTTTCTGTGGTATATTTTTGAAATTTTAAATAAAAAATATATTATTAAAAAAAAATCGTACTCCCACACCCTCTATCGCCAGGCATTTAAATCCCGCAAATGGCCAACCAAATGGGACTAACATCCGTTTGGTTAAAACATAAAGAGGAGGTGTAGAAGAGGAGAAGAGAAGAGGTAAGGAGAAGAGGAGAGGGGGAGGAGAAGAGGGGAAGAGAGGAGAGGAGAGGAAAGGGAAAGAGAAGGAGAAGAGAGGGGAGAATGGAGTGGATCTCTCCATTGTACTTAGAACTAAGTTTTCTATTTCTTTGTAGAATTTATTTTGAAACCATGGTATCTTAGCAAGTAAAACGATTAGATTCGTAGCTATATTGGGTAGTACATAGATGGGTAAATTGTTTTTGTTTATATATGTAGTTATTTAGAGTAGTTTGTCATAGGATGTATTATTACATATCAATTACTTTCTCATAGTAGTTAGTTGTAGTGAATCGATTAATTTTAGAATATTAGATCTGCTAGATAGTTCTATTCGAGATGTGAAGAATGTTTTTTTTTAGTTCTATTTATTAGTCTAGTACATACTTGCAGTAGTTTGTGTAGTTCTTTTTGTTATAAGATCTATTTGGTGTTATTTAATCAAATGAGTAGCTGTAATTAACATCATACTATTTGTAAAAATTATCGCAGGTATGGTTGAACGAGTAGCTTTTAAAATACAATATGGAGAATGGGCTCCAAAGATAGGTGTAGAAGGGGTTGATTTAATTGATTTTCTATATGTGATAGCCAGCCTATCATGTGCATAGCAGCATCCATGGGATATTGTTATAAGATGGTTGTACCATTTGTTCTTACTGGACCATACATTGCACGATCAAAAGTTGCGTGATGTTGATACTCGTCCATGGCAACACAAGTGCTGGGAGTTGGTGGAATTGAAGAAACCAAACTCATGGAGCTCTTATATGAGATTGGCGAAAGACTAAGGATGACTGCTAGTATTGTTGGTCCAAACATTTGAGAAAGCCCCTCAGACTCATGTGATGGAGGAAGATACCATCGATGATGATGCGGATGAAGTTGGGCAATCTAGTCACGGTGAGTCATACTTCATGAGCTAAGAAAGGGGATACATTAATTACTCTGTTGAAGCTGAGATTGTAGACCTTTGTATAACAGAGGTGCAAAAACCTATGGGCATTGTAGACAAAAATGAATAGATTGAAACCGACCGCGACTACAAGGCATTGTCAGATAATGAAGGTTCTAATGACGAATAAGGTGGAGGTGATTATGCCATTCTATCATAGTGGAATACATCACTACTACAGAAAGGCCTATATTAGATGTCTCATCATAGACAGTTTATTACAGATGGTTTTGCTAGCACAACCATTAAAGTTACAAGATATGCTAAGAACTGGTTTGACAAGCTACTAGTTACTAATGTCAGTGGGTGGTATGGAAATATGAGTAGAATGAGACCAAACAAGGATCGTTGTACAATAGTAAAGAGGAAATGCATGTAGCAGTCAAGTTTTGAACAGTATATCATTAAGAAGGACCTTCAAGGTAGCAAGGTGCAACCCGCATGTGTATGATGTGAAGTGTGAAACAAAGCAATGCCCATAGTGAGTCCATGCATACCAACATAAGTGGGACATCTATGAGAAGTGGTCCACGCCCATTTTGCATATATACGTGATGACAAAGTCCATGCAATCCAACATAAACATGTCACCATTTCCAACAACGACAGAGATCTATTCTATTGGCGATAGCCCTTTATCACCATTTGAAATGGCTACAGAGTCCGTGTTGCCAATTAAATTGGTGATATAGAGGTAAATTTTTTTAGAAGTTGTAATATGCAAGGAAATATTTATGGGATAGGAGATTTGTTTGTGCAGATGCACGTAGTGATTTTGTTGGTCCTGGACTCCGCCAAAATGACATAGGGGAAGTTAGGAAAATTTACAAGCGGTTTTGTCATCGGATAATGAAATTTGTTGTGGGTATAATGCCATGATGTAATGTTTAATGTTGGAAGGAATGGAATGAAGTATGGTATAGTATTTTACAGTGAAAGTGGGGAGTATATGGCATCTATAGTTCAGATTGGTACCAATGTTGGCCTTACTAATTCTATAGTACAAATGGCCACACAGAGGGACAACGAATATAAACTACGTGGAAGATAATTGGGGCTTGTCACAATTGAAAACAAGGGTACATGGATACAGTGTTATGGACGGAGGCCGCTAGAGGTCAAATATGTAAGCGTACGGCACTCACATGGATTGCTGGTCATCTAGACAATGTGGACACGACTAGTTATCATGGTAGTGGCAAGCACAGCTGCAGCTTGTGTTCCCGCAGTAGTAATAGGTGAGGTAGTCACTGTCCGAAGTGGACCATCTCTTCATAGGTAGTCACTATCCAAAGTGGACCATCTCTTCGTTGTTCCTCTCCTTAATTCTTTGACAACGTAGGTCATCTTTCTGCCTGTAGAACTCAAAGTTCTGCATGTAGAATGTTTTGTTTTTGTTCCTTTCTACCTGTAGTATTTGCTGCATTTTATAGAGGCTATTAGATGGGTATGGATGTCCGCGGCCTGGAGGTTGGGGTCATGGCCTCCGGACTCTATATGGCCTCCTTTACCCCTTGTGCCCTGTCAAGAAGTTTGGATGAAACGTGTAGATTATACATGGGTAAATAGACTTGGCTAAGAAATGCGGTAAGGGTGGAGCCAATGTGTTATCAATTTTGTCTAAAAAGCGAGGGACAGCATGTTGTCAAATCAGACTGACAAAGCAATGTACAATATGTTGTCACTTCGGTCTAAAAAAAGCAAGGGGAGCATGCTGTCTCGTTAGTCTGACAAAATGAGTTCAGATTAATGCAATAAATTTGATTTAGAAATGCAATGCTTGAGAACAATAATTCGACATACATGTGCAAAACAATAAATTGCGTACAATGGTTTTTAAAATTTTTCATGCCTAATCTAACCCATCCTACACATTACAAATATTAGTACAAATTTTAATATACCTAAATAACTACGCAACTATTGTTACTCTATACAACTAATTACTTACAAATGTAATTAATATAGTCGCTAAATCATAATTTCAAACATAATTGATAGAATAAAAAATTATACATGCGACATTGCCGACGACTTCCTCCTCTTCTTCCTCCTCTTCCTCTTTCCCCTTTTTTTCCTTCTCCCTCTCTTCTTTTCTTTATCTCTCTGCTAGATGTGAGAAAACACGGCCGTTCTGGCCAAAGCATGTGCTCGGCCAGTTTTTAGTGTCCCTTTGTCACCATTTGAAATGGCGATAGAGGACAGACTGCTGTTGTTGGTAACAATGTATGTCATCGTTTGAAATAGCGACATAGTTCTATCACTGTTTCAAATGACGCTAGTAGGGTAGTTCCGTAAAATTATTTCACAGTATATTATTTCTGTAATTTAATAAAAATATTAAAAAATTCTATATTTAGGTGGGTGCAGACGCCCGAAAGCAGGGCTAAAGTGCGTTGCCTTGACACTAAGCAGTCCGACTCGGAAAACAGAGGACCAGATCAAAGGCTACGACGCAAACACTAAGTACATACACAGAATTGCGTCAAATCAAACCATTAATGATCTTAATGAATTTCCTTTCCTGAATTTTGATTTTGAGTAATGTCCTTTGAAGCACATCCCTAACTACAACACCAAGATAATTTGCCTGTTGGAATTAAGGTTCAAATTTCATTTTTGGATCATATCTCGGAGGAGTTTGAAATCCAAAATTTCGGTGAAATTTTAGAATTTTAGACAAAATCCAGTTGAAATTCAAAAGGCAAAATTCAAATCCGGAATTTTTGGGCCAAGATTTCGACAGAAATTGCAAGATTTTGGCAAATTTGAATGGAATGAAAAAATAGTTCAAACCAAGTTAGAAAATTTTTAATTTTTTTTGTGGATGGTCCTGATGCATCACTAATATTTTCAAAAAAAATTCAAATGATGATCAAGCTTGAGGAATTTTAAAAATTTTGGACTGTGCTACTGTCCTAATAAAAGCTTTACCGACAAATTTGAACCAGATGAAAAATGATTCAAACCATGTTAGAAAATTTCTATGGTCCTGACGCATCACTAATGTTCTCATAACATTTTCAAATGATGATCAAGCTTGAGGAATTTTCAAAAATTTCAATAGTGGTACTATCCTGATGAAAGCCTTACCAACAAATTTCAACCGATGGAAATTGGTTCAAACCATGTTAGAAATTTTTTAAAATTTTTGTGGATAGTCTTAATGGATCATTAATATTGTCATACAATTTTTAGATATTGATCAGGTCTAAGAAATTTTTAAAAATTCTAATAGTGCTATTGTTCAGATAAAAACCTAGCTGAGTAGATGTATTACTTCTATAGATTTGATTGAGAACCACAAAATATTTAATATTTTTAAAACTTTTAGAGAAGAGTTCAGAAGCAATGCTTAAACTCTCATAAAAAAATTTAGATCATGATTACAATCGAGCGAATTTATAAAATTATGACAAGGTTACTATCTTATTTATATTCCTTCTCTTTTTTTGGTTTTTTAAATATAACAAATAAAGTTCAAGTATTTTGAAAATTTTTCTATATAATCCTAGATTGCTAAAGATAGTACCATAAATTTTCCGGAGTATGATCAAATAGTACATTTTCATAAAAAATCTAATAATGTTTTCATAGAAAATGACATTTATTGATTCAAATCCGATAAAAAAGTTAAAATCTAGTCAAAATTAACAAGATTTCACAAAATTTGCTAAAATTTCACCGAAATTACTGTAGCATTTGTAAATGAAACAATTTTTTCCAGACAGGATTTAAAATCTCGTGTTTGGCTAAAATCCAAAATCGAAATTTCACCAGAATTTTGAAATTTACCGGAATTTTGAACCTCAGTCGGAATACGCACAATTGTACGGTACCCCATCACAAACTACAGGGTTCAGTGACTTCAGTCACACACAACTGCACAAGAAACCATCGAAGTCTGCCGCAATCCATGATCACATTACCGTATCGATCAGGTAGGCACTCCAGAACAGCACAAAATGAGGCAAAGAACGGAGGGGAACGTTTGGTCCCAAAACATCCTTCGTAAACAAATTCAGTATGACCTTACTATGTTTATAGCCCAGAAAAAGTGGTTCGTAAATTGTGACCATACGGATCTATGATTATCGGGGACAGCACATCTCGGCAAAACGATGATCACCACGAAGAAATCTTACCACTTGCTACCATGTCTTTGTGAACTTCTCAAAATTGAAATAAACCGCCTTAAGAGAGGACAGCCATCACGTCCGATACTTTCAACACAATGTAATTCGTGCCATCAGCACCCCCCTTGAACTCACTGCCTGCATACTTTGAGTACAGAACAGTGCTGCCCGCTGACACCTTGCCTTCGTCGTCTAGAGGGCCTGGGCCAACGGCTACAACCTGCATTCAGACAGAAAACAAAGTTAACTCATGCAAGTTCAATTCGCATTAGCTACACAAATATAATTCTTTCACGGGAATGGCCCTAACAATTTATGTTCACAGCTATAGAACAAGGATAACAATATAACTGATAAGTGGACAGATGGTAAGAACTGACTGTTCCGATGGATGGCTTCTCCTTAGTTGTTTCGGTGAGGATAAGGCCACCAGCAGTTTTATCTTCAGCCTCAGGAACCTGTCAAAAATGCGGGCCAGGAAAGCATTGTTACTGCAGGCTATCCGGGTAGCATAAGGGCAAGACATAAGGTCAACTCAGATTTCCCTGAATCCACTACTAATAAATCATAACATCCAAGATGAAAACTGCTTCAATAACTAATAATTGGGTCATTTGGATATTTGCCACTCCTCAATTTGAAAATTGGATGGCATGTACAAATCATGCCATTGGAGTGGCATTTTTTGTACACGCCATCCAATTTTCAGATTGAACAGTGGCAAATATCCAATTATTCCATAATTTTTTTTATAATATAAAAAATACCTTGCTGAGAACCCGATCATTGAGAGGCTTCATGTCTTTGGCATCATCAGTTTCAAGAATACCTATGATATCATCCTCTTTTAGAATAAGATGTTTGGAGTCATTGAATTCAACCTCAGTCCGACCGTACTTTGAATATACCACTTGAGCTCCCGTCTACATGACAAATATACATATTAGTGTATAGTATATCCTAGGAAACCACAGTAAACAGCAAGCTTGCATTAACATGATCATCCATACTGTCACTACAATGCATAGAGCCAAATAATAAGCAACGGAGAATGCATAAAAACAAGTACATCGATAGGATTATTGCATCCAACTTTACAGAAGACAGGGTAACACATCAAGCTATACTTGCTACGCTCAAGCTCTACAGCTTGACTCCTGGTCGCAAATTGATTTTCTTACTTCAGTTAGATTGAGGTTATCCCAACCTCATCTAGGTTCCAATCAAATCGAAACACAAACTGGAAGTCGTAAGGCTGGAAAATCAATCTGCAAGCAACCAAATATTAATGTGTCTTTTTTCAGAAATTCAATTTACGTTGAAAACCAGTGAACAACTAATGAAAACAACCATGGACCCATAACAAGTATCATTATAGGTTACCACCATTATATATAATCTTATGTTACAGACATTTACAATAGATTAGATGATAAGGCCCAAACAAACGTTTGTTATTCAGGAACCAGGATAAACTTGCAAGGTGCATCTGACAATACTTATGTGATGGAAAAAAATTTGCACATCAATCAAAACAAATAGTAGTACTTTGCACATTTCAACCTTTCCTCTGCAGGAGAACTAAGAGCATTGAGAATAAATACCAGCGAAAATACACAAGTTAAATTCTGGATGCTGTACACACAGTTCTGAAAACTGGAGGCAGCCCTAAAAACAGAACCTTGTTTCGGTTTTTGCTATGCGACTTGATTTAGAAATTTTCAAAATATAATGAATGAAAGATGAGAACTAAGCTCTAACATGCATGCTTCTATGGAGGTTGTAATAAAAAAAGGTCTGGCGTTTTTCCCAGGTTTTTACCGGTTTCTTGAATGTAACATCCCAAAAATTTGGCCATTTTTAAATTTCATAAGTTATTCTGAATTTTTAAGAATTTTTGGAATTTATTTGGATTTAATTGGAATTTCTGGAATTTAACTCTTCTTGGGAAATTAATTAAATAATGAATAAGTTTTTGCAAAATATAAATGAAAATATGTTATTTGAGTTCAAAATGTCCTAAAATATATTCTAGAATTTTTCTAGAATTTTTCTGATATTTTAAGTGCATTAAAAGATTTAAATGAATTTCAAGAATTATTTTTATTCGAAAAACTTGGAATAATCTGATGAACAGTAATGGGCCAAGCCCGCTATTGTGCGCGGCGTTAAGCCCAGCCCGAGCGGAAACCTAATCGGCATCACGCACGCACCGTTGATTTTGCATTGAACGGTTCGGATGAAGCCACGTCGATTGAGCTTCGACCGCCGTTGATTCGTCGCCGCGTGGACGGCCAAGATTGCACCACGTCGCTTCGTCTTCAACTTCTAGTAACGCTGCCGCCGAGCGTTACCGCCATGGATTCCGAGCGCCACCAACGCCGCCGCGTTAACTCTCTCGCTCCATTAACCGGTGCATCTTATAAATCACTTCTTTCCGCGCATTTTGAGACCTTTCACGCCTTCCGAGATTCGTCGTAGACACCGCACGCACTCACCGTTGTTCCGAAACCTCTCCGCCGTCTTTGCGCCGCGTTTGCGCCATCTCTGGTAACTCTCCGCCGCATTGGAGGTCGTCGCCGAGTTCCTCGCGTCGAGCTGCGTCTGTGGAGCCATTCTGTGTCGCCGGAGAAGCCTCGCAACACCGTCGACGTCATCGTCTTCTTCCTCTCTGGCAACTCGTCCTCCCCGTGCCATCGTCGGAACTCACGAGCTTCATCGACCGTCGGATCTGCATCCAACGATCGAGGTGAGTCCACGTAGCCTTACAGTAATTCAACTAGGTTAGATATGGACCGTTAGATTTAGATCTAGCACTCTGGATTCCGCCACGTAGTCACGGTAATAGTAAACTCCATTTTTATATCTCAGCCGTTGGATTAGATGGACGGTCCAGATTGACTAGAGAAGTTTTTGCGTTGAAGTAATTGTAGCCGTAGATCTGTGGATTAGCGGTTAGGATGTCGCCACGTGCCCTAAGCCGGGATTGCTCACGTGTGCTCAAGCTGTGCTAGATTATAGTCGTCGGATTCGGTGGCGGATGGTCTAGATTCGCCCACGCGTCGCGCACAGAGGAAGCCACTTAGCAGATTACAACGCATATGTTAGATTTAATCTAGACCGTAGGAATTTGAATGGACGGTGTAGATCGCGCCGCGCGCCGGGCCAGTCCTGTATTGACGCGTGTCGCATGGAAGCCATAGCGTTGTTGAAATCCCGCCATTGATTTCAGCGTGCGGTCGAGATTGAGCCGCGTGTCACGTGAAAACCGAGGCGTCGGCGCAGCGGTCTCTGTCGACGTAGCCGATTTAATTCCAGTTGTCTGATCAGGATCCAACGGTAGAAGATATGCCACGTGTCGACTCTGGAGTAAACCAGAGCCGAACCGACGCATCGATCGTGGCCGTCCATTTTAAATTGGACGGACGAGATTAGATCAAGCCTTCGGTTGATAATTCGTCGCCACGTGTCACGGCCAGATCTTGCCACGTGTCACGCCGGCGTCGGCGGTAGCGTCATCGATGGGACCCACATGTCGGTCGAGTCGTGGGTCTTGGCGTCATCCGTGACGTCAGCAATGGGGTCCACATGTCAGTGAGTGTCCGTTCGGTGCTGACGTCACGCTTGCGCAATAATTCGATTTTACTTTAGGAAAATAATTTGGTGAAAATCAAATCTGGTGCTGACGTCATGCTGACATCATAATTCCGAATTTTCCGTATAAAAATAAATAAAGAAATTCGGTTTATTCTTTTTGATTTATTTTTAAACTTCAAATGACTATAACTTTTGTGTTTTAGCTCCGATTGGAGTGATTCCAATTTCTAAAAATTTGAAAAATCAAAATCTATTTATTGGTGAATTTGTGGAATTTTTAGAGATGAATTTACTCTCTATAAATTATATTTATTGTGTGTATATTGATTTTGATTAGACGTTGATTTACCGGAGAGTTACGAAGGGGAATTCTCAGCACAAGATCAAGCTCCGGATTAGGACCAGCACCTATTTGAAGGCAAGTTGTGCTTTAACCATGTTGCTCCTAAGTTTTGAAAATGTATTTTGTTTCAAACTATGCATGCTAATTCAACTAAAAATGGATTTAAATATTTTGGGTGAATTAGCTAATCAATCTAATTGTTATTGCCACCTTGTTATTAATATTCGTATGTCATGATTCCTTTGATAACCTAAATGGACAATACTAGTTGGTTGTAATGACATGCCAACACGGGAGGCTAGACCGTGAATAGTTGCTTAGCTTTGCAAATATCGTGAATAGTCTTTGTGAATACAAAAGCAATATTGACTAAAGAAATAGTGAATGCATTTTGATAAAAGGTGGAATGTTGTTGGTAATGATGTTGGAGTGTAGAGACCTGTGTGGTTCTACATGAAGGATGATTACGGGCATGTGTTGCACCGTTAAGTAAATTGGGGTGGATGTTGATTTAGACTGAGGCAAGTGGACCGAGGTGTCGTGCCAGGTGGGCCTATGTGGCATTTAGGGGGGGGCTGAGTGATGTGAGGGCTGTGTGCCAAATTTTGAGCGGAGGATGTCTTGCCTTGGTCAGTTAAGGACTTCACCTTGCAAGCCTTTGACCTGAGTCTCTCGTACAACCACATGTCTGAATGGGAAGACCTAGTTTAGTAGGATTCTGATATCTCACCTTTGATACCTCGGGGTGGCAGTTACACGGGGGTAACTGTACGGGGGAGAGTGCCTGTGCTACGGCTTGGTACCCTATCCAACGGTGTTCGTCGGTCCTATACTTCGGCTCTGAGTGAGGGAAGTGATAGTGAAGGCAACCCGGAGAGGTTCCTAGGTTGAGCTAGAAGTCTCTGAAAGGCTTTGTTACGGTCAATTGCCTTTGTGGCGTGCGACTGTATCTTGTGGGTAAAGTGTACAACCTCTGCAGAGTGTTAAAACTGTTCGAATAGCCGAGTCCACGGTAATGGACAATGCTCGGGGATTACAGTCAAGGGGTAGAGTTTTGAAAATAAAATGGGGTGGAAGGTTGTGTGCTAGGGTTGATGATGAAAGTTGATTAAGGATTGTGTGTCCAAAACTGTGTGGAAAACAATTGAGAAGTTTATTACATTATTAAGGTTTTGCTGCTTTACATCTAAATAAATAGTAATTTAAAATATTGACGCAAAGCAAAATAATCAAATAAGCCATTCCTTTGTAACAAGCCATGCATGTAGTAATAGAACTGCATTCTGTGCATGACTTGTTGAGTACGGTGTGTACTCATCCTTGCAGACAAAAATTTACCAGAGGAGGAGACTACGCCTGCTTATGAAGAGGAGTTCATCGAAGAGCCAGAGAACTAGGGAAGCAAGCCTCGTCAGGGTGCCTGTGGCAGGAGATGGTGCACTATGACGTTTATTGTTCCGCTGTTGAACTTTTGTGTCTTTGATTTATGTAAGCCCTACGTGGCAGACTATTGTAAGGATGACCATAAGGTCGTACAACTCGTTTATATACATGTTTGAAGTACTTTATTACTATTCCGCTGTGTATGTTGTTGGTACTTTAAACCCTGTTAAGCCTGTGTGCACTAGCGCGATCCTGGACTAGTGCAGAATGCACAGAGTGTCCGGATTTGCAAATTCGGGGCACGACATTGAACCCCAGTTGTCCATACCTAGAATTCACACATTTCTTTGCCTAGCACCAGGAAGGAATTGCATCTTATTTTAATAGAATGATAGTAATACAAAGAGTAAATTGCACTTTGCACCGGGTAATTTGTCACTTGTTTCACTTGGCACCAGGTTAAGCTAATACTTTCACTTGCATCAGGGTAACCAAAATAAAGTTTCACTTTGCACTAGACAGGTTAATTGGGCTCGAACCCGACTGTTGTGGATGCTTTTGTTGGAAAGGTCTATGAGCATCATCGCCGTAAGTTCAACATCAACAAGCCTTCGGCCAGCAGTGCAGCAACAGCAAAAGAGGAGTCGGTTAGATTTCTAGTTGGTTGGTTAGATATTCTATTCCCTATTTTAATTATATCTAAAATTCAAAGTATGTCTTTAGTTGAGATACATCTCTCTCTTTATCCCTAGAGTCCTTTGTTAGGAAGGCTCCAGATCTATAAAGTATATCTTGCTATTATTGAAAGAAGGCAATAAAGAAAGTTTCCCAAATTCGGCAACTGCGATAAGAGCCTCTTGCTCACAGGGAATCAGCCCTACAGTGACCAGGGAGATCAGCAGTATTCTATCTTACCCCTGACTCATCTCTTTTCTGAAAAACCAAACCCTAGACCACATCAATTTGGTATTAGAACTAATCCACCACTTCTTCCATGGAACCCGTGGAGAAGAAACAGCTTGCAAAGATGTTCCAGATGATGGAACGCATGTCATCCACACTTGAAGAAGTGGAAACTTTGGAGAAGGCAGTTACCAAGTTGCAAATTGGTTTTGAATGTTCAAGTGGCAGCCAAGGGAAGGAAATTCAAGAAGAATGGAAGGAAGGAGAGAGGAAAAACCAGGCACTAGGAATCGTGGGGTACCATGGTTTTATAAATTGTCATTTCCAATCTATGATGGCAAGGAAGACCCACTGCCCTGGCTGAATAGATGTGTGTAGTTCTTCTTAGGACAGTGTACTCTGGTAGAAGAAAAGGTGTGGCTCACCTCGTTTCATACGACGTGGGTGGCACAACAGTGGTATTACCGGTTAGAGAAGAATCAAGGCATCCTGTCGTGGCGAAGATTTGTGGAGCATGTCAATCTCCGTTTTGGACCTCTAATCCGGAGCAACCCTTTAGGCGAGCTCATCCACCTACGCCGCACAGGGTATGTGGATGATTATCAAGAGCGATTTCTTGCCCTTTTGAGTCATTGTGATGACATGACAGAGAAGCAACAGGTATAGATTTTTCACTACTTGACTGTGCAATCCCTTGCGCACTAATGTGGAACTACAAAATATGGCAACATTGGAGGTGGCAATGAGTCTCGCCCGAGCTTATGAGAGGAGATTGGAAGTAGATGAGGAAGATGACATCAAATCTTCATCCAGACCAGCAGCAACCAGCAAGGCCACTTCTAGCAATCATGGTGCAGTGATCAATAGTCAACCTATCAGCACAACTATAGGACATCAGAGTGTGCAAAATAGCACCTCCCCAGGGGCAAGCATGGCAGGACCGGCAACCATAAACCCTAAAGACTCTAGCACCGTGTGGGCGTAAATTGCTCACAGCAGTAGAGATGGCAGATCGTACACTCAAGGGTTTATGCTTTAACTGTCCTGAGAAATTCTCTAGAGAGCATGTGGGTAAATGTTCCACGAAGGATATATAACTTCTGGAGCTTACAGATGGGGAGGATACGGAAGAGCAGCCCAAGGATGACATTGAGATATCCTTACATGATCTTACATGCATCCGCGCAAGCAAGATGTAGTGGCCCCCATTTTTACATAAATGCAAAAATGGAAATCTCATGTGCATACCGTGCTAGTCCCATGATCAGTAGCTAGCACGCACATTTACAACAATTGATATCACATCCATACTCTTTATTACGAATAATAATGGTAATTTAGACAATAAGATCTTGCAATTCAGAGTAATGCAACGGAAAGAATCAAAGTCTTGTAGTGTGCTCATCCAATCCCTCAGGCAACTGACAAGGCATAATTCCTAGAAAAACTCGTTAACATCCCCAAATCCTGCGTGAATTATCTTTTATCGAGCCAATCTGATTTTTCACCTAAAAACAACGAATAAGCAAGGGTGAGTACTTTCGTACTCAGCAAGACTTTTGCAAATCCTATAATATATGCAGGCCATTTTGAAGAAAAGGCTTCTACAATTAATTTGCATAAAGCTAATTTGCAAAAGAATTTACTGAAGTGTAGAACATAAATGGAATTTAAGTAAAAGCAGTTTAATACATAAGTACAAAATCAGTAAATTTCACGAACCTCAGTTTCTTTGATCATCTCCATGAATCAAATGTTGACATCACAAGTCAATCCGAAATAATTCCTTTCCAACAAGGATATCCAATCCAAATCATAATTCTCGACAACACAAGTCAATCCGAAATAATTCCTTTCCAACAAGGATGTCCAATCCAAATCATATTCTCGACAACACAAGTCAGATCCATATTTTGTAAAATAAAACAGCTAACTATGTGATGACTGTACCAAGTGCTCATGACCGAGGGCGCGGCCAATCGATTAGTTTTACACTCTGCAGAGGTGTACAGCTTTACCCACAAGACATGACTGACTCTTTGTGCAATTGATATTAGCATACTTCCTTTGGTGTGCTGCAGAGAGTCATGACATAACCGTTACATTATTTAACCCTAACTTTGCACCAGCACGAGACGAAAACCCACAATATGGCAGAAGGACTCAGAGCATAGAAATGATGGAACTTCCCTACAGAGTGGCGTGCACCGTTGTATCGGTAAACGTTTGATCCATGATCACCTCAGTGTGGATGTCCCTTCGAGCAATCCATTAAGGAACAGCTCGTACAACTCCAGCCTTCCAATGTGCAAAGCTTGTTTTAAGTAACTTAATAGGTTAAGGCTGTCCCATACCAGCACTTGTGGTTGTACGGTTATCTTGGCCTGAAAACAACCCATAGTTCGGTCCTTAATCCGACACGGGCAATAATCTCCCCCTAATCTACGTGCAAGCCCTTCTGCACACCCGGCTATTGCCAATAATTGCCCGCATCAATATTATAATTTTATTTTCATTTTTAATGAAAATAACCAAAAATCACATCATGTCTCAACTTGTCTAAGAATCATCATCATGCCTCAGCATATCCAGGTATCATTTGATCAATGTCTCAATTTGATGTATACCAAGTCTAAAGCATGGCTAAGCAAGATTATTAAACATCATGTATACCCAAATTGACATCATATATTGTCTCCATAATTCTAAGGTATCAAGGTTCACAAATTCATACTTGTCAAAGGAGTTTCAGGAATTTATAGGTATAACTACCATTTCCCACAATATAGCAGAGTTTAATGAATATACACGTGCAATAAAAACATTTAATGAAAACATTTATAAAACTGGGATCAACATGGTCAAAAGGGGTGCTTGCCTTGCTTAATCACTGCTTACGATGAAGTCGGAATCGAAGATGACGGAGGTGACGATGGAATCAACAACGTCGGGTTCTACACGTCGATCAATGGAAATATAGCAAATAATAAACTTCGATAAGGGCAAAAAGAAAATAGATAGCAAGAACAAATAAAACTTCACAAGAAACAGGGATTGCTCTTTATGAATTTATTAATTTTATTTTACGAATTCAAGATACAAAAATTGTTTAAGATTAAATAGATATGATCATTTGAGGCTTAAGGTGAATTCTTACCTTTAATTAGGATTCAGATTCAAAGCAACATTTAATTAGTATTCTAGTTGTAAAAAGCTAACCTATTGATTTAGGCTACTAGCCTTACTTACATGATATTTAAGAAGGTTCTGGTGATACAAACTTCATAATTATTGATTTCTCGTTTATGCTTAAAGTTCATTGCGGTCTAAAGTAATATGAACACTTAGGGTTATTAAGCTAGCTAGATTAATATGCAATTCATGGTGAAGCAAGATTCTTTCTTCGGATTTCAGTAGTTTGAGCTTTGTTAAGTATTTCTAAACTAGTTTTACTGACTTTAACATTTAGATGAGTTATTTTGTTACTTGATGAAATAGTATAAATGATCACAATACTTATGCTAAATTGGTTATGTTTCCAAATCTAATTCAATTCAGATTCAACTCTAAATGTTTTTGCATATTTAAGTTCATTACTGATTTTTGGAACTTATGCAACTGGTTTTACATGATTTACATCCTATTTGTAAAAGATATTCATATGCGAACACTAAATACATTGAAAGCAATCTATTTTAGAAAATGATTCAAATTAAGTTAGAATCTAAATATTTTTATATATTTGGGTTCTTGAGGATTTAAGGTTTCCATCAAAATTGGTTATATTCAAATTTGAACTTGTTTGCATAGATTTTGTATATAGCATCATTTAATCAACTTCTTTTAGTTTAAATTTATAATTTAAACAAGTTTGTTATTTAAATATTTTCACATATCCAGGCTCCTAATATCATAAGGATTCTAACAAAATTTACTTCATTTAATTTGGAGTTTATTTGCAGAAATTCTATGAATGGCTTATTTTGATTCCTTTTCTTTAAATTTAAATTTAAATTCTAAACAGAGTTGAACTTTAAAATATTTTTGCATATTATGAATCTACATGATTTTAGATGAATTTAGAAATTTATTTAAATTCATTTTGACTGTTAGTTCAAAAGTTACAAGCATTTGAATATTTTCGGTTTGATAAATACTAGAAAAATGGAAAATTTACCAAATAAAGAAAGTGCGCTTTCTCACTGGGATTACGCCTTCCGCTTTTGGGCTGTTTCGGATTGAAGAGCTAACGAATGGGCCCGTAGCGTCAGAGAGTGGCGAGGGAGACTGCCGCTGACAACAGGGGCCCGTGCGGTAGAGAAACAGGCGATGCGTAGCGGCTGACGGAGCGGTCCCGCATGTCAGTGGCAGAGAACAGAAGCCTGGCTTCCGAAGCTCGCCGACGATGAAACACGGCTGGAGAGGCGGAATAGGTTGCACAATGATGATCAGAAGATCATGGTGCACACGGGGGATGACTTGAAAGCTATAGGAGATGGCCGAAAGAGGTGCGCCACCGAGGAGGGGCAACGGCAACCATGGCCGGCAAGCAAAGCTTGAGAACCACTGGTGATTTCTAAGAAATAATGGCCGAGTGAGTATTAGTGAGTACTAAGCAACGTGTTTTAGCACTTTGTTTGAAAGAATTACATGCGGAATTGAGTTCTCACCGAGCGCAGCTGTGGCAGAAGGAGGAGCTCGGGGTAGCAGCTCGTCGGGGAAGATGAGGCAAAATTGACGCCGGGAATGGCTTCTATGGATCACCAGGAGGATCTAGCTCTACTGGTTCGGCTTGATTTGAAGTGTGGAGCGTCGCGTGAAGTTTTTCCTCTTTTTGGGTTTTTGCCGGGTTTTGGAGAAGAAGACCGGAAATGGTCGCACGGGAGAACCCAGGGCAAGTGGTATGGCTATGCTGGTTTCCTGGAGTGTGTTTGGGTTGGCTTTTATAGATGAAGTAAGGCGGTTCGTCTCTAGCTTGGCGCAGAAGAGGGACGAAGAGGCATTGCCGATCCATGCCGTGGCAACGAAATGTTGTGTGAATTACTTGTCGTGGCGGCGATTGGGTAGGGCGCAAGTAAGTTGAACTCTCTTGGTCGATCTTGACCTTGTGCCGTGGTAGCATTTGGCGGTCGATGCTTTGCCACAGAGAGAATTGGCAGAGCGGGAAGTCGGTGAGGCTTTCATGGAGGATTCAATGCACGGCGAGGGCACAACAAATTGAGGCGATGGCGTGGCGAGGATGGCGATCTTTGTGGCAATCTTGGGCTGCAAGTTGCGGAGGGAAGGCGACAAGGGAACAAGGCAGTGGCTGCCGATCTTTTCTGTGTGCGCAGGAGAGCACGGAGAGGGGAGGAAGAAGGGCTGAACTGTGGCTGTGCTGGATGGATGACACATGTCAGATCTTGCGGTCATGGTAAAAAGGACGGCTCACAGTATATTGGGTCAACTTGCCACAGAGGTTTAAGTATAGAAACTGACTTATATTTTTATAAAACTTTTTCAGAGATTTTCCAGATGAAGTTAAGGGCTCATACAAATTTTGAGATAAAAAATACTTTTATATATTTTATTAAAATTCTGACAATGAATAATGCATAGAAATTCCAATTCTATTTTTGATTTATTAAAGTGTCCCAATGAATCTTTTTATTTTTGAAACTTTTTTTCAGACATATTTGAGCTAGGAATGTTTTTTTTAAAATTTTCAGAATTTTATATTTGATATTTAAATTTTAAATATTCTGACATTGCTAATTTCAGTTTTATTAGTTTTTTGTTTTTGAATTCTTTGAAGGCCTATCATACTAGGTGAATTCTTGATATTTTTACCAGAGGTAAATTATGTATTAAGGGTGCTTTGGTAATTTTCTCAGCTCGAGATAAACTCTTAATATTTTTTATTAATTCGAATGATACACTGTTTCTAGTCAAAGTTTGTCTTTTCCATTATTACTAATATTTTTACCATGCAGTAAAATGAAAGTTACCAGGTAAAAAGTTTACCTGAGGGTTAAAATTTTTAATATAAATTTTTCAAGATTTTACTTTTACCTTTTTATCTTTTTACCATTATCCATTCCAATGCATTTAGCTTTTCTTTTAAAAGTAAAAGCTCAAGAAAATGCAAGAGGATTCAGAAAAATGGAAATTCATACCAAGTTCATATTTCAAACTCATTTTGATATTTCATTTGTTTTGATAATAATGATTTTGAGTTTTGAAATCTTCCTTTTCATTAAGATTGAAATGGAGGAAATGAGGAAAGAATATTGTTTAAAATCAAAATCTTGATTTCAATTAAACTTTTAATTCATTTCCATTTTCAAATATAAAATCTTAATTTTTCTTTATTTTTGAATTTAGAGGGCTATTACACAAGACAATGCAGCTGTATGTTTAGATCAATGGGGAAACGTTGAAGGCTCTTGTAGACTGTGGTTCCACTCATAATTTTGTGGGGGAAGAGACAGCTAGCCACCTTGACTTGTTGCCAACTACCGGCAGAGGTATTAGTGTGGCTGTAGCAAATGGTGACCGAGTTTCCAACGGCGGCGTATACAAGGCAGTATGTGTTGTTGTCATACTTGATTGCTTTGTGATTCCCCTGGCTGGATTTGATAACTGTTGGGTATACAATTGCTCGGCACATTGGGTGCTATATTATGGGACTTTCAGCAACTGACCATGTCTTCTGGTTGAAGGACCATCAAGTGACATGGCAGGGCACGAGACAAGAACAGTAGCAGTATTCTGATGGCAGATGGCAAGGACCTAACGGAGTCTCTATTAATGGAATTAGTTGGCATCTTTGAACTAAGCTCCTTACCACCTCAACGCAACTGTGATCACTGCTGCTCCAGTAGAAGTTCGTCCATATCATTACCCATAATTGCTAAAATATGAGATTGAACGCTAGTGTCAAGAGATGCTACAACAAAGATTCATTCGCCAAAGTACATTGACTTTCTCATCGTTGGTGATATTAGTCCGGAAGCAGGATAATTCTTAGCATTTTTGTTTGGATTACCGAGCACTAAATGCTCAAACAGTAAAGGATAAATTTCCTATACCGGTGGTTGACGAGCTCGTAGATGAACTTAAGGGCGCTTGTTACTTCACCAAGTTCGATCTTCGTAGTGGATACCATCAAGTGCGTAAGCACACTGATGATATTGAGAAGACGTCATTTCGTACCCATCGTGGCCTTTTTGAACTTTTGGTTTTGCCTTTCGGCTTGACCAATGCTCCCACCACCTTCTAGGCTCTTACGAATAATGTCCTCAAGGCTTACTTGTGTCGCTTTGTGCGATCTTCTTCGATGACATTTTGGTTTATAGTTCATCTTGGTCTCAACATCTCCAACATGTTTGGGTAATCCTTGAGGTGTTGCTCCATCATAAATTGGTGCTTAAGTGCTCCAAATGCCTCTTCAGCAAGGAATCAGTGGTGTATCTAGGCCATATAATTTCAGGTCAAGGAGTGGCCATGGATCCAAGTAAAATTGATGCGGTCATACATTGGCCAACACCCACAACAATATGGCCATTGAGGGGTTTTCTCGGTCTTAACGAGTTACTACTGCAAGTTCATCCAATCATATGGTGTGGTAGCCACTCTTACGAAGTTACTCAAGAAGGAGGCCTTCTCTTGGACGTCGGAGGCCGATCATGCTTTTTCTAGGCTCAAATCAGCACTGACTTCCGGCCCTATCTTACAACTCCCTGACTTCAACAATCGCTTCCTGGTGGATTGTGATGCTTTGGGGACCAGATTTGGCATGGTATTACATCAAGGAGCAGGTCCCATTGCATTCTTCAGTTGGGCAATGGCACCTCATCACCTTAAGTTGGCCACATACTAACGAGAGTGGATTGGCTTGGTTAAAGTTGTTCACAATTGGAGGCAATATCTATGGGGGCACTTGTTCACCATCCGTACTGATCATTATACTCTAAAGTTTCTCCTAGATCAGCTGCTCTCCACAATCCCTTAGCATACATGGGTAAGCAAGTTATTTGGATATGACTTCACAGTGAAATTTCGGTAGGGCCATCAAAATGGGACTACAGATGCTCTTTCACACCAGGAGGAGACCACAAAAATGTTTAGCTTCTATTTCTTCCCCATCCTTTGCAATCTTTTGACCAGATCCGCAACAAGCTCAAGTCGTCGGCCGAAGCACGTGAAATCAATAATCAAATACTTGCGTGTACTGCTGTAGCCGGTTGGACCATTGTGGTTGGACTTCTACTCCATGAGGGCAAGGTATATACGCCACCATATTCATCCTTATGGACGCAATTGTTAATCAAAGCATATGGCAGTGGACATGAAGGTACTCAAAGACTCTCCATCAGCTACGCTTTGCTTTTTATCGCCCACACTCTTCCAAGATTATGTGGGAATTTGTTTGGGGTTGTGCAATTTGTCAACGCAATAAGACATAGCTCCTTCATCCTGCTAGCTTGCTACAGCCTTTATCTATTCCCAGTATAGTTTGGAATATCAGTATGGATTTTGTGGAGGGTCTACCGAAAATAGGTGGCAAATCGGTTATCTTCATAGTCGTTGATTGATTCTCCAAGTATGCACATTTCATTGCCTTGGGACATCCTTACGAAGCTAGTTTGGTGGCACGGGCTTTCTTTGCTAACATCATCTGTTTGCATGGGATCCCATCATCTATTGTCAGTGACCGTGATGCGGTCTTCACCAACAATTTTGGGCACCGCCTTTCATCCTCAAAGCGACGGTCAAACTAATGTAGTTAATCGCATTATTGTAATGTATTTTCATTGCCTCTCCTATGATCGTCCAAAACAGTGGCTCCAATGGCTTTTGTGGGCAGAGTTTTGTTACAATTCCTTGTATCAGACTGCGTTAAAGTACACTCCGTTCCAGATTGTGTATGGTCGGGCGCCACCAACCATCTAGTCATATGAGGCCAATACGACTCGAGTCGCTGCAATTGGCTGACAACTCAGAGATCGTGATGAATTTTTGGCTGAGATCCAAGAGCGCTTCGTCAAGCTTTGGATCACATGAAGCAATATCATGATAAGTCTCATCGAGATGTCAATTTTGATGTGGGTGACTAGGTTTGGTTGCGGTTGCATCATTGTTCCGATTCAGTTATCAAGGTACTTCATCCAAGTTGAAACCATGTTTTTATGGTCCCTTTCAAATTTTGGACCGTATTGGGTCAGTGTCCTATTCAACTGCCCGATTTGGAATAATTAACTATTTGCCACTCTTACGGGGGTCAGTGGTAACAGATTTGCCCCGTCAGTGACTCATATCACTGTAGCGTGTCAGTGACTCATATCACTGTAGCACTCCGTAAGGGTGGCAAATAGTTAAAAGCCCCGCCCGATTTTGTCCATTGTCGTGTGGTTCCTACTCCTAGCAAAGTTGTCCATGCCCGTCTCAATAGAAGGTTTTTCAGTTGCGGATGCCAATTGGGAGCGTTTGGATGTGTTCAAGGAGAGGTATCCTTAGTTCCAACTCGAGGACGAGTTGTTTCGCCATGAGGGTGGAAATATTGTGTATACTTCTATTAGAAAGGTCCAGAGCGTCATCGCTGTAAGTCCAGCATCAACAAGCCTTCGGCCTGCAGTGCGGCAACAGCAAAAGAGGAGAGTCGGTCAGATTTCTAGTTGGTTGGTTAGATATTCTATCCCCTATTTTAGTTATATCTAAAATTCAAAGTATGTCTTTAGTTGAGATATATCTCTCTCTGTCTTTATCCCTAGAGTCCTTTGTTAGGAAGGCTCCTGATTTATAAAGGATAGCCGGCTATTATTGAAAGAAGGCAATAAAGAAAGTTTTCCAAATTCAGCAACTGCAATAAGAACCTCTTTCTCGCAGGGAATCAGCCCTGGAGTGACGAGGGAGATCAGCAGTATTCTATCTTACCCCTGACTCATATCTTTTCTGAAAAACCAAACCCTAGACCACATCACGACTTGGCCCTGACAGGTCGGGCGGTGCTGCAGTCAGTTGGAGGCATAGATTCTCAGGATGATATCTACCTCTTTTATTTAGAAATCTGCTGTAACTTGGCACACTTATAATCTACTATTTCTCGGTACTTAAGAGACCTTGCTTGCATCTTAATGTTTCATGCATACAAATCATGTTCACCATGCTGGACATCACTGATCGATTGATTGGATTCAGTGTGGCCGAGTTACACATCTGGACCAATCCGGGTTCAAGCCCAAGTAAAATGGTTAGTGCAAAGTGAAAGTTTATTTCGGTTACCCTGATGCAAAGTGAAAGTATTAGCTTAACCTGGTGAAAAGTGAAACAAGTGACAAGTTACCTAGTGCAAAGTGCAATTTACTCTAATGCAAATTTACAATCAAGCAAAGGGTAGCACATATTGGGCAATGCCATATGTAGAGCGAATAAATATGCTTGCAGACCAAAGAACCATATAGAAGTATCACTTATCTTTTATCTTCCAGTATATATATCTCGTGTGATTATAGCCTCCTTTGCACAGATTCATGTATTTAACTCGACAAAAGCAGAAAATCCAGCGTGCAACAGCCCAAAATATACCAATTTTGGTTCCCTGTGGAAGACCTAGTCAGAAAACAAACGTGGGATCTCTATGGGTTTCCCAAGACCTAGTCAGAAAACAAACTCAACCTCCACATTTGCCAATGGAAAACAATCCCCTCCACAGGCCACAGTACACCATAAAAGCGCATGATCACATCAGATCCGGAGGAAGTCCGGAAGATCAGCTCTTGCCTACATTTAGTTGGCTAGCTACAAGCATATGGCCCCTATCCCATCAGATCCACTTATACTAGCAACTCAACAGAGTAAAAATGTATTAAGACAAATAAATATTTGCACCCCCACCGCGAGAAGAATTTACCTCTATGCTGACCTCCACCTTCTTATCCCTGAGGTTTAGACTGCGCAGTCGAAGGAAGCAAAATACCACCAACCGTCTTCTCCTCGGCGGCACCAAGCTTCACAAGCACTCTGTCTCCCAGAGGACAGATAATGTGACTTATTATTGTAGAGCGCCAAGAACAGATAATGCTCTCAACAGATACCAACTTTTGGTTGTGGTTTGAACGATGTGGCAATCTTAATCCAAGAACAGATAAATTGTTATTTGTTGTAACGGTTAACATTTTTTTAGGACATGATAAAAAGAGCACTCGGCAGAGGAGTAAGATGCTGGAGTGAAGCTTCTTAGAGGATGGATATTGATGCATGTGATTGGCAAGTTGCATGCAGTAATGATCTGTCGCAGACTCTGAAACGTGCCATTATGATGTTTCCTGTCGCACTCAGCCAAGATGCTACTTATTTGTCATTTGAGTCGTGGAATTCTAGTACAGTGAAAATTACAGCTGCCACCTGTTAAATGATGGGTTTTGCAATGTTTGCAAAATTATTCCCAACATATCAGTAAGACAATAAAACGATGCCTTTAATTTCGCAAATATTCGGCGGTAAATAAGGAATTAATCCTCTTTTAAAAGAGAAAATTATCGTCTTTCTCATTTACGATAAAATTTTTATAAAAGTATACTTTCTAATGAATCAAATAATTCTTTTTTCTAGATTACAAGCTAGACTCACATGCACACGCAGGCCACATCACTACACATGAATGCATACAAACGCGAGTACATCCCTTGACACGTACGTACAATTTTAGAGACTTAAAGATAAATCTACAACCTCGCAAAGCTTACATATGCACTTCCCACCACTATGGATTCGAGGCCATCACCACTACGGAACATGTGATTACTGCCGGGTCCACATCGGCATCACTGCCGGATGTGGACCCGGCACAACCTAGGTGGCAGTGATAGTCGAGGACTATCACTGCCGGATGTAAACCGGCAGTGATAATCACTATCACTGCCGGTTTATACTTAACAACCGGCAGTGATAATAAATATCACTGCCGGTTCATACTTTGCAACCGGTAGTGATAACATATTATCACTGCCGGTTATTAGTTATAACCGGCAGTGATAACTAACTATCACTGCCACATTTTCAATAATATCCGGCAGTGATAAGTAACTATCAGTGCCCAATTGTTATCAATATCCAAGATCGATAACTACTATCAACGCCTTTTTCTTGTTAACCGCGTTGATAGCTCGTGTCCTATTTTGATATCCAAAGCTGGCGATGATGGGTTTTTAAACCTTTTGCATATATATTTTTGCAAGATATGTTGTAGCATGTATATATATTGTACAAGAGATGTATTACAGACGGTATACATTGTGCACAATATCTTGAAGCATCGATAAAGTGTAATTGAAATACATTGAAGCATCATAATATTTAATTATTACATTGTTCATTCACTTTTGAAGCATTAAATTGTTCATTCGAATTATTGCCATGGAGAAATGGTCGTAAAATTAAGCCCTTCGTGTGGAGAATTTCTCGAATTATGAACCCAGCTATCTGCTCTTGAAGGGCATCAATTTCGTGGTCGAGCAGGCTGCTGGTGCCCTGATTGACGCGCTGTCATGGGAGAAATTGAAGTATTAATTAGTGTCATCGTCTTTATAAAGAAAAGTACGGGTCAACATGTAATGATCGATATACCAGCTGGCCGTTGTAGTCCGTATTGTCAGTGATGAACGCGTGGATATGTGTCATTGCGTAGTATCCACATAAATTGTTCCCTTGGGGTTGTTTCAGGCATGGAAAATCGGTGTGTATTCTGAAATTTTTCACGTATGGACGATGCCGTTTGCTCTTCTTGCAGTATTGTTTGTACACCCTATTCATGGTTTTGAGTAGTCATTAAAATTAATTAGGTGCAATGGGATGGAAGATTATTAGAGCAATAATGCAACGACCGAGTTACCTGGTTAGCAAGTCTATTAAGTCTTGGTATTAAATGCATCGGTTTCCTCATTGAGTCCAAGATGTTGATGTTGCTTTCGTCTAATATGAAGACAAGGATGATCCAAATGAAAGTCGCGAAGCCAATTAGTCGTCACATTGTGTTGCGCATCAAATATGAGACACTAGTAGGCGTGGAAACACGTCTTGAAAGTTGTAGGGTAACGAGACGTAGTCCTTGTGTTGTAGCTTTAGCAGCGCCTTGAGTACGTACACCTCAACATCATTTATTGTTCTTGGATCTTCAATAAGTTTGCAGTTGACCATGCTTGGGTCCAGGAATCCTATCTTTTTATTGTTGTCCGCCCTAAGTGTCTTTGTCTCCATTCTACGTAAAAAAGGAAGTCAGACCCTATGTTTAAGAGTACGTGAATATACAGCATGAATTATACAAGAGACTTACAGAGTCCATATTCTTAATATAGACACGTCCAGAGCGTCTCGTTGGTACATCTGATATAGTTCCACGTGTTCAACCCAGAAAGAGTCATCATTGTTGTGAAAGTCCATATCTTTGTATCTGACGGGGAAAGCACCGTTTTGTGTCTTTTGGACATACTGCAGGTACCATTCATGTAGACGCCGTAATTGTGTGGTCAGTTTGACCTCCTTATTTGGATGCAGCAAAGCTTCCCCGTTAACGAATGGCCACTTTACAGGTGCCTGCTGCCCTTCAACACCACTTTGGCTTCCAAAGAATTTGCTTTACCACCATCTCCTTTAGATTTCTTCCTAGAGATGCGTTCAGAGTCGATAGTTGGCTAGGTTGAGGAGCTTCGATTATCGTCTGTCTGTTTAACCTTCGCTAAGTCCAGAAGAAATCCCGTTTAGCGTGTTCGATTTCAATCTTAGCGGTGGTGGCGTCTTCTTGAAGTGCTCTTCTACATGGGCGCCTACTTTTTTTTGTTTCTTCGTCGGTCATTTCATATGGTCGTTTCTTGCTAAGAGTTTTGGCTAGCTTCACAGATGTGAACTTTTCCCCGACGTGTAGAATGTACAGATCGCGGTGCTCTTTGGCTGTCTTGTGGCGCTGGAGCAGGAGGAGTTTTCTTGGGTGACGGCAGAGGAGGAGGACTTTTCCTGGGTGGCGCTGGAGCAGTAGAAGGAGCTTTCTTCGATGACGCCGGATGTAACATCCCGAAAAATGCAATTAAGTAAAAATAAATATTTCAAATTTGAAAATATTTATTTCTGAGTTTTCTTGCCGTTATTGGTTTTTAATTGGATTTCCTTGGAGTTTGTATTGTATGAAAATCCAACAAATGGAAATATATAATAGAAAAGAGGAAAAGGCAGAAAGATGAAAAGTAAAAAGTTAGAAAATTGCCATGAGAACCCTGATCATTCAATTAAATTATTTTAGCTACCAAGTGAGATTTTATGCATAAAATAATGAAGAAGTAAAATGAAAAGATAACTTTTAAATCAAAATAACGCAATGTCAGAATTTACATAAAATAATGGAACCACATCTTGAGCTGAGAATTTTATGGAAGCATTCTGATATCGAATCCTTTTGAAAAACAAAATATCAAAAATAATAGATTTCAATTGGTATCAAAGGAAAATCAAAAATCCGAAACAAGAAAATTGATAGTCACCGACACGTGGGCCAATTCGTTGCTTTCCCGTTCCGTTGGCGCATTTTGAATTCTCAGTCTCTGACAGTAGACCCAGGACCCCACCTGCCAGGCCCTTCTCCCCCAACACCGTTCGCTCCACTGAGGAAGAACTCTCCCGAAGCCCCGTTCGTTCCACTAATGGCGGCTCTCCCGAAGCTCTGCTCCAAAGCCTTCAACCAGATGCTTTGCACCTTGGGAACCCCCAGAGCTAGTGCTTCACTTCCCCCTCCACTCCTCCTTTTCCCCTCAAGCCAGCGCAGGAAATCATTCCCCATTTTCGCCATAGCCGAAACCCTGGAGCTCAGAGTCCCATTGCGATTCTCGCGATTCAGCCAACCAGTTCCAAATCCCATTTAGCTAGAGCGTCACCACACCTTACTGAGCTAAGGCCCTCAACAATATTCGTCTTCTTCCATGTGGAACTCAGCTACAGCCGTGCGCCCTCTTCCTCCATGGCTCATTGTCGAGTGGAGAGCTCCTCGGAGTTTCTTCCTCGTAATCGACCCTAAAATGGACTCCTGGTGGCCCGTGGATGCTCAAGCCGCTACCGATTCAAGCCGAGGTCGCCCTGGTCATCTTCTTCACCGAGCCACCATTGTTGCCGCCGCTGGAGCTCGAAGGCGCGCCGTTCTGGTAGCTCTTCCGCCGAATCAACTTCACCTACGGATGCACCTCGTCGAGCTTCACCTTTCCCGTCATCGCCTCATGGGAAGACCGGAGTGTCTCGCCGACCAGCCCTAACCGCCCTGTTCTCTGTGGATCGCCTTGGGCCCTTCATCGTCCCTCACGAATGCCAGTGCAAAGGGGTAAAGGCGTTTTCCAACACTGAAAGCGTATTCCCATTTCTGTATACATTTACTAATCGGCTGAAATTGCATTTCTGAATATCTTTTGAGATATAGTTTCAATCCCAGTGAAATAAAGTTGTATATTCATATAAAATCAAGGAGAAAATAAATATGTAAAAACATTTAATTTTTGATATGCAGACTAATTATTTATATTAAACTTTGATTATGATGCTAATATGATTTTAATGAGAATTTTTGGATAATAAGTAGTGAAATGATGAAATGAATATTCATGAGATGCTAGGATCAGAATGTGTTCAAATATACAAAAACATTCAATTTTTGAATCATAGAATAATTATTAAAATCAGGAATGGGATAAACATAGTATTATGGTCATTATTGCACATATGGAAAAATTTAACTCCTAAAGTCATAAAATGAAATTGAATATGCTTCTGGAATTATAATAAACTCAATCATGAAAATATATTTTATTTTTGATCTATGCTTAATTTATTTACCTTGCAATCAATAATGAACCTTGTTATGGCCATTAACAAAGTAATAGCATAATGGCTCACAAAATGGTATGGTAAATTGCATCAAGTTCCTAAAACAGTGAGGACATATGTATGTGAAAATAATTGGAATAAAGTTTAACTTGAATTCTTTTATCATAAAGAAGTGTCAAATGTAACAATAATCAATTGGGTAATCTATTGCAATTTAAGTCAAAATAATGCCAAACCAACTTTAAAACATTTCTAGGATTGTTTACTGTTAACACCTGAAAAATGAATTAAAGATCTTGTATAATGTTGTCGCAAACTCAATATGAAGTTGGCCGATTTAAGATTTCAAATATGATCACTTATGCTATTTCAGCAGTAGATAAAATAGCTCATCCAAATACTAAAATTAATAAAATCAGTTTAGAAACGCTGTACAAAGTTTATACTACCATATTCTAAAAAAAAAAGAATCTTATTTCATTAAGGTTTACATAATAATCTTATTAGCCCAAAACCCTTAAGTGTTAATCCTTCACTTCACATTCCTGCCGATTCCGAAATAGTGTAAACCTTACAATGCCACTTACGCCTTTTCAACAACGAATACAGTGTTGCGTCTAAATCTAAAAGCACATGAAATTGACCCTGTAGCACTCTCCAAAGTATATACTACCCTGCTATGAAAAGATAATCTCATTCCATTATGTATTGCCTATTAATTTTGATAGCTTAATATCCTTAAGTAATCACATTACTTTGGACCGTAATATGAATAAGCTTAATTGTAGTTTCAATGAGCAAACCTATAGTTAAGTTGTTTTTATCACGAGAACCTTCTCATGTTTGATGGAAATGCTATCAAGAGCCTAAATCAAGAATTTAACTCGCATAAAACTAATTCTAAGCAAAATCAATTAAAGATAAAGAACTAATCATTCATACTCTAATGAAATCATTTAAGCCTTTTCATTAGCTCGCAAAACAACTCATCTAAATCCGAATAATGTAAAGAACAGATTAGAATTGATCTTTAGAATATAATCTACCGTAATCTAAGAAAATATCCTTAATTTATCTTGCTTTGTCTCTGAATCCTAATAGAGCAAAACCCATAAGATTATAAGTATTGTCAGAACTCATTGTGAATAGTAAATCAATGAAACCTTGCAACTAATGATTAATCCAATCAATCCTTGCGTCTTGAATTCGTAAACTAAGATTAATAAGCTCATAAAAGAGCAATCCCTGTTCTTGTAAAGAGTTTATTTGTTTTGCTATCTATTCTCTTTTGCTTTATTGAAGTCTTTTATTTGCTTTGCTGTATTTTCCGTTGATCGACGTGTAAAACCCGACGTCTCTAGCTTCGTCATCGCCGCCGCCAACCGCAATCCTCGTCTTAAATCGTAATCGTGATTAAGCAAGGCAAGCATCCTTTGACCATATTGATCCCAGTATTTTATATTCCTTTTATGCATCAAATTGTTTTATGCATGCGTTTACTTTATGTAAATTGCTATCTTGTGGTTTTGGTAGCTATACCTGTTGTCTTGTGAATCTCCTTTGATAATTATGACATGTGAACCTTGATAACCATAGATTGAGGTTAGACATCTCTTAATGTCATCTTGGGTATATGCGTTCATTTTATTCATGCTTAGTCATGCTTTAGAATCAATGGTGTACATGATCAAACCAGTAATTGTTTCCTGAAAATATTGAAAATGGAACTGTTGGTTGTGGGTACTTTGATTAAAAACCCAAAAGAAAACTATGCTTTGATGCGGGCGATTATTTGGCAATAGCCGGTTGTGCAGAAGTAATTGCACGTAGTGTAGGGTGAAGTGTCGCCCGTGTCACAACTAAGGACCGAACATCGTGTTGTATGATCCAAGAAAATCCGTACAAACCACGAGGGTGAGGATGGGTTAGCCTTAGCCTATTAAATTGTTTAGACATGGCTTTGCTCATTGGTAGGCGGGAGCTTGCACAGATTCGCTTGGTCTCGCTTAACGGGTTTCTACTTGCTAATGCAGCGATGTATGCGCCTGCCGTGTTTAGAAACGTTGTGTTGTGTGTGAAAGTGGATCCACGGCTTGGGTGTGTGTTTCTAGTTCTACTGGCGGGGTTAACGCCCCGGTGGTGTAAAGCCTTGTCTAGGAATTTAATGGCTATGTATGGTCTTCCTGGACGACACACCTAAGGAAGTGTGTCGGGCAAAGGTTGATCATTCCTTGTGGGTACAGTTGTACACCTCTGCAGAGTTTAAATCTAATTGATTAGCCGTACCCGCGGTCATGGGTGTCTTGGTGAACTTGCACGAGTTAAATGTTTTATTATTTCCAAAAGGGTTTATTTTACAAGTTAGCTTACCCCACAGATGACCCAATGCTATACCATGTGTTGGCAAGTATTGGTATCAGCTGTTGTGCCCTGTGTGGACAAAGAACTGGATATATGCCGTGCGATGGCAATGAATGATTCGTCACTCGCGTCATGGAAGACGGTGAGTGTTATTATGTTTTACTTATTTGTTATCAATAAATCTTGCTCTTTTAAATTCCGTTTGCAAATAACTTGGTTTCCAATTCAAATTCGCTTTATGCAAAATTAACTGTAGTAGCCTCCTTTGAAATGGCCTGCATGTATTGTAGGATTTGCTCAAGTCTTGCTGAGTATGTAAAATACTCACCCTTGCCTAATTATATGTAGGTGGTTTAGAAAGCGAAGCTTCGAGGTTGTTCATCGCAGGTTGCGGGTTCTTCCTTGAAGCGTGTTCTATCTGAAGTTTATGCCTGGTCAATTGCCTGCGGGTTCGGTTGGGCAAACTGCTGGTTATTGCTTCTTTGCTGCTATATTCTCTGAGTTGTAATATTTATGTAATTATTCGTTTCCGCTTAATTAATATGTTGTATGGTTGTGATTCCATTTGTTGAAATGTGCGTGCTAGCTACTGATCCAGGGACTAGTACTGCAAGCACATTAGATTTCCATTTTTGCATTCTGTGTAAAAATGGGGGTCGTTACTGTTGGTATCAGAGCTATGCTGACCGTAGGATAAACCTTAGATAGAATGGTCGTTAGCATTGGAATACGAGAATTCAAAATCTTACTTCCAAAAGCTAGTATATTTGCAAAATGTAGACTTTGCTATTCTTTCCTCATTCCTAAGATTCTATTCTTACCCTATATTCATTTTGGTTTGCAAACAAATTCCCCTTATCTCAAAAAGAAATTGTCGCTAGTGGTCAACTTTGCTGTTGATTCTGAAGATGTCCGAGACATGTTGCTGTCATTCTCCATGCCGACCCAATGAAGCCTGCAATGTATGCGCCAACATCTTAAGGAAGTCAGACAACACTTCAATTACTTCAACAAAACAGAAGCACAACTTGAAGACCCTACTTCGTAAAGGGACAACATCATCCAACAGAAAGGGCAGAAGATTAGAATATCTTACGATCTGTCCTAAGATAAGAACCATTTACGCGTAGCATATTATTTCGCTCTAGTTATATAGAGTAATTTGTGTTATCGTTATGTTCTGCTACTTGAGAATTTGGGTTTTTATTCGATTTGCCAGGACTGATTTATATGTGGGAACTTAATCACCAAGGTTAAAGTTTCACAGTAAGTCATCCCCATGTATGAATATGGAAAACTCAACCCATAGGATAAATAAGCAAATATAAAACAGCTATCCCTTCTTCATAGAAATTCTCACTTGTGTAACCATTATAGTCATTAACCTTTCTTGAAAATTTAATCTCATCAAGATTAGTAGTATAGTCTCTATTATTACTCTTAGCTTTGCTTGAGATCACCATATTAGTGAACACCAAACTAACTTAAGCTGCTTTAGGCTAGTTAAAACCTAAATTTTCCCAGCAATAATCTCTAGCCATGCCTTAAAACTTGCCTTGCTGCTTATCTAGATTCTATACCATGAAAATGAACTAGAATCAGAACAATTATATTCTTCTGAACAGAAACCTTCGAGTGAATATTAAAACAAAAACTGGAAAGAAAATCAGGAACTCTATCTTTCTAAAAAGAAATATAAAAAGAGTATGTGTATAATTAATGTTATTCGTAGCATCAGTTACACATATACTATTTTCCCATCTATAGAATTTTCTTTCTCTACTCCTAAGTTATTCTTTCTAGCAATATCTCTCTCACTATCTTTTTGCAAAATGAAAACTACCAACAAACTTGCTGAAACTAATTTAAGCAACAAGTCAGCAACATCATGATGTTTGCATCAACAACTTCAAGAAGATGGAAATAACGAGCAGCACAACCTCTCCGACTTCGTCGAAACCTGGGAATACCAACTTCAACAAGTGGTGCAAAGTTTAAAAGAAACTCGTCACTGAATAGTCTACTTTGGAACATAGCAGTATACGAGCTACATATTATTCTAGCTATATAGTACACCTTTTATACATAGATACATATGGCCAGTACAAATAAGAACCATAGATGCCTTTCCTATATACTAAGTTGAATGTATATAGTTTTACTGTGTTATTGAAATTTTGTTGTGAATCTTTTGTATTGCTTTCGGGTTACTCTCGTGAATGTTAAACCACTAGGTTGAAATTTGCGATGTGTTAACCCTGCTTAATAAGAAATTTTAATTAAAAAGATTTTAAAGAACGAAACGTTGCCTTATAAACCAAACAAAAATTTACATAATCTGCATAGAAACCACAACTAGAGTTAATTGGAAAGAATCAAATATTACTTCATAATATAGATAACTCTTATCTAGCCATCCTTCTCCGATTCCAACATCTTGTCAAACGTGGTTACAAAATGCCTCTAACCCAATAGAATTCCATCTAAATAGCTTTGCTCTAATAAGTATTGTTGCAGGGTGCCTGCGACACAATCCATTAATACATCTACTAAAAGTGATGAGAAATAAAATTTTTAGCCTTTGTAGTCAACCTCTGGCTCTCCCCAAATAATCTTGGTTAAAATGCATCCTTTCGTTCATCTCAAATGTTTTAACATACTCTGTACCTCTCTTTAAATTAGCTCATTCTTGCTAATGATTCTCGGTATAAATTGCTAACACTCCTTATCTACTTTGTGAAACTACGCAAGACTCAAACTGCCAAGAAATGGTAATCCTATCCAAGTCCAACCAAATCCTTTGTAGTTAGTTAAAGCACTTCCTTTTCAACATAGCAATCGACATAACTCCCCACTTTCCTTAAGTTCAAAAAGTGCACGCGCAAAAACAAACTAACAAGAAAAACGATTACTAGTATCTCTAACCATGGTATGAATGCTCACCATAACTGGACAAAATCATTTAAGGCACACCCTTCTATTCTAGCAACTAGCACAAAATATTTCCAACCTTGGCATGATTCTAGCCGAGCCCCGAGCACACTGTGGGAATGCGCCTTCAGTTCAGAGAAAGCGTATTTTCCTTTTTCTCTGGGTTTTCCAAATCGAGTCAATCTCATATGTGCATAACTTTTGCATTTCTAAACCAAATTAAGTGAAACAAAGTTGTAAAATCTAGTTCTTCCGTAATACGCAAAAATATTTTGAAAAACAGTATTGGATGAATTTGAAATTCAAATTTGAATAAAAAGTTTAAAGATGTGCTACATATTAAAATGTTGCAAACAAACTCAAAATTTAATGGAACTAATTTTGTTTGAATCCTTATGCTACTAGAAACTCAAGTATATATAAGAATGTTTATATTTCACCATTTTTGGATCATTTCATACCAAAGGTTATTTTCAATCCAATAAATACTCAAAAATGAATAAATTGTGCAAGAGGAATCTGAAATAAATGAAATTGATTTATAAACATTCATATGGCAGTAGGCTACCACGTTATGCTGAAATGACTAAAGTAGGAGCTTGATTTAGATTTGTTCTCATGAATAGTAAATAGTTCGCATGGAAAAGATGTATGTATATATATAGGTGACTAGTACATAAATAAGTAAAAAGGTAAGAGAAAGGCTCCTTAGGACCATGTTATCTGCTACAACAAAAATAACCATAATGCATTGTAGTCTGTGCTTAAATTCTTAAGCAATATATGCCTCCATGTTATATGTACCTAAAGAATTGAGTATGATCAACCAGGTGTGTAGAAAATGTCACAAGTAAGTGCTAATGCATGAATAACTAGTTCCTGAATGCCTTGCATGATCAGACCATGTAATATAGTAAGAATCACTATTATAAGGTTATGATTAACACTTAACCACGTAGCTGAAGTATCAATACTTGTGTCATCTAAATAGTCATAACTTTCATAAACTAAGTTCAAATTTGAAAAGACCAAATCCTATAACTTTGGTGAATAATATCTTTGCTGGTTAGGCAAAAATACTTCATATTAATACAAAGTTGAACCAAGTATACATTAGGCCCTAATGAACATTTATATGAAAAGCATCTCGGATAAAAGCCAAATATCACAAAAACCACTTTAAAATACTCTTAAGATTATCCCCTACTTATGCCAGAAAAATGAGTCAATTGTCATGTATAGTGTAGTCGCAAGTTGAGATTTAATACGACCCAAAATAGTGTTACGCGATTAGTCTCTGAAGCCTTTTTGTCCACCCGTAGAATACCTCGTCTAAGTGCAAATTCCATGTAGAATAGCTCAAAAATGATGTTGGGATATGTACTTAAATTTTCTAAGAAAATATTCTATTTACAGCTCTTGGGTCATGAAGTTTCTGCTTGCGCAAAACCCTTAAACGATAAGAGTTCCCGTACCTCTTTTGGCCGATTTCTTATAGCGTAAACTTTAGCATCCTATAAGCCTTTTCAGCAACAGGTTTAATACCTCAACCAAACACTAAAAATTATAAAATGAGTTTAGAAACATTATTCAATGTATATACAACCTTGTTCTAAAGAAATAACGTTATTCCATAGTGTTTATCATAAAAATCTTAGTAGTTGAAAAACCTTAAAAATCATAATTTTAAGCTTTAGTTATGAACAAACGAACTCAATATGAATAAAGAAATCTATGATTAAGACGTTTATATCACCGAGTCTTCTTAAAAGCGCTAATGTCTAATCAATAACTTTGTTTTAGCAGATTAACATTTTCAAAGTTGCTTTTCATGCGAAATCAACTGCAGATTAAACACTAATCATCACTATTCATTTATGCAGTTCAACCAAGTGATTAATGTTTTAACTTTACTAATCTAACTAATGTTTGCATCTTGTATTTGAAGTTATATGTATAAAATTCATAAATCAAGGTTGGATAATCTTCATAAGAGAGCCATGCCTTGCCCAACCTAAAAGTTATTAATAAATAGATGTTTAATCAACTGAAACGAAAAATGTTGAAATCATCTAATCCAACCCAAAATATCAATCCGGTCATTCATGACGTTTATCTACAACGTTGATTCGCGAAAGAAGCTTATGACCAACCGGCGTAGTACTAGGTGCGATACATACATGTATCCGAACCTGCCGAATTCAAGTTTAACTCTATGGTCAACTCCTTGATTTTAGTCACTCTCGATCATCTATTTTATATCATCGAGAAACAACCTTTCCGTTGTTTGAATAAAATGGATAATGTCACTTGTATCAATCGAGAAGAACTTAGACACTTTACCAATGTCTACCCGAGAAGAGTTTTAATTCACCTCGTCGAGAAAGACACCAGTAGCTTCCAAGCTATTTCAAAGACTTAGAAAACATCAAGAACCTAAAACATCCCCTGCCTTGACGAGAGGCTCTGAACGTAAACATCTTTTTCATATGATGTACCCAGCACTTATTGTGATATTGAGTACGTCCTTGTGTATTCAATTCCTGCAATCAATCTTTTGATTCTGTATATTTCATTCCTCTATAGTTGCCAAATTCAAAGAAAATAAAAAACTCTTTATCCACTCAAAGGATCAAATGAATTAAATCATCAGGATCGTCTTACAATCCTTTTACCTCAACCTAATGCATGAATTATCTCTATCTTGGTTTCAATCTAAAGTCAATCCAAAATGACATTTATTCTCAGCTCATTTCATCAGCTGAGGTTGAACTATACAAGTCAGCCGTTGTATTCAAATATCCTTCTGGATAATAACATTCAGTTCTTTCTAAATAAATCTAATAAGAATACATCTTTTCTTTCACCTCCAGTGTCCTAAACATACTAAAATGCTATTCTTTAAATTTGATTATCCTTATTAACAACCCTGGTTATTCAATTAAAAGAGATGTGTAGAAAGTATTAGTATCCCTCATCTGCTTATACAAAACCTAAATGGAAGTCTTCCCTATTTTTCGCACGTCAACTTGGAATCGCAAGACGAAGATCCAGTAAAGCAATTGCAATAAAGACAACGTGTCAACCAAACGACAAAGTCACCTCCGAGAAAGAATTCCCAAATCTATCTCATCCTCAAAAATTACAAGGTTCGTGGTATTCACCGTTTCCAAATCCGAAGTAGCCTGGCTCCACGATATATTAGGCCATACCGTATCATTAAAGAAGATGCAAGAGAAAAAGGCATATGAATTGGAGTTGCCATCTCAGCTATCCATGGTTCACAATATCTCCCCTGTATCGCAAATAAGGAAATATTTTCGTCTTCCTTCTAAACTCACCTGGCTAAATGAAATCGATCTATAACCTAATTTAATTCATCGGAAGCATCTGGTTAGAATCTTAAAAGAAGCTAAGCGCTGCACTCGTAATAAATTCTGCAAGATGACCAAGATTCGACGAAGCAATCATTTTGAAGAAGAAGCATCTTGGAAATGAGAAGACCAACTCAGGAAGAGTTCCCCGACTTCTTTTAGAAATACTTTCCCCTTAGACCCACCAAATCTCGGGGTCGAGATTTCTGTAAGGGGGGTAGATCTGTAACATCCCGAAAAATGCAATTAAGTAAAAATAAATATTTCAAATTTGAAAATATTTATTTCTGAGTTTTCTTGCCGTTATTGGTTTTTAATTGGATTTCCTTGGAGTTTGTATTGTATGAAAATCCAACAAATGGAAATATATAATAGAAAAGAGGAAAAGGCAGAAAGATGAAAAGTAAAAAGTTAGAAAATTGCCATGAGAACCCTGATCATTCAATTAAATTATTTTAGCTACCAAGTGAGATTTTATGCACAAAATAATGAAGAAGTAAAATGAAAAGATAACTTTTAAATCAAAATAACGCAATGTCAGAATTTACATAAAATAATGGAACCACATCTTGAACTGAGAATTTTATGGAAGCATTCTGATATCGAATCCTTTTGAAAAACAAAATATCAAAAATAATAGATTTCAATTGGTATCAAAGGAAAATAAAAAATCCGAAACAAGAAAATTGATAGTCACCGACACGTGAGCCAATTCGTTGCTTTCCCGTTCCGTTGGCGCATTTTGAATTCTCAGTCTCTAACAGTAGACCCAGGACCCCACCTGCCAGGCCCTTCTCCCCCAACACCGTTCGCTCCACTGAGGAAGAACTCTCCCGAAGCCCCGTTCGTTCCACTAATGGCGGCTCTCCCGAAGCTCTGCACCAAAGCCTTCAACCAGATGCTTTGCACCTTGGGAACCCCCAGAGCTAGTGCTTCACTTCCCCCTCCACTCCTTCTCCTTTTCCCCTCAAGCCAGCGCAGGAAATCATTCCCCATTTTCGCCATAGCCGAAACCCTGGAGCTCAGAGTCCCATTGCGATTCTCGCGATTCAGCCAACCAGTTCCAAATCCCATTTAGCTGGAGCGTCACCACACCTTACTGAGCTAAGGCCCTCAACAATATTCGTCTTCTTCCATGTGGAACTCAGCTGCAGCCGTGCGCCCTCTTCCTCCATGGCCGGCCGTCGAGTGGAGAGCTCCTCGGAGTTTCTTCCTCAGAACCGACCCTAAAAATGGACTCCTGGTGGCCCGTGGATGCTCAAGCCGCTACCGATTCAAGCCGAGGTCGCCCTGGTCATCTTCTTCACCGAGCCACCATTGTTGTCGCCGCTGGAGCTCGAAGGCGCGCCGTTCTGGTAGCTCTTCCACCGAATCAACTTCACCTCCGGATGCACCTCGTCGAGCTTCACCTTTCCCCGTCGTCGCCCTCGCCGGAAGACCGCCGGAGTGTCCTCGTCGACCAGCCCTAGCCGCCCTGTTCTCTGTGGATCGCTGCTTGAGGCCCTTACATCTGTCCCTCACCGAATGCCGGTGCAAAGGGTAAAGGCGTTTTCAACAAAGCGTATTCCCATTTCAGTATACATTTACTAATCTATTTGAAATTGCATTTCGAATATCTTTTGAGATATAGTTTCAATCCCAAATGAAATAAAGTTGTATATTCATATAAAATCAAGGAGAAAATAAATATGTAAAAACATTTAATTTTTGATATGCAGACTAATTATTTATATTAAACTTTGATTATGATGCTAATATGATTTTAATGAGAATTTGTGGATAATAAGTAGTGAAATGATGAAATGAATATTCATGAGATGCTAGGATCAGAATGTGTTCAAATATACAAAAACATTCAATTTTTGAATCATAGAATAATTATTAAAATCAGGAATGGGATAAACATAGTATTATGGTCATTATTGCACATATGGAAAAATTTAACTCCTAAAGTCATAAAATGAAATTGAATATGCTACGGAATTATAATAAACTCAATCATGAAAATATATTTTATTTTTGATCTATGCTTAATTTATTTACCTTGCAATCAATAATGAACCTTGTTATGGCCATTAACAAAGTAATAGCATAATGGCTCACAAAATGGTATGGTAAATTGCATCAAGTTCCTAAAACAGTGAGGACATATGTATGTGAAAATAATTGGAATAAAGTTTAACTTGAATTCTTTTATCATAAAGAAGTGTCAAACGTAACAATAATCAATTGGGTAATCTATTGCAATTTAAGTCAAAATAATGCCAAACCAACTTTAAAACATTTCTAGGATTGTTTATCGTTAACACCGAAAAATGAATTAAAGATCTTGTATAATGTTGTCGCAAACTCAATATGAAGTTGGCGATTTAAGATTTCAAATATGATCACTTATGCTATTTCAAAGAGAGATAAAATAGCCCATCCAAATACTAAAATTAGTAAAATCAGTTTAGAAACTTATTTGTACAAAGTTTATACTACCATATTCTAAAAAAAAAGAATCTTATTTCATTAAGGTTTACATAATAATCTTATTAGCCCAAAACCCTTAAGTGTTAATCCTTCACTTCACATTCCTGCCGATTCCGAAATAGTGTAAACCTTACAATGCCACTTACGCCTTTTCAACAACGAATACAGTGTTGCGTCTAAATCTAAAAGCACATGAAATTGACCCTGTAGCACTCTCCAAAGTATATACTACCCTGCTATGAAAAGATAATCTCATTCCATTATGTATTGCCTATTAATTTTGATAGCTTAATATCCTTAAGTAATCACATTACTTTGGACTGTAATATGAATAAGCGAATTGTAGTTTCAATGAGCAAACCTATAGTTAAGTTGTTTTTATCACCAGAACCTTCTCATGTTTGATGGAAATGCTATCAGTAGCCTAAATCAGTAAATTTAACTCGCATAAAACTAATTCTAAGCAAAATCAATTAAAGATAAAGAACTAATCATTCATACTCTAATGAAATCATTTAAGCCTTTTCATTAGCTCGCAAAACAACTCATCTAAATCCGAATAATGTAAAGAACAGATTAGAATTGATCTTTAGAATATAATCTACCGTAATCTAAGAAAATATCCTTAATTTATCTTGCTTTGTCTCTGAATCCTAATAGAGCAAAACCCATAAGATTATAAGTATTGTCAGAACTCATTGTGAATAGTAAATCAATGAAACCTTGCAACTAATGATTAATCCAATCAATCCTTGCGTCTTGAATTCGTAAACTAAGATTAATAAGCTCATAAAAGAGCAATCCCTGTTCTTGTAAAGAGTTTATTTGTTTTGCTATCTATTCTCTTTTGCTTTATTGAAGTCTTTTATTTGCTTTGCTGTATTTTCCGTTGATCGACGTGTAAAACCCGACGTCTCTAGCTTCGTCATCGTCGTCGTCAACCGCAATCCTCGTCTTCGTCGTAATCAGTGATTAAGCAAGGCAAGCATCCTTTGACCATATTGATCCCAGTATTTTATATTCCTTTTATGCATCAAATTGTTTTATGCATGCGTTTACTTTATGTAAATTGCTATCTTGTGGTTTTGGTAGCTATACCTGTTGTCTTGTGAATCTCCTTTGATAATTATGACATGTGAACCTTGATAACCATAGATTGAGGTTAGACATCTCTTAATGTCATCTTGGGTATATCGTTCATTTTATTCATGCTTAGTCATGCTTTAGAATCAATGGTGTACATGATCAAACCGATAATTGTTTCCTGAAAATATTGAAAATGGAACTGTTGGTTGTGGGTACTTTGATTAAAAACCCAAAAGAAAACTATGCTTTGATGCGGGCGATTATTTGGCAATAGCCGGTTGTGCAGAAGTAATTGCACGTAGTGTAGGGTGAAGTGTCGCCCGTGTCACAACTAAGGACCGAACATCGTGTTGTATGATCCAAGAAAATCCGTACAAACCACGAGGGTGAGGATGGGTTAGCCTTAGCCTATTAAATTGTTTAGACATGGCTTTGCTCATTGGTAGGCGGGAGCTTGCACAGGATTCCCGTTTGGTGCGCTTAACGGGTTTCTACTTGCTAATGCAGCGGTATGCATACTGCCGTGTTTAGAAACGTTGTGTTGTGTGTGAAAGTGGATCCACGGCTTGGGTGTGTGTTTCTAGTTCTCTGGCGGGGTTAACGCCCCGGTGGTGTAAAGCCTTGTCTAGGAATTTAATGGCTATGTATGGTCTTCTGGGCGACACACCTAAGGAAGTGTGTCGGGCAAGGTTGATCATTCCTTGTGGGTACAGATTGTACACCTCTGCGAGTTTAAATCTAATTGATTAGCGCACCAGCGGTCATGGGTGTCTTGGTGAACTTGCACGAGTTAAATGTTTTATTATTTCCAAAAGGGTTTATTTTACAAGTTAGCTTACCCCACGATGACCCAATGCTATACCATGTGTTGGCAAGTATTGGTATCAGCTGTTGTGCCCTGTGGACAAAGAAGCTGGATATATGCCGTGCGATGGCAATGAATGATTCGTCACTCGCGTCATGGAAGACGGTGAGTGTTATTATGTTTTACTTATTTGTTATCAATAAATCTTGCTCTTTTAAATTCCGTTTGCAAATAACTTGGTTTCCAATTCAAATTCGCTTTATGCAAAATTAACTGTAGTAGCCTCCTTTGAAATGGCCTGCATGTATTGTAGGATTTGCTCAAGTCTTCTTGAGTATGTAAAATACTCACCCTTGCCTAATTATATGTAGGTGGTTTAAGCGAAGCTTGAGGTTGTTCATCGCGAGTTGCGGGTTCTTCCTTGAAGCGTGTTCTATCTGAAGTTTATGCAGTCGGTTACTGCGGGTTCGGTTGGGCAAGCTGCTGGTTATTGCTTCTTCTTTGCTATATTCTCGAGTTGTAATATTTATGTAATTATTCGTTTCCGCTTAATTAATATGTTGTATGGTTGTGATTCCATTTGTTGAAATGTGCGTGCTAGCTCTTGATCCGAGGACTAATCTTGCAAGCACATTAGATTTCCATTTTGCATTCGTGTAAAAATGGGGGGAATTATAATCGGAGGAGGAGGAGGATTGTTCTAGATGGAGACTCGCCTCGTCATCGTTATTAACATCATCGTCGTTGTCATCTTCGAGGCAAACTTTATATACCGCTTGCGCCACGCGATGAATGTGCCTATGCTTTGTCCATGACTTTGCCCTCCTGCTTGCGATCTCAACCTCTACTTTGCGGTATCTATCAACCACGCTGTCAACTGCAACTCTGGCGTATCCCCGAGGAATTGGGCGGTTATGCAATATCTGCCCCTCGTTGCGTGGCCAAGCCACCCTTCAGCCACCTTGATGGTAATGTTTGCTACGGGCAGGTGCAGACTGCAGCGTGTCGGCTCTATGATTTTGTCCACAGGAAAACTACACGCCGAGCCCTCTTGAGGAGGGTTAGCGGATGCTTGGTGCTTTTGAGAACCCGGTGGGACTTACGTCATGTGAGTGATGACCTACGTCATGTGGCTGACGTTCGCTCAGGACCTTTGTTACCATTTCTCGCATCACTTTCATCTGTTCTTCAAATTCGACTTCCCTTCTATGCATCCGGTCTTCAATTTCGTATACGTTCATTCAATTGTTCTTGTCTGGATTTCTTTGGTCGCTTGTACATATAGGCATCCTCTGGGAATCTTTGCTTTCCACGACACCAAGCCAACCCCTCTGGTGCGACCGTGGTGCTCCCTATTACCCAAGGCGTGTTAGCTCGTCGTCCTCCCTTCTTGGCGTGAAGGAGCCTGAATAGCCGGAGTGGGCATCCGCGATCTTCCTCGAGATTTCCTCGTCTTTCTCGCTTTTGAAGCTTAAGCCGCCATCATCCAACAGAGTAGCTCCTTGCAAGCGGCGATTAGCTTCGATCTTGGGGCCATGTGAGGCGTCACAAGTAACAACTCCATCAAGTGCTAGCTGTTCTTCCCGTGCATCCCACTAGGGTACTTTCTTCACGTAGCCACCGGTGCCTAGCACATGGGGGTAAATGTTCTTGTCGAATTTGCCTTGTTCATTGGTCGATAGCCAGGCTTCATCGATATCTTATATTGCTTGAATTCATCCCAAAATTGCTGTAACCTCGGGAATCTATTAAAATCCGGCGTTTGATCCTTCTTGGCGTACTCCTTATTCAGCTTTGTCTTTCGGTTCTTCCATGCGGTTCCCATAACGCTTAGTGCATGTTTCTGGCAATCTCCAAGCGATCTTGAGGCTGAAACTTGCATCAACTCTATCCACAATGTTTCCTTGATGTCGCCGGGAACATCGACGGAGAATCGTGACCGAGCGTGTCCATGATCATACATGATGGGCACATTGTCTCTAGCCAGGACCACGCATGTTGTCCGATATGGCCCAAGCAATGACGCGGTATATTTGGTTCTCCGACTTCACTAAGCTCAACTATCACCTTTCGTTCACTGTGCGCATCTTCTTTGGGACCTCGTCATGCGACACTGGCTCGGTGCACTAGATGTCGACCTGCATTTTGATTGTTTTATTAGTCGTTTGGCTCTGCTCTAATTTCATCGGAAGCATATCCTACGATATAATCCTAGTAAAGACTTACCTCATGTACATTTGTTGCCTCGACTTGTTCCAGGTTGAGGAACTCTTTCGGGCTTCGCTCTGGGCTTTGGTCCGTGGGCTCAGCGCCATCCGGCACTTGTCCATTGTGAGAGGCCATGTGTGGCAAGTTTTCTAGAATTTTAAATTAACAAAATCACGAGATGAATCTTCGCATATATATCAATGTTGTGCATATATAAGGCGTAATCACCATTTTGTCATACGTTACATAATACAGAGGGAGCAGGTAACAAAGAACATATACAATTTCACATATACTTACACATGATACATATATAGTTGACAATTCACATATACTTATACATATCACATACACTTACACATGATACATATACAGTTGACAATTCACATATACTTATACATATCACATACACTTACACATGATACATATACAGTTGACAATTCACATATATACTTATTTGCTCAATAAAAAATAATGAATCATTCTTATTCCACACTAATATGATTTTCAAAAAATGAAATAAGGTTATAAATCCACAACTAGAATGTTAGTAGTCTATTACACCAAAAGAAAGCAAAGCAATCAGTTCCTTGTCAACCAAGCACGTCTCCTCGTGGCCTTCTTCACCCGGTAACGATCGTATGCTCTCTTGCTATGGAGACCATGCTTTTGCGAATCAAAGCCGTCCGTCTAGAGGACTTTCTCAGCGGTGGCTTTGATGCGCCGATGGAAAGCATGGCCGCAGCGATCGTTGCGTTACGATACCGTTGGTGAAGAAGGCCACGAGGTGACGTGCTTGGTTGACTAGGAACTGATTGCTCTGCTTGCTTTTGGTGTAATAGACTACTAACATTCTAGTTGTGGATTTATAACCTTATTTCATTTTTTGAAAATCATATAAATGTGGAATAAGAATGATTCATTATTTTTATTGAGCAATAATCAATAATATTCTAAAGAATATATGAGTTGGGCCCTGTCTCTTGGGTAATTGTGTCTCACGATGAATTTGTGACAACCTTACCTTATTGAAAATAAACAATATTTCAATACTTTAATGAGACAAGAGAGTAATTCATTGAGAACTGAGTGCTAATATATATCTAATGAATCGGGATAATGGAAATAAGCTTGTCGACTAGCATACACATTTCCACACAAATTCAATACAAGCATATAGTTATCCTCACATAAGTAAAATATCTAAACAAGACCGATCGAGACTTAAGATACTCACATACATAAGATCGACTTGAACACATACACATACATATCCAATTACCAAAGAAGGTGTAAAATATTCAAACAAAATTTCCTCACAAATTCACAACATTATGTCATTCATATGGAGGTAATTATATACGATTGCTCTCAGATTATTGGGTTTGAATGAAGATTAGAACCTTCATCTCATCACGGATGTGCAAAACAATTAATTGAGTAAATAAGGCCTTAAATCATCACATAGCAATAGCATCGGCCAACCCTAGAATCATCACGAGCAACATCACGAGCAATAACATCGAAAACCCAAGAATCATCGATTGTCAATGCATGTTAGTCTACCAACTTAAGGCCTTATTTACGAACAATTGTCAATATCATCGAGAACCTAGAATCATCACAGAGCAACATCACGAGCAACATCACAGAGCAATAACATCGAGAACCCTAGAATCATCACAGAAGCGGTAGCATCGGCCAACCCTAGAATCATCACATGGCAACATCACGAGCAACATCACGAGCACTAGCATCGAGAACCCTAGCATCATCACGGCTTACGTGGCGGGAGGGTCGGCGGAGGAAGGAGGCACCGCAGGAGGGAGGGCTTGCGGGAGGCGTCGCCCGCCGGAGGAGGCACCACAGGAGAGAGGGGGGCGGAGGCGTCGCCCAAGACGGAGGAGGCACCGCAGGGGAGTCGCCCGACGGAGAGGCGCCGCCCGCCTGAGGAGGCACCGGAGGGGAGGCGTCGCCGCACGGAGGGCCGGCGTGGGGAGAGTCGACGGCGGCTAGGGTGCAGAGAAGAACTCAAACAAATTGCGAAATGGCTAAGTGCGGAGTGAAATGTATATTTGGGGAGGATTATTAATGCCGGTTCAAAGATCTGAACCGGCAGTGATATATTATCTCTGCCGGCTTATTATAGACCCGGCAGTGATAGTGAAACATCACTGCCGGTTCATAAATGACCGGCAGTGATATTGTAATAGTATGGCCCGTGATGTTCTATTGTAGTGCGCGTGATATATAGCTATTACTACCGGTTGCAGACTATGACGTGGCACTGATGTGTTTTATTAGTGTCTGTTCTCGTTTGTCAACCGGCACTGATGTTCCTTGTCTGCTGTGCTAGAAGTGGCAAGGACTTACTGCCACGGCCAGGAAAATTGGCACACTTACTGCCGCGGCAAGGAAAAGTGGCACACCTGTTTTATCCCAACCAAATACAAACATTGGAATTTCGTTAGCCCAACCAAATAAGAGCTATTTAGGGCTCATACAAATTGCTAATTTATTTGTAAAAAAACCCCAAATATAAACATTGGAATTTTCCTTTTTTGTTTTATTTAAAATTTCGGTTAATTAGGAATAATCAATAAAAACTTGCTCTTACTATGTCATCTTCATCCATTGGACATTTCTTTGTTTTTGATTGACTATAATAATCAATACTCCATAAATTTCAAATTGAAGCATGTCCTTCGTACAAAATGTTTATATCAAAAATTAAAGCTTGACCTTCATACAAAATAAAGCATATCCTTGATTACACAACTAAGTTACAATCCGGCCTTCGTTATGATCGCGGCGTATGTATGTAGCTTCCTCTGTGTCTTCCATGAGACCTAGGTCGATGTTCTCACCGAAAGGAGGTAGCTCATCAAACTGGTTATAGTCTTCCTCGTCGACTACATTCTCAACTCCCACAATCTTTCTTTTTGATTGAAGAACCACGTGGCGTTCCTTGTCAGCTGGATCCCTCACAAAGAAAACTTGTGTAACGGCATTCGCAAGTACAAATGGTTCTTCTCTGTATCCGACGTGTTTGAAGTCCACGGTAGTGATACCGTACTTGTCGATGTTCACGCCTCTAGGTAGCCTGACCCACTGGCACCGAAAGAGGGGGACCTTCAAAGGCCCATAGTCAAGCTCCCAAATCTCTTCTATGAATCCGAGAAATGCGTCGCATATTGCCATTCTTTGTCATAAGCATCTATACGGACCCATTGTTTTGGTTGGTGCTCTTGTTATCTTGTGCTCTCGTGTAAAATGTGTACCCATTGATGTCGTATCCTTCAAATGTCAAAATTGTATATGATGGTCCCTTAGCCAGCGTTCTCAATTGAGCGCACTCTGTTTGCGTATGCATCATGTATCTAAGCAACCAATCTCCAAAGTTATCTCTGTGCTCTCTCGCGATCCAAACCTCAGACTTACATGGGTTTTGTCTTCGTAGCATGTTCTTGTGCATGTCGACATACGGGGCCGCTACAACTGATTGGTGCAGAACTGTAAAATGTGCTTGCGTGAATGAAGCACGATCATTTGTACGGATCGATTTGACCTAGTGTCCCTTTCCCTTGTAGCCTCCCTTCATGGCGAGATACTGGGCACACCAATCGGTTTGAGATCTATGTAATCGATGCGAGAACTTCGATGACCTCCTCGGTTCCCCAACCTTGGCAATGCACCCTTCGGCCGATGTCGATTACGAACATATTTCTTCACAACCCCCATGAACCTCTCGAAAGGGTACATCTGATGTAGAAACACAGGGCCAAGAAACTGTATCTCTTTCACAATATGAACAATGAGATGGACCATAATATCGAAGAAGGATGGAGGGAAGCACATCTCAAGCCGGCATAGAGTGTGGATCACGTCTTGCTGCAGCTTATCCAGTTTCAACGGGTCGATGACCTTCTGTGAAATCGCGTTGAAGAATGAACACAACTTTATAATTGGGTCTCGCACTTTCTCTGGCGAACACCCTAATTGCTACAGAAGCATCGTGTCATCATCACGTGGCAATCATGAGACTTCATACCAACTAATTTCAAGTCTTTCATTGAGACTAGCCTCTTTAGGTTGGCGAGAATAACCGGATGGAACTTTGACTCCATGCAAGCACTCACACACGCTAATTTTCTCAATCTTGCTTAAAGTGTAGCAAGTGCGGGAAGGTACTTTTTCCTTGACCCAGTCTTCATGATCTGCTCCTTCACGAAGTTTCATATCTTGCAGTCCATCCGTGCCTTGAGTGTATCTTTTATTTTTCGGTATGTCTAGTAAAATACCAAGCAAGTTGTCACACACGTTCTTCTCTATATGCATGACATCGATAGCATGTCGAACATCCAGTCTTTGCCAAGAAGGTAGGTCCATAAATCTGATCTCTTTTTCCACAAAGGAGTCTGTATCACCGAACTCGGGGTGATGTACTTGGCTCCCTTTCCATGGATAATTTTAATATCCTTACGGCCGCAAATATCTCTTTGCCGTTGCGATGTTTGAGTGAAGCGATCTCCTTTGTACCGTCAAAAGCTCTCTTGTTGTTGCGACACGGTGGTCCTTGCAAAGGAACCTCACGATGCTGCATGTAACACATTTTTCAACAGTATTTCAGCCACCGGCTCCCTGTATCACCCATGCAATGCACGCATCCATTGAATCCTTTTATAGTCTGGCCCGAAAGATTGCCAAGAGCAGGGTAATCATTGATGGTTACGAACAACAACGCCCGTAGCATGAAGTTCTCTCTTCTGTACTCATCCCATACCCGTACACCGTCGTTCCACAATACCAGAAGATCTTCAACCAGTGGTTTGAGGAACACATCAATATCGTTGCCAGGTTGCCTCGGCCCTTGGATCAGTAACGGCATCATAATGTACTTCCTCTTCATGCAAAGCCAAGGAGGAAGGTTGTACATACATAAAGTCACCGCCAAGTGCTATGACGACTACTCATGTTGCGAAAGGGTTCATCCCATCCGTCGAGTCCGAACCTTATATTCCTCATATCATATGCAAAGTGTTTCTTGTATTTTCTGTCGATATTCCTCCATTGCGCGGAGTCAGCAGGGTGTCTAAGCATTCCATCCTTTTTACGCTCCTCGGCATGCCATCGCAGCAATTGAGCATGCCTTTTGTTCGCAAACAAACGCTTCAGACGGGGGATTATAGGGAAATACCACACCACCTTGGTCGGAGGTCTTTTCTTCTTACACTGACCCTCGATATCGTCATCGCCGCGCTTATACCGAGATGCCTTGCAAACGGGACATGCATCCAAATTTGCAAACTCATTGCGATACAATATGCAATCGTTTGGACATGCGTGTATTTTCTGCACTTCCAGTCCCAACGGCAAACAACTCGCTTGGCACGGTGCGTGGTTGCTGGCAACACGTTACCCTCTGGAAGGACATCTCTGAAGAAACCTAACAGCTCTGTGAAACTCTTGTCGGACCAACCATTGCTTGCCTTCAACTGCAGCAGCGTAAGCACAACATGCAGCTTTTTGAACTCCTCTTTGCAACCTGGGTACAAGGGTGTTGTAGAATCCTCTACCATACGTTGAAACTTCTGAAAATCCCTTTCACTCGTGAGGTCCTCCTCCCCATCATGCAACATCTGTTCTAGATCATCTTCATGGTTATCGATGAATGTCTCTTCATGGGTGTCAACGAACGTATTTTTCACCGCGGTTGAGTCGTTGTCTTCATCATCATCAATCAGATGCCCTTCACACACAATCTCATCTTCACCATGCTCGGTCCAATAGGTATAGGCAGGCTTGAAACCCCTTCGAAGCAAGTGTGCACGGATCGCCTCAAGGTTCGAAAATTGCTTCTCATTCTTGCAATCGATGCACGGGCAACAAATATAGTCCATCAGCTTATTTGACTTGTACGCCGCAGCCGCGCTCAGAAAACTAGTCACACCGTTAAAGTACTCTCTATCGCGACGATCCGCTTCATACATCCATCTTCGATCCATCTACAAATATTTACAACAAATAAAATCTTAGTAAATCAATAAGTGCTCACAAATTGTTTTATACATTTAATTTGTTATGTAGTGCTAATTAATGTAGAAATTTTCATTACTTATAAATCTATATCCAAATCTCGATTGTAAAACCAATTAAATAATTGCTATTAGTTATATATAATGGTCTGTCCAACAAATTTGAGTACTATTATCTCTTCTTCTCTCATTTCAGTACTATTTTATCAAGGAGTATCGGATGAGGAACATAATTCTTTTATGCATAACCTTTTTACATCAATTATATACCTATTCATCCATTGGACATTTACTTTTTCTGGATGATTATAATAATCAATACTCTATACATTACAAATTGAAGCATGTCCTTGGTACAAAATGTATATATTACAAATTGAAGCTTGACCTTCATACAAAATAAAGCATATATTTAATTATACAACTAAGTTACGATCCCACCTTCATGTTTATCGATGAACGTTTGGCCTGGTACGTGGTTGCTATTAGTTATATATAAATCTATATCCAAATCTCGATTGTAAAATCAATTAAATAATTGCTATTAGTTATATATAATGGTCCGTCTAGCAAATTTACATTACTTACACAAGTATTAAATTAACATACGAAATAAAGAAACAATTTTAAATATTTTGATTAAACAATAGTTAATTATGAAGTGCTACCACATTTAAATTCAATCAACATATTAAATGCAATCACTATACATATAAAAGTTGGTAATTTCAAATCTAAACTCAAGATTACATATCTAATTGTGTTGACTAGGCAATCAATAATTACGATCACAACCTACAACAATATAGAGCGTAATATCCAACTAAACAAGATTACCTAACCTTAGATCGAAGTTAGAAAACGACAAATTACACCAAATTTGAGAGGAAAAATTCGCCCCCTCTCCACCCCAATCGAGCAAGAACAGAGCTCCTCTCTGTTCTGGACATCTTGGGGAAGGGAGCTAGGGTATATATAGTGGGATATTATCACTGCCGGTTTATTCTCTTGAACCGCAAAGAATATATCCTTGCGGTTCTATCTCAAAACCAGCGGTGATATGGCTGCCTTTTCGCGTAATTCACTTTATCATTGCGGTTACCTTTGTTGAACCGACACTAATACTTTCACTTGCGGTTCTCTATCTAAAACCGCGATGATATTGACCCGCTTCCCCAACCGATTTAGCGATTGCGATTATATATGTCTTGTTCCTATCTTTGCGGTTGAATTTAAAACGGCGGTGATAATATTATCACCGCGGTTGAATTTAATAACGGCGGTGATAATATGAACTTACATCTCCCCGCCGACCGTCGCTTTTCCCCATTCCTCCGCCAACCATTGCGCTTCCCCATTGTCGCGAATCGTTGGGCTTCCCATTCCTCCTCTATATAATGCGGTTCCTCAATCGTGGCGCTCCTCACAATCCACCATTCTTTGCAAGAATGGCACCCCCAAGAAGCGAGCACGTCTTGGGCAAAACAAAGTGATCCGCCGCTAGAGAAGAAGGAGGAGAAGGAGGAGGAGGAGGAGGAGGAGGAGGAGGAGGAGGAAGAGGAGGGCGGGAGGAGGAAAAGAGGAGGAAGAGGAGGAGGAGGCGGCGGCGGCGGCAGCTGCTTCTGGCGAGCTCCTTGGCGTTGAGGCAAGACCAACTCCGCCACCGAATCGGATTCAGAGGAGGAGGAGCATCGCTGCAACTCCGATCGGTCATCCGGTGATAGCTCGGCTGACGAGGAGGAGGAGGACAGCGATGGCGAGTTTTCGATATAGGGTTTAATATGTTTTGTATATAAAATTATGACTATATGTAATTATGGACTACAAATGTTACTGCGATAGATAAATAACAAATGTTTAATATGTTACTGCTTTTTTATCTAATTATGCTTTGATATATTACGTATCTTAACAAATTTTGGGTAATATCATTGCGGTTACGGAGTAAAAGTGGCGGTGAAAATTGTCTTATCACTGCGGTTAAAAAAAAAACGGTAATGATAGATCACTACCGGTTTTTAATATAAACCGGCAGTGATATCTTCTTATCACTGCCGGTTCTCTCTAAAGCCGGCAATGATATTGCCTCCACTCGTGCTGGAAAATTTTACTATTCTTATCACTGCCGGTTGAAATTAGAACCGGCAGTGATAATACTATCACTGCCGGTTGAATTTGGAACCGGCAGTGATAATATTATCACTGCCGGCTTGCGCCTAACCGACAGTGATGGGGCGTCGCGGATGAAGCAGTCTGTAGTAGTGCATGGATTCACTGTCTGCCTTGTGGGTCCACTTGTGGCTGCGCTTAAGACGAATTTGATCATGAAATTTTATATGTAGATGGGGTAAGCTGAGATGTACATCCATGATTTTTTTCAGAATTTTTTGAAACTTTTTTTAGTAGAGTTGCACGGTGGTTTCACCAAAACTTTAATTGCACTGGATATTTTCCCTAGAATCTATGTCACGCTGGTAGTGATATAGACATTAAAAAAATATCCACTTAGGTTACGCTACATTCAAATGCTCAATATTTACGAGCATACAATGCTGGTAGTATATACAATTAAGCGGAGTAAAATAAAAAAATGAAATAATTAAATAAATTGAACTCCTATTATGTTGTGTGCATGTGTTCTCTAAAAATGAATACTAGGTCACACTAGCCGAAATAATATAAATACAATTAAAATATCCCTGAGTGAGCACCGATCCATCAACGACGTCAAGATTGAAGACATTTTCTTTAAAAATTTTCTAATGGTCATACTCTGTAATTTGTTGTAACATTTATGTTGAAATTCTTAATTAGTTAGGGATTTTCTTGTAAAGTGATGCAATTAATATGATTTTTATGTAATGTATGGATTCTAGAAGTAATGAGTATGCAATGACTTATTCTGTTTGCAATTGTCTCATTTTCACCTAAAACAATTAATAATTAAACTTGACATTCGTAACGTGGACGCGGTTCCACCACCTTAATTCATCAGTTAGGTGAAGATTAGGTGCAGCCGAGAAACGGTGTGAATTTGATATTTGCAGGTACATGCAACATGCATGCGTCTTTCCAACGATACATGCATGCATGCATCGGGTCCAGCCTTTCACGGTGGCCGTGTGAGAGTACATGCTGCCTGGGATGCAGTGGGAATGCATGCATTAATTTTCTTTTGGTTTATATGTCTAAACTGTTTCTCATACAAGAAATAGCTTTTATTTCTCTCTGTTTTAATCTTCTCTTCATGTAAGCATTGATCCTACATGTCATATTGAATAAACTACTGATATATAGGAGTATTGGGAGTGCCTTTAGTATGCTAGCAGTGAATGACGTGTTCTGGACGCACTTGCTTATACGTCCAGGTTATCACTACTACAGAACCGACCTTTGCTACCGGCCTATCAGTACCGGTTGGGTACGAACCGGGACTGATAGTTAGAACAGCCCTGGTTCAACGGCTACAGGGTTGCGGGGGGAGATCAGGACCGGTTCAAGATACCAACCGGTACTGATGGGCTAACATCAGTACCGGTTCGTGTAACGAACCAGTACTATTTAGCGGGAGCTCACTAGTACCGGTTCGTGACACGAACCGGTACTGATGTTAGCCCATCAGTACCGGTTGGTGTCATGAACCGTTACTGTGTCCCAATTTAAACTTCTTTCTCCTCCCGCTCTCTGCCAGGCCAAGATCATTTCAGTGCGCGATAAGAACAGTGGAGCTTCGGCCAAGAGCTTCAAGGGAGGGGCGGTGCTGCCCAAATTTCAAAATTTTGGTCATTTTACTCGCAACCAAGGTAACTAAGGTTAGTAACATCATTCCTCACTTCATTTGGTGTTAAATGGAGCCTCTTTTTTACTTGAATTATGAAGAAAATTTGATATTTTCCCATGATTGATGAAAGATTATGAATGTAGAGGGAGGTGCTGCCCAAATTTTAAAATTTTGGTCATTTTACTCGCAACCACGGTAACTAAGGTTAGTAACATCATTCCTCACTTCATTTGGTGTTAAATGGAGCCTCTTTTTTGCTTGAATTATGAAAAAAATTTGATCTTTTCCCATGATTGATGAAAGATTATGAATGTAGAGATCTAGCTTGATCTTCTCAAATAGGATACAAAAACTTGTTGTGTAAGCTTAGAATTTGCTTGGATTATAATGTAGCTCGCATTTAATGTGTGGATCTAGCTTAAATTTAGGTTTTAGTTCTATGGATCGATGAAGGATGAGGTTTGGTTGCACGTAGTTGGGGGGAGAATGGTGCATGAAAATCATGGAGTTTGGGATCTTCAAATGGCAATAGTTATGTGGAAAAGAAGAAATTTAAATTCATTTGCGAATTAAAATAATATTAGAAATATGAATGGCTTTATAGAAAATATAAAATGAGTTCAAAATTTGAGAAAAGTTTTCAAAAATACTTTGGAATATTTTAAACTTAGAAAAATTATTTCTAGTATAATTTTGGTTTTAATTTCCATCAGCAAATTATTTTTGAAAACATCATTAATTAAGTGCTAGAGATTTAGAAAAAAAATAAAAATAAATGATTTGTAAGGACCCGAATTCACCAATTCGAATCCACTGTGTTTTACCGCACTATTCCCAGGATCAACGCTAGTGCACACTGCTTAACATCGGTAAGCATCATATCATACACAACGATAAGAATAATAAGACTTCATTTATTTAATATAACTAGTGTATGATCTTATGATCACTTACAATATTCTGCCACATGGGCTAGACTGAAGTAAACTTAAACAAATGCACACTACTGATTGCGTCATCATCATCGCCCCCATCATCGGGTAGACCGAGCAAGCGGTGATAATATTATCCTTGCGGTTCTAAATTCAGCGGCGAAGGATAATATTATCACTGCCGGTTCTAACCTCAACCGGCGGTGATAAGAATAATATAATTTTTCCGCACGAATGGAGGCAATATCATTGCCGGTTTAGAGAGAGCCGGCAGTGATAATAAAATATCACTGCCGGTTTATATAAACAAACCGGTAGTGATTTATCACTGCCGGTTTTTGCTTTTAACCGGCAGTGATAATGCCATTTTCACTGCCAGTTTAACTTTTGAACTGGCAGTGATATTACTGTTCCCCAAATTAGTTAAGATGCAGAACATATCAAAGCATAATTAGTTAAAAAAGCAGAACATATTAAACACGAGAACATTTTTAGTCGAATTACATATCGCTTGAGAACAATTTTATTCGAATTACAAATTTTAGTCCTAGTTTTATATACAAAATAAAACGGGCCAACGGCTTTTAACCGTTTGAAACCCAAAATGGCGCAAACTAAATCCAAAAGTCGTCGGCGGCGGCGTCCTCCTCCTCCTCCTCGTCATGGAGCTCTTGGGATGATGATCGGAGTTCTTGGCGGTGCTCCTCCTCCTCCTCCGAATCCGATTCGGTGGCGGAGTTGGTCTTGCCCCAACGCCGAAGGAGATCACCGCAGCCGCTGTCGTCGTCGTCGTCCTCCTCCTCCTCCTCCGCCGCCGCCTCCTCCTCCTCCTCCTTCTTCTCTGGAAGCGGATCAGTGCTTTGCCCAGTACGTGCGCGCTTCTTGGGTGGGGCTATTCTTGCAGCAATGGTGGATTGTGATCGCGCCACAGATTGATGGATGTGCTGCACATTATATAGAGGAGGAATGGGGAAGAGCGACGGTTGGCACAGGAATGGGGAAGCGCAGCGGTTGGCAAAGGAATGGGGAAGAAGCGGCGGTGCGTTGCGGCGGGGAGTTGGAAGGTTCATATTATCACCGCCGTTATTAAATTCAGCGGCGGTGATATATATCACCGCGGTTATTAAATTCAACGGCGGTGATAATAGTATCCTTCGGGCATAAGTTCAACCGCAAGTGATAGGAACGATATATGTCTCGATCAGAATCGATAAATCATTTGGGCGGAAGCGACTCAATATCACTGCCGGTTTTAGATAGAGAACCGGCAGTGAAAGTATTAGTGTCGGTTCAACAGTTTAACCGGCAGTGATAAAGTGAATCGCGCGGGAAAAGGCAGCCATATCACTGCTGGTTTTTGAGATAGAACCGGCAGTGATATATTACTGCCGGTTCAAAAGAATAAACCGGCAGTGATAATATGGCACTATATATACCCTGGCTCCCTTCCCCAAGATGTCCAGAACAGAGAGGAGCTCTGTTCTTGCTCGATTGGGGTGGAGAGGGGGCGAATTTTTGCTCTCAAATTTGGTGTAATTTGTCGTTTCTAACTTCTGATCTAAGGTTCGTATATGTATAGTGATTGATTGCCTAGTTAAGACAATTAGATTGCCTAGTCAACACAATTAGATTTGTAATCTGGAGTTTAGATTTGAAATTACCAACTTTTATATGTATAGTGATTGCATTTAATAAGTTGATTGAATTTAAATGTGGTAGCACTTCATAATTAACTATTGTTTAATCTAAATACTTGAAATTGTTTCTTTATTTCGTGTATGTTAATTTAATACTTGTGTAAGTAATGTAAATTTGCTAGACGGACCATTATATATAACTAATAGCAATTATTTAATTGATTTTACAATCGAGATTTGGATATAGATTTATATATAACTAATAGCAACCACGTACCAGGCCAAACGTTCATCGATAAACATGAAGGTCAGATCGTAACTTAGTTGTATAATTAAAGATATGCTTTATTTTGTATGAAAGTCAAGTTTCAATTTCTAATATAAACATTTTGTACGAAGGACATGCTTCAATTTGTAATGTATGGAGTATTGATTATTATAATCATCCAGAAAAAGTAAATGTCCAATGGATGAAAAGGTATATAATTGATGTAAAAAGGCCGTGCATAAAAGAATTATGTTCCTCATCTTGACTCCTTGATAAAATAGTACTGAAATGAGAGAAGAGGAGACAATAGTACTCAAATTAAATGTATAAAACAATTTCTACATTAATTAGCACTACAGAACAAATTAAATGTATAAAACAATTTGTGAGCACTTATTGATTTACTGAGATTTTATTTGTTGTAAATATTTGTAGATGGATCGAAGATGGATGTATGAAGCGGACCGTCGCGATAGAGAGTACTTTAACGGTGTGACTAGTTTTCTAAGCGCGGCTGCGGCGTACAAGTCAAATAAGCTGATGGACTATATTTGTTGCCCGTGCATCGATTGCAAGAATGAGAAGCAATTTTCGAACCTTGAGGCGATCCGTGCACACTTGCTTCGAAGGGGTTTCAAGCCTGCCTATACCTGTTGGACCGAGCATGGTGAAGATGAGATTGTGCGTGAAGGGCATCTGATTGATGATGAAGACAACGACTTGACCGCGGTGGAAAATACTTTCGTCGACACCCAAGAAGAGACATTCATCGATAACCATGAAGATGATCTAGAACAGATGTTGCATGATGGGGAGGAGGACCTCACGAGTGAAAGGGATTTTCAGAAGTTTCAGCGTATGATAGAGGATTCTACAACACCCTTGTTCAAAAAGCTGCATGTTGTGCTTACGCTTCTGCAATTGAAGGCAAGCAATGGTTGGTCCGACAAGAGTTTCACGGAGCTGTTAGGTTTCTTCAGAGATGTCCTTCCAGAGGGTAACGTGTTGCCAAGCAACCACGCACCGTGCCAAGCGAGTTGTTTGCCTTGGGAATGGAAGTCTGAAAATACACGATATCCAAGCGATTGCATATTGTATCGCAATGAGTTTGCAAATTTGGATGCATGTCCCATTTGCAAAGCATCTCGGTATAAGCACGATGATAGCGATATCGAGGCGATGTAAGAAGAAAAGACCTCCGACCAAGGTGGTGTGGTATTTCCTATAATCCCGTCTGCTGAGCGTATGTTTGCGAACAAAAGGCATGCTCAATTGCTGCGATGGCATGCCGAGGAGCGTAAAAAGGATGGAATGCTTAGACACCCTGCTGACTCCGCGCAGTGGAGGAATATCGACAGAAAATACAAGAAACACTTTGCATATGATATGAGGAATATAAGGTTCGAACTCGATGCGGATGGGATGAACCCTTTCGGCAACATGAGTAGTCGTCATAGCACTTGGCCGGTGACTTTATGTATGTACAACCTTCCTCCTTGGCTTTGCATGAAGCGGAAGTACATTATGATGCCGTTCTTGATCCAAGGGCCGAGGCAACCGGCAACGATATTGATGTGTTCCTCAAACCCTTTGGTTGAAGATCTTCGGTATTGTGGAATGCGGTGTACGGTATGGGATGAGTCTGAAGAGAGAACTTCATGCTACAGGCGTTGTTGTTCGTAACCATCAATGATTACCTGCTCTTGGCAATCTTTGGGCGGACTATAAAAGGATTCAATGGATGTGTGCATTGCATGGGTGATACAGGGAGCCGGTGGCTGAAATACTGTCGAAAAATGTGTTACATGCGGCATCGTAGGTTCCTTCGCAAGGACCACCCGTATCGCAACAACAAGAGAGGTTTTGACGGTACAAAGGAGATCGCTTGACTCAAACATCATAGCAACAAAGAGATATTTATGGCTGTAAAGGATATTAAAATTATCCATGGAAAGGGGCGGAAGTACATCGGCCCGAAGTTCGGTGATCTGACTCCTTTGTGGAAAAAGAGATCGGTGATTTATGGACCTACCTTATTGGCGGCAGACTGGATGTTCGACATGCTATCGATGTCATGCATATAGAGAAGAACGTGTGTGATGACTTGCTTGGTATTTTACTAGACATACCGCAAAACAAAAGATACACTCAAGGCACGGATGGACTGAAAGATATGAAACTTCGGGAAGGAGCTGCATCATGAAGATCTCGGGTCAAGGAAAAAGTACCTTCCGCAGACTTGCTACACTTTAAGCAAGATTGAGAAAATTAGCGTGTGTGAGTGCTTGCACGAGTCAAAGTTCCGTCTGGTTATTCGCCAACCTAAAGAGGCTAGTCTCAATGAAAGACTTGAAATTAGTTGGTATGAAGTCTCATGATTGCCACGTGATGATGACCACGATCTTTGCTGTAGCAATTAGGGGTGTTACGCCAGAGAAAGTGCGAGACCCAATTATAAAGTTGTGTTCATTCTTCAACGCGATTTCACGAAGGTCGTCGACCGTTGAAACTAGATAAGCTGCGAGAAGATGTGATCCACACTCTATCTTGGCTCGAGATGTGCTTCCTCCATCCTTCTTCGATATTATGGTCCATCTCATTGTTTATATTGTGAAAGAGATCTGATTTCTTGGCCTGTGTTTCTACATCGGATGTACCCTTCGAGAGGTTCATGGGGGTTGTGAAGAAATATGTTAAATAATCGACATCGGTAGGAAGGGTGCATTGCGGAAGGTTGGGGAACCGAGGAGGTCATCGAGTTCGCATCGATTACATAGATCTCAAACCGATTGGTGTGCCCGTATCTCACCATGAAGGAGGCTACAAGGAAAGGGACACTAGGTCGAAATCGATCCGCACAAATGATCGTGCTTCATTCACGCAAGCACATTTCTGATTCTGCACCAATCGGTTATAGCGGCCCAGTATGTCGACATGCACAAGAACATGCTACGAAGACAAAACCCATGTAAGTCCGAGGTTTGGATCATGAGAAGCACAGAGATAACTTTGGAGATTGGTTGCTTAGATACATGATGCATCACATAAGCGAGTGCGCTCAATTGAGAACGCCGCTAAGGGACCATCATATACAATTTTGACATTTGAAGGATCGACATCAATGGGTATACATTTTATACGAGAGCGCAAGATAAGAAGAGCACCAACCAAAACAATGAGGTCCGTATAGATGCTTATGACAAAGAATGGCAATATGCGGGCGTACTACTGATTCATAGAAGAGATTTGGGAGCTTGACTATGGGCCTTTGAAGGTCCCCTCTTCGGTGCCGATGGGTCGGGCTACCTAGGGCGTGAACATCGACAAATACGGTATCACTACCGTGGACTTCAAACACGTCGGATCTGAGAGAAGAACCATTTGTACTTGCTAATGCCGTTACACAAATTTTCTTTGTGAGGATCCGGTGACAAGAAACGCATACGTGGTTCTTCAATCAAAAAGAAGGATTGTGGGAGTTGAGAATGTAGTCGACGAGGAAGACTATAACCAGTTTGATGAGCTTCCTCCTTTCGGTGAGAACATCGACCTAGGTCTCATGGAAGACATAGAGGAAGCTACATACATACTTCGCGATCATAACGAAGGTCGGATTGTAACTTAGTTGTGTAATTAAGGATATGCTTTATTTTGTATGAAGGTCAAGCTTCAATTTGTGATATAAACATTTTGTTCGAAGAACATGCTTCATTTTGAAATTTATGGAGTATTGATTATTATAGTCAATCAGAAAGACTAAATGTCCAATGGATGAAGATGAGATAGTAAGAGCAAGTTTTTATTGATTATTCCTAATTAACTGAAATTTTAAATAAAACAAAAAAGGAAAACTCCAATGTTTATATTTGGGGTTTTTTTACAAATAAATTAGCAATTTGTATGAAGCCCTAAATAGCTCTTATTTGGTTGGGCTAAAGAAATTCCAATGTTTGTATTTGGCTGGGCTAAAACAGGCGTGCCAATTTTCCTTGCCGCGGCAGTAAGTCCTTGCCATGGCAGCATTTGCCACCGCGCCACAGCCACTTCTGGCACAGCAGACAAGGAACATCAGTGCCGGTTGACAAACGAGAACAGACACTAATAAACACATTAGTGCCACGTCATAGTCTACAACCGGCAGTAATAGATATATATCACGCGCACTACAATGGAACATCACGGGCACTACTATTACAACATCACTGCCGGTTCATAAATGACCGGCAGTAATATTTAATATCACTGCCGGGTCATAAACGACCGGCACTAAAAATTCATTATCACTGCCGGTTCGTTTAAGCGAGCAAGCGGTGATAATGAATTTTAGTGCCGACGTTATGACCCAAGAAGCGATAAATATTATCGCGATCATTTATGAACCCGATGTTGCACTATTATCTTGCGGTTCTATGACAAGCCGGCAGAGATAATATATCCTTTGCGGTTCACTTCTTTGAGTGGCGGTAATAATCCTCCTATATATCGTTTTCACTCCAAGACTTGGCCATTTCCGTGACTTAGCCATTTCGCAATCGTTTGAGTTCTTCTCTGCGCCCTAGCCCGTCGAATCTCCCCCGCCGCCCTCCGTGTGGCGCGCCTCCCCTGCAGCGGTTCCCAAGCGTCGACTCTCCCGCGCCCGGCCCTCCTGCTGGCGACCCCTCCCGCTTGACCCTCCTGCAGTGCCTCCTCCTCCGCGCCCTCCCTCCGTGAGCCCTCCCGTCGGCCCTCCTCGGCGACCCTCCACTGCCAGCCCTCCTGCGGTGCCTCCTCCTTCGACCCCTCCCCGCGCCGGTAATGTTGCTCTGTGATGATTCTAGGGTTTTCGTTGTTGTTGCTCTGTGATGTTGCTCTGTGATGATTATACGATTGGCCGATGCTATTGCTATGTGATGATTCTAGGGTTCTCGATGTTATTGCTCTGTGATGTAACTGATGTTGCTCTGTGATGATTCCTGGGTTGGCCGATGCTATTGCTCTGTGATGATTCTAGGGTTCTCGATGATATTGACAATTGTTCTGTAAATAAGGCCTTAAGTTGGTAGACTAACATGCATTGACAATCGATGATTCTTGGGTTCTCGATGTTATTGCTCTGTGATGTTGCTCTGTGATGATTCTAGGGTTGGCCGATGCTATTGCTCTGTGATGATTTAAGGCCTTATTTACTCAATTAATTGTTTTGCCCTTCTGTGATGAGATGAAGGTTTGAATCTTCATTCAAACCCAATAATCTGAGAGCAATCATACGTAATTACCTCCATATGAATGACATAATGTTGTCTTTATGTGATCTGTTGCCATATGTATCTTGCTATCTGTTGAAATTGTATAAGCTTGTTGTCTCTGTTTAGTTCAATCCTATGTTGCATACCTGATTCATTACATATATATTAGCATTCAGTTCTCAATTAATTACTCTCTTGTCTGTTAAAGTGATGAAATATTGTTTATTTTCAATAAGGTAAGGTTGTCACATATTAAATCGTGACATGCAGCGCCAAGAGACAGGGCCCAACTTATATATTCTTTAGAATATTATTGCTTATTTGCTCAATAAAAAATAATGAATCATGGCTATTCCACACTTATATGATTTTCAAAAAATGAAATAAGGTTATAAATCCACAACTAGAATGTTAATAGTCTATTACACCAAAAGAAAGAAGAGCAATCAGTTCCATGTCAACCAAGCACGTCACCTCGCGTCCTTCACCCAGTTGTATCGTATGCTCTCCTGGCAGCCATGCTTTTATCCGTCGACGCAGGACCTTCTCCAGCTGTCGGCATCTAATCCATCGGCGATGGGCTGCCGCGACGACAGCATAGCGATCGTTGCGGCCGTGAATGCAAGTCCATGGCGACAGAGAGCATACGACGTACCGATGATTGAAGGCCACGAGGTGACGTGTACATCTGACTGGATGAAAAACCCGCAGTGGTGTGTAATAGGCTACTAACATTCTAGTTGTGGATTTATAACCTTATTTCATTTTTGTAAATCATATTAGTGTGGAATAAGAATGATTCATTATTTTTATTGAGCAAATAAGTATATATGTGAATTGTCAATTGTATATGTATCATGTGTAAGTATATGTGATCTCAGATAAGTATATGTGAATTGTCAATTGTATATGTATCATGTGTAAGTATATGTGATCTGTATAAGTATATGTGAATTATCATTTGTATATGTATCATGTGTAAGTATATGTGAAATTGTATATGTTCTTTGTTACTGCTCCTCTCGTCTCACTAAAGTAGGTGGTCAGAGAATCGATCCATGCGATTAAGATTTTGAATCGATCCAAATTAATATATATATGCGTTCAAGATTATCTAACGATGACAAAATGGTGATTCCGCCTTATATATGCACAACATTGATATATATGCGAAGATTCATCTCATGATTTTGTTAATTTAAAATTCTAGAAAACTTGCACACATGGCCTCTCACAATGGACAAGTCTTGGGATGGCGCCGAGCCCATGGACCAATGCCCAGAGCGAAGTTCGACAGAGTTCCTCAACCTGGAACAAGTCGAGGCAACAAATGTACATGAGGTAAGTCTTTACTAGGATTATTCCGTAGGATATGTTTTCCGATGAAATTAGAGCAGAGCCAAACGACTAATTAAACAATCAAAATGCAGGGTCAGACATCTAGTGCATCGAGCAGCGTCATGACGAGGTCCCAAAGAAGATGCGACAGTGAGCGAAGGTGATAGTTGAGCTTAGTGTCGGAGAACCAGCTATACCGCGTCATTGCTTGGGCCATATCGGACTGACATGCGGGGTCTGGCTAGAGATAATGTGCCCATCATCTACAAATCATGGACACGTCGGTAGCGATTCTCCGTCGTATGTTCCCGATGACATCAAGGAAACATTGTGGACCGAGTTGATAAATAAGTTTCAGCCTCAAGATCGTTGGAGATTGCCAGGAAACATGCACTAAGCGTTATGGGAACTGCATGGAAGAACTGGAAGACAAAGCTGAATAAGAAGTACGACAAGAAGGATCAAACGCCGGATTTTAATAAATTCCCGAGGTTACAGCAATTTTGGGATGAATTCAAGGAATATAAGATATCTGATGAAGCCCAGGCTATCAGCCAGCAGAACAAGGCAAATTCGGACAAGAACATTTACCCCCATGTGCTAGGCACCGGTGGCTACGTGAGGAAAGTACCAAAGTGGGATGCACGGGAAGAACAGCTAACACTTACTGGAGTTGTTACTGCGACGTCTCACATGGCCCCAAGATCGAAGCACTGGCTGTTTGCGAGGGGAGCTACTCTGTCGGATGATGGCAGCTTAAGCTTCAGAAGCGAAAAAGACGAGGAAATCTCAAGGAAGATCGTAGATGCCCACTCCGAAGCTATTCAGGTTCCTTCCTGCCAAGAAGGGAGGACGACGAGCTAACACGCGCTTTGGGTAATAGGGAGCACCACAGTCGCACTGAGAGGGTTGGCTTGGTGCCAAAGAAAGCATTCCCAGAGGATGCCTATATGTACAAGCGACCAAAGAAATCCAGACAAGAACGGTTGAATGAACGTTATACGAGAAATAGAAGACCGGATGCACGAAGGGAAGTCGAATTTGAAGAACGAGATGAAAGTGATGCGAGAAATGGTAACAAAGGTCTGGCGAGCGTCGGTCACATGACGTAGGTCATCAGTCACATGACGTAAGTCCCGCCGGGGTTCTCAAAAGCAGCCAAGCATCCGCTAACCCTCCTGAAGAGGACTCAGCGTGTAGTTTTCCTGTGGACAAAATCATCGAGCCGACACGCTGCAGTCTGCACTTGCCCGTAGCGAACATTACCATCAAGGTGGCTGAAGGGATGGCTTGGCCATGCAACGAGGGGCAGATGATGCATAACCGCCCAATTCCTCGGGGATACGCCAGAGTTTCAGTTGACAGCGTGGTTGACAGATACCGCAAAGTGGAGGTTGAGATCAGGGCGAGGAGGGGCAAAGTCTTGGACAAAGCATGGGCACATTCATCGCGTGGCGCAAGCGCTATATAAAGTTTGCCTCAGAAGATGACAACGATGGTGATGTTAACAATGATGACGAGGCGGAGTCTCCATCTAGGAACAGTCCTCCTCCTCCTCCTCGGTGTCAAGAAAGCTCCTTCTCTGCTCAGCGCCACCGGAAAAAGTCCTCCTCCTCCGCCGTCACCCAAGAAAACTCCTCCTGCCCCAGCGCCACCCAGGAAAAGTCCTCCTCCTCCGCCGTCACCCAAGAAAACTCCTCCTGCCCCAACGCCACCCAAGAAAAGTCCTCCTCCTCCGCCGTCACCCAAGAAAACTCCTCCTGCTCCAGCTCCACAATACAGCCAAAGAGCACCGCGATCTGAACATTCTTCACGGTCAGGGGGGAAAAGTTTGTCATCTGTGAAGCTAGCCAAAACTCTTAGCAAGAAACGACCATATGAAATGACCGATGAAGAAACACAAAAAGAAGTAGGCGCCTATGTAGAAGAACACTTCAAGAAGACACCACCACCTGCTAAGATTGAAATCGAACCTGCCAAACGGGATTTCTTCCTGGACTTAGCGAAGGTTAAACAGACAGGACGGATAACTGAAGCTCCTCAACCTAGCCAACTATCAGACTACGATCGCATCTCTAGGAAGAAATCTAAAGGAGATGGTGGTAAAGCATTTATTCTTTGGAAGCCAAAGTGGTTTGAAGGGCAAGCGAGCACTGTAAAGTGGCCATTCGTTAATGGGGAAGCTTTTGTGCATCCAAATAAGGAGGTCAAACCGACCACACAATTCTGGCGTCTACATGAATGGTACCGCAGATGTCCAAAAGACACAAAACACCGCTTTCCCAAATGATACAAAGATATGGACTTTCACAACAATGACGACTCTTTCGGGTTGAACCGTGGAACTATATCGATGTACCAACGAGACGCCGGACGTGTCTATATTACGAATATGGACTCTGTAAGTCTCTTGTATAATTCATCTTTGTATATTCACGCACTCTTAAACATAGGGTCGACTTCTTTTTTACGAGAATGGAGACACGACACTTAGAGCGGACAACAATGAAAAGATAGGATTCTTGGACCCGCATGGTCAATCGCAAACTTATTGAAGATCCAAAATAATAAATGATGTTGAGGTGTACGTACTCAAAGGCGCCGCTAAAGCTACAACACAAGGACTACGATACTTTTACCCTACAACTTTCAAGACGTGTTTCCTCGCCTACTAGTGTCTCATATTTGATGCGCAACACAATGTGACGACTAATTGGCTTCGCGACTTTCATTGGATCATCCTTGTCTTCATATTAGACGAAAGCAACATCACCGTCTTGGACTCAATGAGGAAACCGATGCATTTAATACCAAGACTTAATAGACTTGCTAACTGTAACTTCGGTCGTTGCATTATTGCTCTAATAATCTTCCATCCCATTGCACCTAATTAATTTTAATGACTACTCAAAACCATGAACAGGTGTACAAACAATCTTGCAAGAAGAGCAAACGGCATCGTCCATACGTGAAAAATTTCAGAATACACACCGATTTTCCATGCCTGAAACAACCCCAAGGGAACAATTTATGTGGATACTACGCAATGACACATATCCACGCGTTCATCACTGACAATACGGACTACAACGGCCAGCTGGTATATCGATCATTACATGTTGACCCGTACTTTTCTTTATAAAGACGATGACACTAATTAATGCTTCAATTTCTCCCATGATAGCGCGTCAATCAGGGCACCAGCAGCCTGCTCGACCATGAAATTGATGCCCTTCAAGAGCAGATAGCTGGGTTCATAATTTGAGAAATTCTCCACATGAAGGGCGAGTTTTACGACCATTTCTCCATGGCAATAATTCTGAATGAACAATTTAATGCTTCAAAAGTGAATGAACAATGTAATAATTAAATATTATGATGCTTCAATGTATTTCAATTACACTTTAGTGATGCTTGATGATTATTGTGCACAACGATACCGCATGTAATACATCTATTGTACAATGTATATACATGCTACAACATATCTTTGCAAAAATATATATGAAAAAGGTTTAAAAACCCATCATCGCCGCTTTTGGATATCAAAATAGGACACGAGCTATCACCGCCGGTTAACAAGAAAAAAGGCGGTGATAGTAGTTATCGATCTTGGATATTGATAACAATTGGGCATCGATAGTTACTTATCATCGCCGGATATTATTGAAAATGTGGCGGTGATAGTTAGTTATCCTTGCCGGTTCTAAATAAGAACCGCGGCGGATAATATGTTATCACCGGTTGGAAAGTGTGAACCGGCAGTGATTTTTATTATCCTTGTCGGTTCTTAAGTATAAACCGCGCGATAGTGATTATCCTTTGCGGTTTACATCCGGCTGTGATAGTCCTCGACTATCACTGCCACTTAGGTTGTGCCGGGTCCACATCCGGCAGTGATGCCGCTATGGACCCGGCAGTAATCACATGTTCGGTAGTAGTGGCAATAGAAAGTATAGCAAAAGACGTAGATGTCCCATCAGCACACCACAGGCGACTGACAAGGATTGGCCTAGTGACTCGTGTCCACCTGAAAGTCCTCCTCCAGTAACTGTTAGACTTAATCTTGATTTGTTTAGTGTTTTGGAGTTAAGTGTGTGTGTGATCAAGGAAAGCATGGTGTGCATGCTTGTGTTAGTGGCTGTGTGTGCGTGCAAGTAAATGAGACTTGCATGCATGAGTTAGTGGTTAGTGTGTTGGGTCATGCATGTAGGATCGTGGGGCTGCATCTCGAGAGCGTTGTGCATACTACATGCGTGTGTTAGTTGGTGGTGCTAGTCTTGAGGCCACGCAGTATTTGCTTGGTCTAAGTGGGATTAGTGGTGATCACCACAAGTGCTTGCATGCGAGCGTGGTTAGCTTTGTCCGGGTCTTGCGGCCGGATGGACTCGTGCTCTTCTGGCTAAGAGATGCCAAGTGTTGTGCGTGTGTGCTTGTGTTAAATACCGGTGTGTCTTTGGTGTTATTTGTGCCGAGCAAAGGAGTGGTGATTAAACAAGAAAAACACAAAGGCGTGTGGTGCCAAGTGAGTCTCTGAGTCTTGTGTACTCTGTGCTCGTTCTTTCTTCTGAGTGACCAGTGCCACAAAACAAAGGTGTGTGGTGAGTTACTAGTGATCTATCGTGTGAGTGTCTGGGCCAACAATTGGTATCCTCCAGTAACGACGATGATTCCTCCACTGTTGTTGGTTGTTGATAGGCAAGGGTGAGTACAAAAGCACTCAACAAGTCGTGCACAGAATGCATTTCTACCATAGCTATATGCAAGGCTTATTCCAAAGGAATGGCTAAAGGTTTATTTGCAGTAGCAGCATTTAAGAACACATACAATACATAGATTGAAAAGACAGTAAAACAAATAATAACAGTAATAGATTCAAAGATTCTCAAGTAAATCAATTTTCCACCTAAGTCAAGTTCCATTATGCACATGGCATCCTGCCATCCCATTCAGTTGTCCATTTTATTAAACTAACCCTTGACTGTAATTCCCGAGCTTTGCTCAATACCGTGAGCACAGCTATCCGAATAGTTTGTACACTCTGCAGAGGTTATGCACTTTACCCACACGATACAACCATGCACCACGCAGGCGAATGATCATAACAAAGCCTTTACAATGCATCATCTTAACCCAGTACTACCCGCTGAGGTTTCAACACTGATGGGCTACACCGCCATAACAGGCCCCCCTCTTGCGCCATGTGAGTTTCCTCCGTACACCCGGACTCACACCACCACGATAGTACTCAAGCTAAGGCTTTGCAAATTAGTCAGCTAGGCTACCCCATAACAGACATGTGGTTGCATGATTGACTCAGGTCAAAGGCTCACAAGGTTAAGTCCTTAGGTTTGATCAAAGCAAGACTTGCACATACCCTCTGCCCATCGGGCCCACCCTGGCACACTTGCCCTTACCACTTGCCTCAATCTAAGTGATTACCAACCCCGGTTGATTACCAAGAACCACGTGCTATCCACAAGTCAACATCGTTGCGTGACCTCCTCGCCACAACAACTCAATCTCTTTGTGTGACCACACATGACACACAAGTTAATATCATTGTTCCATATTCCATTAGTCAAGATTAATAACCAATGATTCATATACATGTGATGACGTGGCATGGCTAAGCAATTCTATTCCGTTCTAACCATCCCATGTTGATTTCATGTTTAACCAACTATAGCAAACTAACCTAAGGTGACAAGTGAATCATGGCATACAATTGACAAGGTAGGGTATAATTCAAAGGGTATGATATCTAAATCCCAATTTAGGTTGAAATCATTTGTACGATTGAAATAACATGCAATATAGTAAAACAAAATAGCAACTATCTAATTATGGGTGCAACATGATCAAAGCATAACGTGCCTTGGTTAAGCTCCTGGTCTTGACCTAGAAATTGCTCTTGAGTTGTTGGCTCTTCCTCCGAAGCCTCGCACAATTCAACGTCTACGCGAATCAAGAAGAAATAGCAAATAAACACCAAAACTAGAGAACAAACAAACTCTAAAAATACAAAAAAACAACCATTAGATAGATCTCAATTTTACAAATTTTTAGAAATTTGAATCACCCAAATCGGAGTTCGTATGAGGGAGAACGAGCCCTCGGAAGATTCAAAAATCCAAAAATCCCTAAAATTGGAAAATCCGAAATATCCGAATTTTTTTGAAAAGGAAAATCCGAATTATTGCATCGGCTGACGTCAGCCCTGAACTCGGACCGGTGCAACGCTGACACGTGGTCCCCAGAACTTGTGCCACCGATGGTCGGGCCTCATGGCTGGCGCGCGGCGCAAGACACGGTGCAACCGATTCGCAATGACGCAGTCATTAAGCGCGCCGCCACCTCGCCACACCATCAATCTGACCCATGTGGCGCCACGTGTCGACGAATTATCAAGCCACCTCAACTGGCGGCGCGCATGGCCCTAGGGTCGCCGACGACGAGCTAGCGGTACACCACCAGATTCACCTTGATGTCGCCGACTTGATGACGCGAACGGATCTTGGATTCGGGCACTAGTTCGACGGCGGCATGATCTTCTTCTTCGATGACGACGGCCTTCCCGGTGATCTTCTTCTCTAGCGGTGCTCTGGTGAAACTTCGATGCGCACGAGATGAGCCTGGATGCGGCGAATACGTTGGTCCCGCTGGTGCCACGAGATGATGACCGATGGTGACTAATCAGTGTGAGAAAGCTTGCGGCGATGCTTCGGGAAAAACTTGAATTGCGGTGGCTACGCAGCGCTCCACGGGCTAGGGCTTGAAACTTCTGCGGCTTGAGGGATTGCGCACCCGGTGCTCCCTGTTTTATAGCGCACGGCGGATGGATATGGCAGGATTCGGCGAGGTGTCCGCGGCGGCTACGACATGAGCTCTCGATGTCCAGCTCGGATACGGGTTGAGGACGATGAACGGATGGATGACACGCAACAGATCGGACGGCTGCACTCCATGCAAGCATTAAGGTATCCGAGACGATTCCTATCGTCGGATTCAAATCCGACGGTGGCTTCTAGAAGTGGGCTTCAGCGATTGGTTGGGCCGCACGCACAGTGCTGGGCTCGGCCCAGTACTATTCAGAACAGAATTTTTGGGTTTTAGCTTTTTAAAATAATTAAAGAAGATAGTTTGATTTATTTTGGACATTAAAAATACTAGAAAAATTCCAATAAAAATCTCAAAAATATTTTGAGACATTCTGGACTTAAATAAAATATTTTTATCAAAACTTTATTTTAAACTTATCTATTTATAATTAATATTTAGCAAAAGGCAATATACTTTAATTTAAAATAATTCCAATAAATCTTAGAAAATCCAAATAAATCCATAAATTCATAAAAAGCACAATTAGCAATAAAACACTATTAGCTAAAATGAAAGGGCCAAAATTTGGGATGTTACATGATTGAATAATAATTTGGAAATTTTTAGGGTGTTACAATTTCAACATAATTTGCAAACAAAGCTGTCGTTAATTTTATTCAGAATTTTGAATCCAGACTCTGATCGACCAATTCTTTTTGTAGGTTGCAAAAACTTGTTGTGTGAGTTTATATTTTGCTTGGATTATTATTTAGCTCGAATTGAAGGTGTGGATCTAACTAATATTTTAGTTTTGGTTCAACAATTCATTATCGGAAAATGAGCTAACAGTTATCTTGATGTAACATAATGTAGATGGACCGGCGATAGATGTACATGGACCGATTCTCCCCGGAGTTCTTGCAGGGTTTGAAAGATTTTCTTCGTGCGGCCGATGCATACACGACGTCGGGCTATATATGTTGCCCATGCATAGACTGTAAGAATGAGAAGGAGTGGCCAAAATCCAGCCACCTTCACTTTCATTTGCTCGCAAGAGGTTTCATGTCAAACTATACCTGTTGGACCAAGCACGGTGCAGAAGAGATTATACAGGAAGACGGTGAAGAAGAAGAGGCGGACAACAATATCCCGGACGCTGGCCAACACGGTTCTTTCGAAGATACATTGGGGGAGTTTGACGATGATGACCTAGACCAGATGTTGTTTGATGGAGAGGGAGAACACATCGATGAAAGACATTACGAAAAGTTTCAGCGCCTATGGGAGGACCACAGAACATTGTTGTACCCAAACTGCCGACAGTGCCATAAAAAGTTGCATACCACACTAGAACTGATGCAATGGAAAGCGACCAATGGATTGTCTGATAAGGGATTCGACGAGCTGTTATGCCTCATCAAAAAGTTACTTCCAGAGGGGAACACACTGCCTGAAACTACGTACGATGCCAAACAAGTTGTCTGCCCTTTGGGGATGGAGGTATAGAAGATACATGCATGTCGTAACGATTGTATCCTTTATCGCAATGAGTACGAGGATTTGGAAGTTTGTCCGGTGTGCAAAACTTCGCGGTATAAGACCAGGCGTGATGACCAAGGTGAGGTAGAGGGGCAGCGTAGGAAGAAGAGACCCCCTGCTAAGGTGGTGTGGTATTTCCCTGTAATCCCTCGGTTGAAGCATTTATTTGCGAACAAAGCGCTTGCCCAGATGATGCGCTGGCACAAAGAAGACCGTAAGGACGACAGAAGGCTAAGGCACCCTGTTGATAGCTCCCAGTGGTGGAAAGTCGATAGAACATACCCGGATTTTGCTGAGGATGCAAGGAACATAAGGTTTGGGTTGTGTCGGGACTCGAATATGCAAATCCGGACTCTCTCTGCATACTGCACTAGTCCAGGATCACGCTAGTGCACACAGGCTCAACATTAGTGAATATCACAATCATACATAGCGGAAATAAGATAAAAGACATTGTATACTAATTATTACCAGTTGAATGACCTTATGGTCAACTTACTTAACAATGCCTCACAAGACTGAACAACAAATTGAACTGCAGTGGAAATGAAGACGTAGATAACCCCTCAGTATACCACAGGCAACTGACAAGGCTCGCACCCTAAACATTCGTCTCTTCATGGTACACCTTCTTCAGCACTGGTGATGTCGTTGTAGGCAAGGGTGAGTACATAAAGCACTCAACAAGTTGTGCACAGAATGCAATTCTATCATAGCTATATGCAAGGCTTATTCCAAAGGAAGGCTAAGAGGTTCATTTGCAGTAAAGCAACATTTATAAACAAGTACAGTATATAGATTGAAAAGACAGTAAAAATAAATAACAGTAATAGATAGATTCAGCATTTCTTAAGTAAACCAAGTTTCTCATCCTAAATCAAGATTCAACTTTCCATGGCAACCTGCCATCCATCCCAAGTTTTATTTTGCAAAAGTCTAAACCCTTGACTGTAATCCCCGAGCTTTGCTCAATACCGTGAGCACGGCTATCCTAATAGTTTGTACACTCTGCAGAGGTTATGCACTTTACCCACATGACATGATAATCTCTTTTGTGCCTGGCCATTAACACACTTCCTTTGGTGTGCCAGCAGAGAATCATGACAAAGCCTTTACAATGCATCATCTAAACCCAGTACTACCCGCTGAGGTTTCAACACTGGTGGGACTGGTTACCACATCCAGGGCCCCCCTCTTGCGCCATGTGAGCCACCCCGAGCGTGGACTGGTTACCACTACCCGGGTCTCACGCCACCACGATAGTACTAAAGCTAAGACTTTGCAAAATAGTCAGCTAGGCTGCCCCATAACAGACATGTGGTTGCATGATCGACTCAGGTCAAAGGCTCGCAAGGTGTCCTTAGGGTTGATCAAAGCAGGACATACACATACCCTCTGCCCATCGGGCCCACCCTGGCGTACTGCCCTTGCCACTTGCTCCGATCTAAAATCATAACCACCCCAGTTGATTACCAAGCACCACGTGCCATCAACAATTCAATATCGTTGCGTGACATCCATTGCCACCACAACTCAATCTCATCGTGTGACCACACATGACACACAAATTCAGAACATTGTTCCATATTCCATTAGTCAAGATTATTTTATCAAAGATTCGAGTTCATGTGATGACGTGGCATGGTGTGAGACCCCGTTCTGACGAACAGGAACCTCCATGTGATTACTGTGCTATTCCCTGGATCAGTAGCTAGCACTCACATGTTTACAACAATTGGAAATCACAACCATACAATATAACAATTAAGCGGAAACGGTTATACAATTAAACATTACAACACAGAGAAATCTAGCAGCAAAAGAAGCAAAGCCTTGTAGTGTACCCATCCATTCCCGCAGGCAATTGACCAGGCATAAACTTTAGACAGAACACGGCAAAAAGGATCCCGCAACCTGCGACGAAAAGAGACTCGAAGCTCGCTAGCACACACCTACAATATAATTAGGCAAGGGTGAGTATTTTACATACTCAGCAAGACTTGAGCAAATCCTACAATACATGCAGGTCATTTCAAAGGAGGCTACTACAGTTAATTTGCATAAAGCGAATTTGAATTTGTAAATCAAGTTATTTGCAAACGGAATTTAAAAGAGCAAGATTAATTGATAGCAAATAAGTAAAGCATAAATAACACTCACCGTCCTCCATGACGTGAGCGATGAATCAAACCTTGCCATCGCATGGCATATATCCAGTTCTTTGTCCACACAGGGCACAACAGCTGATTCCAATACTTGCCCACACAGGGTATAGCATTGGGTCATCTGTGGGGTAAGCTAACTTGTAAAATAAACCCTTTTGGAAATAATAAAACATTTAACTCGTGCAAGTTCACCAAGACACCCATGACCGCGGGTACGGCTAATTAATTAGATTTAAACTCGCAGAGGTGTACAAACTGTACCCACAAGGAATGATCAACCTTTGCCCGACACACTTCCTTAGGTGTGTCGCCCAGAAGACCATACATAGCCATTAAATTCTAGACAAGGCTTTACCGGCCGGGACGTTAACCCCGCCAGAGAACTAGAAACACACACCCAAGCCGTGGATCCACTTTCACACACAACACAACGTTTCTAAACACGGTAGGCATAACCGATTACATTAGCAAGTAGACTGTCGGAATACCCGTCGAGAGTAGACTCGACCGAAAAACTGTGCAAGCTCCGCCTACCAATGAGCAAAGCCATGTCTAAACAATTTAATAGGCTAAGGCTAACCCATCCTCACCCTCGTGGTTTGTACGGATTTTCTTGGATCATACAACACGATGTTCGGTCCTTAGTTGTGACACGGGCGACACTTCACCCTACACTACGTGCAATTCCTTTCTGCACAACCGGCTATTGCCAATAATCGCCCGCATCAAAGCATAGCTTCATTTTGGGTTTTTAATCAAAATTACCCACCACCAACAGTGCCAATTTCAATGCTTTCAGGAAACAAATATTTGTTTGATCATGTACATCATTTATTCTAAAGCATGGCTAAGCAGGTTAATATGATCGTATATACCCAAGATGACATTAAGTAGTGCCTATCCTCAATCTACGGTTATCAAGGTTCACATTTTCATAATCATCAAAGGAGATTCACAAGACAACAGGTATAACTACCAAATCCACAATATAGCAATTTACATAAAGTAATCGCATGCATAAAACAATTTGATGCACAAAAGGAATATAAAATACTGGGATCAATATGGTCAAAGGACGCTTGCCTTGCTTAATTGACGAATACGACGAAGACGGCGATTACGGATGACGACGACGAAGAATAGGGACGTCGGGTCTACACGTCGAACCAACGGAAATAAAGCAAAACACTAACTTCAATAAGAGCGAAAGAAATAGATGACAAGAACAAATAAAACTCTGCACAATAACAGGGATTGCTCTTTATGAATTTATTAATCTTATTTTATGAATTCAAGATGCAAAGATTGATTAGATTAATAGAATTAATCATTAGTTGTAATGCTTCATTGATTTACTATTCATGATATGAGTTTCTGCCAATTCTTATTACTTACAGGTTTTGCTCTATTAGGATTCAGAGTCAAAGCAAGATAAAATCAAGAGTATTTTCTAAGATTGCGGTAGATTATACCCCAAAGATCAATTCTAGATTATTCTTTACCAAATTCAGATTTAGATGAATTGCTTTGCGAGTTATTGAAAAGGCTTAAATGATCATATTAGAGTATGAATGATTAGCTCTTTATCTTCAAATGATTTTGCTTAGAATTAATCTCATGCAAGTTAAATCTACTGATTTAGGCTACTGAGATTATTTTCAAGATATTTGAGAAGGTTCTGGTGATAAAAATAACTAAACTACAGGTTTCCTTCATTATTACCTAAAGTGTATTCATTCGCATTAAGACCTAAAGTGATGTGATAACTTAGGGTTATTCAGCTATTAAGATTAATGTGCAGAACCTAAGGAAGTATGGTTATTTCTTCATACTAAGATGATTTATACTTTGTATAACAGTTCTAAGCTAATTCCATAACTTTTAGGCTTTGATTGATACATTATATTCATTGCTAAAAAGGCTTAAGTGGCATTGTTAAGTTGACGATTATCGGAATCGGCCAAAAGTGAAACAAAAAGGTTATCGCTTAAGGGTTTTGATCTGATGAGACTAATATGAAAACCTTAATGGAATATGATTCTTTTTACAGAATATGGTAGTATAAACTTTGTACAATGTTACTAAACTAGTTTTACTGATTTTAGTATTTGGATGAGTTATTTTATCGATGGCTGAAATAGCCTAAATGATCACATTTGAAAACCTTAAATCGGCCAAGCTTTAATCTTAATTTCCAACTACATTATGCATGATCTTTAATTCATTTTTCAGACATTAGCAGGGTACAACTCTAGAAACATTTTAAAACTATTTTTACATTATTTTGACCTTAACCGCGATAGATTAACTATTTATTTGCTGTTGATGTTTTGCACTTTCTCGCATCAAAGAATGCAAGATAAGTTTCACTTTAATTATTTTTACATAATTGGTTCTCTATTGATTCCTGGAACAACATACAAATTATTTCATCCTTTTATGAGCTTTTATGCTTTTGTTTTCACTAATGGACAGATAAAGATTTGCTAGTGGTCATAAAGCAAATAATTTAAAGTGTGTTCAATATTCAAATATTTTTATATATTGAGTTTATTATGATTCCAGGACACATATAAATTTATTTAATGATTTTTGGAATTATATTTCTTTGAATACAATAACATCCATAATAATGTTTATTCTTAAATTTAATTTTGCTAATTGTTTTGTGACTCAAAAATTAAGTATTTTTGTATATTTGGATTCTTCTGGATTTTAAATGAATATAGAAATTTGTCCTAGTGAATTTTGATTTAAATTGCAAAAGATATTCAACATTGAATTTTTATTCAGTATGAAAATGGAATTGGAAAATTGAAATAAACTTTCCATTAAAAGAAGGCGCCTTTTGCTCTGAGCTGGAGATGGCTTGCGCCGCTGACCACTGGACCCCGCGCGGCAGTGAGGGGGAAGCAGAGCAGCGCCTAGGGCTGGCCGACGACTGCTTTCCGGCGAAGGCGAGCACACAGGAAGAAGTATCTTGGCAAAACGCACCTGGAGCTGGAACCGGTTTGGCCAGAGGTGATGCAGAGAGGTGCGCAAGCTTGCACAAGCGGCGGCCATGGCGGTGACAAGCCGGAGAAGATGAACAGAGGGATTAGGGGTGAAATCGGTAGCACATTAAGCATCACGGGGTACTAGTGGTTCCATTTTTGAGTTTACCTTGACCGGAGAATCACCGAGGAGCCCCGCCCACGGCGGCCGGCCATGAGGAAGAAGGGCGCACGGTGGCGGCATGATTCCACATGAAGAACTGGGAATATTGTTGAGGGCTTTCGATCAGTGGAGTCTAGTGATGCTATGAACGGAAGGAATTTGGAAATGGTTCATTGGCTTGGTGATTGATTTCGCTTGGAGCTTGAAAGCCCCGATAATGGCGGAAGCAGAGGGAGTTTCAGCGCGTTGGCCGGGAGAGGAGGAAAGAACTGAGGGGAATGAGAAAGAGCTTCACTGTGATCACTAAGGAGCACTTTATAGCCAAAGATTGCAGTGGATGTGCCGGCCTGGTTGGGATTGCCTCGGACGGAAGCTTCACCAGAGGCGACAAAATGGCAGTTGGCTGCGGTATGGCGCGAGAGGCTTCGTGGCGGCGATCGACGGAGGTATGGGCAGCTGAAGCTTCGAGTGAGGTGCGTCGTGGCTGAAGCAGGGCGACGCGGACGCTGGTCAAGCTGCGCTGGATCGGGAGTTCCTCGGTTGATCGCATAAGCACAGGAGAAGAAGGAACCGAGCAGTGGGGCTCGGGTCCAAAGAATCGGTGAGTGAAGATGACTACAGGAATTTATTGGGCTGTCAAATGAGGGTAGAGAATTTCCAAACTTTTTTACCATGGTCTTTGAATACATTTTGATGCCTGGTAAAATTTTGAGGTTAAAATGAGTTACCGAAAAATTATAAATATTCTGACGACAGTGACTGCTTCTAAATTCTTGTTTCAGATTTTGATTTTTGATTGAGATCAATTAAATTATATTATTTTCCAAATTTTGTTTTTCAAAATTATTTGGTCTCAGAATGTTACTGTAAAAATTTCAGCTCAAAATATGGTTCCATTATTTTATAAAAATTCTGACATTGCAAATTCTAGATTTTCAGGGTTTCTGTTTTTAAATTTGGAAAAGTCCTAAATGTCATTATTAATTTATGATATTATTTATGGAGATATAAATAGCTTTGAGGTTTCCATGGTAAATTTTTCAGCTCCATTTGAGTTTTATAAATATTTTATAAATTCTGACAATGCAGTGTTTTGATTTAAAAGTTGTCTTTTCGTTTTGCCTCTTCATTTCTTTATGCATAAAATTTCAATTGCTGGCTAAAATGGTTAAATTGAATGATCAGGATTTCATGGTACATTTTTCTAAATTTTTCCTTTTTGCTTCTTGACCTTTTCTCCTTTTCATTCGTTATTTCCCTTTTGTTGGATTTTTCATACAACACAAAAATCCAAGAACTCCAAATAAAAATCAAGAATTCCAAGAAAACTCAGAAAGATTAATATTCAAATTCAAAATATTGAGTTTTATTTTATTAAAATTTTGGGATGTTACAGATCTACCCCCCTTACAAAAATCTTGACCCCGAGATTTGGCGGGTCTAGGGGAAATCATTTCTAAAAGAAGTCAGGAAACTCCTCCTTGAGTCAATCTTCCCGTTTCCAAGTCGCTTCTTCTTCAGAATGACTACTCCACTGTACATTGATCATCTTGTGGGATTTATTACGAGTGTGGTGTTCATCTTCTTTTGAGATTCTAGTCGGATGCTTCCGATAAGTTAAATCAGATTATAGATCGATTTCATTTAGCTAGGTGAGCTTAGCAGGAAGATGAAAACATTTCCTTAATTGTGATACATGAGAGACACTATGAACACTGGATAGCTGAGATGGCAGCTCTAATTTATATGCTTTTTTTTCATCTTCTAAATGATACGATATGGCCTAATATATCGTGGCACCAGACTACCTCGGATTTGGAAACGGTGAATACCATGAACCTTGCAATTATCGAGGACGAGGTAGATTTGGGAATTCTTTATCGGAGGTGACTTTGTCGTTTGGTTGTCACTTCGTCTTCATTGCAGTTGCTTCACGGGACCTTCGTCTTGTGATTTCAAGTTGACGTGTGAGGAATAGAGAAGGCTTCCATTTGGGTTTTAGGTAAGCAGATGAGAGATACTAATACTTTCTACATATCTCTTTTTGATTGAATAGTCAGTATTGTTAACAAGGATAATCTAGTTTAGAGAGTGGTATGTGGTATCTTTAGAATATTTGAGGTGAGAGATAGGTTGCATTGTCATTAGATTCACTTGGGAAGAATCGAACGTTTAATACCAAGAAGGACATTTGAATACAACGATTGGTCTGTATAATTCAACATTAGTTGATGAAATGAGCTGAGCATAAATGTCATTTCGGGTTGACTTTAGATTGAAAACAAAATAGAGATAATTCAAGTATTGGGTTGAGGTAAAAGAAATATAAGATGATCCTGATGATTTGATTTGTTTGATTATCTTAGCAGATAGAGAGTTTTGATTTTCTTTGGATTTGACAATTATGAAGGAATGAAATGTACAAGACCAAAAGACTTGTTGCAGGAATTGAATACACAAGGAACGTACTCAATATCGTATTAAGAGTTGGGTACAATTACATGAGAAAGATGTTTACGTTCAGAGCTTGATATCGAGGCAAGGGTTGTTTTAAGTTCTTGATGTTTTCTAAGTCCTTGAGATAGCTTGGAAATTATTGATGTCTTCCTTGTCGAGGTGAAGTAGAATTTTTTTTTCTTGGGTGGATGTTGGCGAAATACCCAAGCTCTTCTTGATTGATGCAAGTGACATTGTCCGTTTTATTCGAAACAACAGAAAGGTTGTTTGCTGATGATATAAAATAGATGTTCAAGAAGTGACTACGATCAAAGAATTGACCATGGAGTTAAATTTGAATTCTGGCAGGGTTCAATTACATAGGTATTGTACCTAGTACTACATATGGCAGATCATAAGCTTCTTTTCGCGAATTAGCGTTGTAGGTAAATGCCATGAATGACTGGATTGACATTTTGGGTTGGATTAATATACATCTAAGGAATTGTTTGTTCGCAGATCCCGGGACATGTGGGTTATGGGCCCACCACGCTTCCGCTGCGTGACTCTGATTCTTTAACAAATTTCTCGAACGAACTACTTTAGATTGTTATTCCTCCTATTCTCAGAGCTATAATCTAGTCTAATGCGACTTCTGGTATGGCTATAGCCACAGGAGGTATTTGTTCTTCTTGTAGACATTGTTTAGGAATGCGGTTCTTTTTGTGACAGTCGAAATATTCACACTTTACTCATGGTATTTTGCTAGATACAATGGTATGCTTAATATTATTTTTCCTTGTGAATTTCAACTTGCTGCTATTCAGAACATTCTTTTAGCCTAATGATTTTCTTTATCAGATCAGAAACATGGCGTTGGCAATTGCTATTTACTACTTTCTTAGTGAAGGTTGGATTGAATTTTAACGATTCCCGATTAATTTACTACGTGGCTCAATATCATCCATCCGATCTAAATCGGACGATCGATATTATATCGAGTGGTTCACTGTGCACTTAATTGACGTGGCTCAACCGTGACCCTAGATCTTAATCTAATGGCAAGAACTTACCCACATGGTTCGCTATTCACCGGGCGACGTGGCTTGTTCCTGGCGCTCCGATGAAGATCCGGCGGCTGGCGAAGCTCGAGCTCGGCGACGACGGTGCGGCGGCGCAAAACCACCGAACTTGAGGACGACAACTCCTCCGACGGCGCTCCGTTGGTCTCCGGCGAGGATGAGGTGACGGATCCGACGTGTCTCGTCGAGATGGACTTGAAGCTGGCCTCGGCTTGGCGAAAGAATCTCCGACGACGACGAAACCGCGGCGCAAACACCTCGGCGATCCTCTCGGACTCCGACGAGCTCTCGCAACCTCCTCAGCGCTCCTCCGGCGACAACACAACAAGGAAAAGATGCGGTGGACTGAGATGTGTCTCGGGAAGGTACCCCGGCCTTTAAATAGTCCTCGACGTGCGCATATACTCGGAGACCTCACGGGTTACGGCGACGGCGGCGCGTTTGAACAGGACTCGGAGTCCATCTCTGAGATGACGACCTCCCACCACATGATCTCGATCCTACGACGCGGATACGATAGACTTTCCGAATCGGTAAGATTCGATGTAAGCCGTGCGATTAGAATCTAATGGCTATGATCGTTAGGGTTTCATTAAATGACGTGGACCAATGCGGACCGTTGGATTTCAATCCGACGGCGCGCGATGGATCTCCTTCGGCTGGCTGAGCGACTGGGCCGGCCCAACACTGTTCACGCGATTTTCTCAGGATTTTTGATTTAAAATATTTAAAGAAATTCGTTTCATTTATTTAGGGTAATAAAAATATTCGAAAAATTCCAAGAAAAATCTCAAAAATACTTTGAGACATTCTGGACTTAAATAAAATATTTTGACAAAACTTTATTTTAAACTTTTCTTTTTATATTTAATCTTCAACAAAAGGCAATTTATTTTAATTCAAATAATTCAAATAAATCTCAAAAAATCCAAATAAATCCAGAAAATTCACAAAAATCATAAATTGCAATAAAATAATATTAAATAATTAAAATATCAAAAATTGGGTTGTTACAAACCTCCCTCCTTAACGGAATCTCGACCCCGAGATTTAGGGTTAACTGGAGAACAGGTTTGGAAATTCTGCCTTCAAATCCTTTTCACATTCCCAGGTTATTTCGCTCTCTGAATAATTGCTCTACTGAACTCTACAAAGGTGAACCGACTTGTTTCTGGTTCTACACTCCATCACATCCAAAATTTTGATCAGCTGCTTTCTGTAACTCAACTCCTCTTGCAACTCTATTGCTTCTAACGATGTCTGCTCTGCTGGCACTCTGAAGCACTACTTGAACAGCGACACCTAACATACGTCATGGACTCCTGCTAATGACTAGAGCGACTCCAACTGATACGTAACCTCTCCTCAGCGGCTCAGGATTTTAAATGGTCCTACATACCTAGGTGCAAGCTTCCCCTTGACATGGAATCTTTTTACACCTTTGTGGGGAGTAACCCTAAGATACACAAAATCATCGAGTTCAAAACTCAATTCATGACGGCGATTGTCCATATAGCTCTTCTGCCTCGACTGCGCTGTTTTCAGTCTTTCCCTGATCATGGCTCCTTGTTCTTCCACTGTGACAACCACACCATAAATAATTAGCGGAAACGATTAATTACATAAATATTGCAACATAGAGAAATAGCAGCAAAGAAGCAATATCCTGTAGTTTGCCCAATCGACCCGCAGGCAACTGACCAGGCATAAACTCCAGATAGAACACGCTTCAAGGAAGAACCCGCAACCTGCGATGAACAACTTCGAAGCTTCGCTTCTAAACCACCTACAATATAATTAAGCAAGGGTGAGTACTTTCATACTCCGCAAGACTTGAGCAAAGCCTATCATACATGCAGGCCATTTCAAAGGAAAGGCTACTACAGTTAATTTGCATAAAGCGAATTTCATTTGTAAATCAAGTTATTTGCAAACGGAATTTATAAGAGCATTTGATTGATAACAAATAAGTAAAGCATATGTAACACTCACAGTCCTCCACGACGTGAGCGACGATTCAACAAATCCTGAAATCCATCAATGTCGGCCCTTTGACATAAATCACAATTTGCAAAACAAATGATATCAACCCATTTGAGAAATAATAAAACATCTAACATTGGAATGACTTCACCGAGTGCTCATGACCGCGAGCGCGGCTAATCGATTAGATTTAAACTCTACAGAGGTGTACAACTTTACCCACGAGGAATGATCAACCTTCTTGCTAGACGTCAGTTCGGCACACTTCCTTAGGTGTGCCGGCAAGGCGATCATACATAGCTGTTACATTATCTGGACATGACTTTGATCCAGCCCGGGACGTTAACCCCCGCCGTAGAACTAGAAACACACACCCAACACAACGTTTCTAAACACGGCAGGGCGTACACCGTTGCATTAGCAAGTAGACCTGACCGGAATACCCCGTCAGGTAGACCTATCCGGAATACCTGTGCATAGCTCCCGCCTACCAATGAGCAAAGCCATGTCCAAACAACTTAATAGGCTAAGGCTACCCCATAAATAGCCCTCGTGGTTGCACGGAAATCTCGGATCAATAGCGTCCCATTGCTCGGTCCTTAATGTGACACGGGCGACACTTCACCCTACACTACGTGCAATTCCATTCGCACATCCGGCTATTGCCAATAATCGCCCGCATCAAATTCATAGTTTTTTATTTTGGATTTTTAATCAAAGTACCAGCAACCATTTTCCCAAAAAGGACCATTCAGGTTTCATGAAGAACATTTCGGAAACAACTTTAATCATGATCATCTGTTCCTTAAATACTAAAGCATGGCTAAGCAGGTTAATATGACCGTATATACCCAAGATGACATTAAGAGATGTCTAGCCCTATTCTGTGGTTATCATGGTTCACATGTTCATAATCATCAACGGAGATTCACGAGACAACAGGTATAACTACCAAACCACAAAATAGCAGATTTATATAAAATAAACTTATGCATGAAACAATTTGATGCACAAAAGGAATATAAAATACTGGGATCAATATGGTCAAAGGATGCTTGCCTTGCTTAATCACTGATTACGACAAGGACGAGGATTGCGGTTGACGACGACGATGAAGAAGATAGAGACGTTGGGTTCTACACATCGATCAACGGAAGATAGCAAATGACTAACTTCAATAAGGGCAAAAAGAAAGTAGATAGAAAGAATAAATACAACTCTTCACAAGAAACAGGGATTGCTCTTTATGAATTTATTAATCTTATTTTACGAATTCAAGATGCTAAAATTGGTTAAGATTAATAGATTTAATCATTAGTTGCAAGCTTTCATTGATTTACTATTCACAATATGAGTTTCTACAAATTCTTATTACTTAAGGGTTTTGCTTTATTAGGATTCAGGGTCAAAGAAAGATGAAATAAGAATATTTTCTTAGATTACAGTAGATTATATCCTAAAGATCAATTCTAGGTGATTCTTTACTAAATTCGGATTTAGATGAGTTGCTTTACGAGTTAATGAAAAGGCTTAAATGATCATGTTGGACTATGAATGATTAGTTCTTTATCTTTAACTGATTTCGCTTAGAATTAGTTTTATACAAGTTGAGTCTATTGATTTAGGCTACTGGGATTATTTTCAGGATATTTGAGAAGGTTCTGGTGATACAAATATCAAATATACTGATTTCTACATTCTTTCCTAAAGTTTATTCATCCGCATTAAGGTCCAAGGTAATGTGATTACTTAGGGTTATTCAGCTATTAAGATTAATATGCAAATTATGGTAAAATATGGTTATTTCTTCATAATAAGACGATTTATACTTTGTATAACAATCCTAAGCTAATTCCATAAATTTTAGGCTTTAGCTGATACATTATATTCATTGCTTAAAATGCTAATATAGTATCAAGGTTTACACTACAAGAAATCGGATTGAACATGTGTAGTGAACAATTATCACTTAAGGTTATTTAACCTACAGGATTAATATGGAAACCTTAATGGAATATGATTCTTTTTACAGATCATGGTAGTGTAAACTTTGTACAATGTTACTAAACTGATTTTATTGATTTCAGCATTTGGATGGGTTATTTTATCTATTGTTGAAATAGACTAAATGACCACATTTGCAAACCTTAAATCGGCCAAGTTTCGTTTTGAGTTTCTAACTACACCATACATGATCTTTGATTCATTTTTCAGGCATTAGCAGAATACCATCCTAGAAATGTTTCAGAACTGGTTCGGCATTATTTCAACTTCAATTGCAATAGATTATCTAATTATTTATTGTTATAATTACCATTTTCTTCTATCAAAAGAATACAAATTAAGTCCGATTCTAAGTATTTTTATATGGACAAGCCCCTACTGATCTCAGGAATCTCTCACAAAATATTTTATGATTTTATGAACTATCATACACTCATTTCTATTAATGGCCATATTAAGATTTACTAATGTTTGCTAAACAAATGAATTAAACTTAGTTCAAAATTAAATGTATTTGTATATTTGAATACCTCCTGATCTTAACATCTCATGAATATTGATTTCATCATTTCATGGTTTATTATACACAAAATCTCATTAACAACCATATTAACACCATAGTCAATGTTTAATCTGAATAATAGTCCTGTACTCCAAACATTAAATCTTTTTGTATATTTAGATTCATCCTGATTTTAGATGATTATATAAATTCATTTCACTGGCTTGTGACTAAAAATACACAAGGTACTAATAGTTAAATGTATCTCGGCCAGGAAATTCGAAAATACGTTTTATCAGCAGTGAAAGCGCTTTGGCTCTGGCTTCTTCTTCAACCTCAGCGACTGGCTTCCCGGTCCCCACGCGCAGCGACTGAAAAACAGAGGATGGCTAGGGCTCCACGGCGAGGGGTACTCCGGCGGTCTTCCGGAGAAGGCGAGGGCACCAGCAGCATCAGCTCGGCAAGGGGAACTCGGGGGAGGTGTTGATTCGGCGGAAGAGACAAGAGGCGTGCCCGCAATGAGGAGGGCGGCGTTGGTGGCGACTCGGTGGAGAAGAAGGACAAGGCATTAGGGTTGAAATCGGTGGCGGAATAAGCAACAAGGGATACTAGAGGTTCTGTTTTACCCGCCAATTGAGGTGGAGACGGCCTGTGGAAGCGCGCCACCGGTGGCCGGCCTTGGGGAAGAAGAGGCACACGGGAGCAGCAACATTTCGCTTGGAGGGGCTCAAGAAATGTTGAGGGCTTCTGATCAGCAGTGCCTGGTGATGCTCTCTGCAAGAGGGATTTGAAGAAGGATCACCACATGGCTCGGACTTTCCCTCGCGCTTGAGCAGCAGAGCTCGCGGCAATGGTGGAAACTGGGGGCGAGTTCTTGCTCTGGCTTGAGGAGAAAGGAGAAGGAGCGGAGGGGGAATGAGGAGGAGGTCCTTGCGAACACTGGGGTGTGGTTTATAGCCAGGGAGAGCAGCGAATTGAGTGGGATTCGTGGCAGTCATCGCGTTCGCCTGCGCTCAGAGCTTCGAAGAATTCGCCAGTGGAAGGAACGGAGTAGAGGAGGGCGATGAGTTCGGCGGCAGAGACTCAGGGACCACTGTCAGTGACTGCAAGCTTCTCCAATGTGCCAACGGAATGGAAAAACAATGAGTGGCCCACACGTCGGCGACTCCGATTAAATTTCATTTCGAATTTTAATTTTTGATTGAGATCAATCAAAGTCTAGTATTTTTCAAATTTTGTTTTTCAAAAGGATTTGATTTCAGAATGCTTACGTAAAATTTCCAACTCCATTTGTGATTCCATTATTTTATGTGAATTACGACAATATATTATTTTGGATTTAAAAGTTATCTTTTCATTTTATCTCTTCATTATTTTATGCATAAAATCTCAATTGCTGGCTAAGATGATTTGATTGAATGATTCGAGTCCTCATGGCAAATTTCTAAATTTTCACTTTTTTATATTTTTGCCTTTTCCTCTTTTCTATTATATATTTCCATTTGTTGAATTTTTCATATGAAGAACAATTCCAAAGAAATCCAAATAGAATTCAATAATGCCAAGAAAACTCAAAAACATTTATTTTCAAATTAAAAATATTTATTTTCTCTTTATTGAATTTTCAGGATGTTACATCCACCTTTCTGAGAATCTCGAGCCCGAACACTAAACGCTCTCCCGTTCCATTCCAATTTAATGGGGTATGACAAGGACGACCGTATAAAGCTTCGAATGGTGACATTTGCAACATAGCCTGGTAATTGTTGTTTTAACTAAACTTTGCATATGGCAAACATTTATCCCAAAACGTGGCGTAAGCTAACACACAAGCTCTCAACATATCTTCTAACATCTGATTAACTCTTTCTGCTTGGTCATCTATCTGTGGATGATATGCGAGGCTAAAATTCAAGCAAATTCTCATTTCTTCCTATAACTTGTGCTAAAACCTTGAGATAAATTGGAAACCACTATCGGACACAATCTTCTTGGGCACCTCATGTAGTCACTCAATCCCTTGACCTATACAGATCTGCCAAACGACCTTGTGAATACGTAATCTTCAGCGGTATGAAATGAGTAACTTTGGTCTATCCTTCAATAATGATTCCTCCGTCTTTGTATCCTTTATGGTCAATTCACACTTGGAGATCCTTTTACTGGTTTGCTTCCCACTTCTACTCAGGGATCCATAATGATTGTGACGAACCAACAGGTTACCAATGCCTTGACTTTATTCTCTGACCTACATCACATCGAGTATCATAACCAATAGCTTCGCTCTTCACCTTAGGCTATCAAACTTTTCCTTTAGACCTTAATACATTCTAGCACCTTTTGGATGAATCGAATACTTAGAATCATTAGTTTCCTCAAATATCAACTGCCTAGGATCTTCCTATCCAGTACATTGTTTCGGCCTTAAATCCTCATAGTATCTTAATCGCTTAAAATTCCGTTTCTTGGCTAAGCCTTCTTTCCTTGACTTGATTTTTGTATTTCTTCTCTCTTTGAACTTCCTGTGATCTGTTCTTCTAATGTCGGTTTTATTTTCAAAGCAGCCATGAAACTTTGTGGAATGACTTCTAATTTCAGCCTCTCGAATTCCTTGCTCAACTCTGGTTGATCGCTTACTATCAACATATTCGCACTGTGGCCTCATAACTCAAACGTCAACTACCACCTTGGCCTTACTAGAATGCCTATGGATTCTAACACTAGAATCTTGATCATTTCCAACCATTTTCTAAGTAACGAACTTTGGTTGCTCCCTATGTAACACAACTTCTACCTTGCTTGATTCAACATCAACTTCCTTAGTAGTCTCTCAAAGAATTCGACCTTTTTCTTCTAGGGATCATACTTGTTGAACTTAGCGTACAATTATTGCTCTCGCAAAAACTCATATCAAAATTCTGCATGTTTTCCTCTTGTCTTTAGAGTGTACTAGATTGTCATCTATATGGCAACCACAAATTTATCCAAATAATCCAAAAACTCCTTAGTCATCATGTTCATGAAGTATGCGAGGCATCGGTCAATCCAGGAGATATAGACAAAACTTATACTTTCCATATCGCGTAGAGAACGCGATCCTAGAAACATCTTTTTCATGACTCCTCAATTGAGGCTAGCCGGAGCGAAGTTTTTTTTTCCTAAAGAATTTCCAACTATCTTCTCAACTGTCCAAACACGTTGTCGATCCCGATATGGAATACTTGTTTTTGATCTTTTCCTTATTTAAGGCACGATTCAGTGCATTCTCCCGATCTTCCTTTTTCCTTCTTTGATAAACAAGAACTCCCATGGTGACACACTAAGTCTTCTCAAACTCTTCCTAGTAACTCTTTGATATGCTTTTCCATTTCCCACTAATTCCTTGGTAGACATTGACATGGTCTTTTCTCTATTGGGCTATACCAGGCACTAATTCGCTCACGAACTTGATCTTTCGATATGACGGCATACCAGGCAAATTCTTGGAAAATATATCAAAGTATTTTCTGACATTTGGCGCATCTTCTAATTGGCAAATTCCACACCAATATCCATCAGTTGACTAACACGAACTATCATCACTTGAATTTTCCCTTCTTCTTTTCAGGGTTTTAAATCGATATACTCTTCACCAAAATAGCCTTATGTTTGAGCATCTAACTAATTTCAAGAATAGCCTGATTATCCAACACAATATGAGTTGCTTGGAACTCTACCCACTCAATAGGCACTGAACTCTCAACATCTTGGTTAAATCTAGCACAACTGAGCATTTACTGATACTGACAAATCTTCCAATTAATGAGATTATGCTGGGTACCACTTAAACTAGCCACCATTTCATATGCATCATTTTTAGATAAACCCTTAACACCAGATTATTCTTAGAGAGACATCTAACTCATTAATTTATATTATTGCTCTTCATTCCAATACTCCGTATACCAATGTATTAACCATTCCTGCTTCATTTCTTTTGACAAGGAACCTTTACATGGAATTCATCACTAATCTCTTTACTTTACAAGTAGGGTTATGATATTGCACTAAGTAAACTCACAGCTCCTGACTTCCTTGATTCGGCATTGGTGCTAGGGCTTTGACAAGGACGGAGTTAGGATTGACTTGAACTAACGCGATTGCTTTCCTTTGTGGGCATTTGCTAGCAAAATACTCAAGTTTTGTGGCAATTATAGCAGAGTCTAGGGTGAACTTTCTTTCTTGAGCATTCGTTGATTAGAACAGTATCTTTTACCTAAACGCCTTTTCTTCAATTGGTTCTCTAGGCAAATTTCTTTTGCAATTTCACCGCTCACTCTTGGCGTTATGTACTGGACTAAGGTAACTTCCGGTATATCTACGGCTGTAGGAAATATTTGTCTTTTCTGGGGACATCGATAAGCATAATGGCCTTTATTGTGACAGTTTGTAGCACTCAATGCCACTCTTCTTGTGATTACTTCCTGCTTCGCAACACATCCCCTAGCGAAACGATCTTCTTCACCATACAAGGGACCTACTGCGGGTGATGGCCAATTATTGGTTTCTTGATCAAGGTCAACAGGTTCAGGATAGTGCGTACCAAGGTAACATGTGATGTTGCTCGTAGGATATTTTCCAATTGGATGACTTCCTTTGCAACTAGAGCAATTGATCGCATGCTCGTCAGCGGTATGTCATTTTTCTCCACAGCGAATGCACGCATAATTTTCTAAATTATTTGGTTGACAGCACTTCCTAGAACAATGTCTAGATTTCGAACAAGGTGCAGGGGTAGCGTTTCTCTCCATAGTCTCGAGCCAATCCTCTGCTTCTAAAGGTGAGACATTTCTTTAAAACGTTGGTGGACGAATCTTTATGAATTCTAATAACCTTGAGTTAGTACAGGGATCACTAATAATAGTTCGAGACGCTTTTACTGACATTAGCTTGATTGGTCATATTTTGTATTTGCTTCATCATTGCCTGCATTAACTGAGTCTGATCGGCCAAAAACTCTTTGAAGCTCTACGTATCTATCGGTGGTGACGGTTGAAAAACTAATCCATAGCTATATGCAAGGCTTATTCCAAAGGAAGGCTAAGAGGTTCATTTGCAGTAAAGCAGCGCTTATAAACAAGTACAGTATATAGATTGAAAAGACAGTAAAAACAAATAACAGTAATAGATAGATTCAGCATTTCTTAAGTAAACCAAGTTTCTCATCCTAAATCAAGATTCAACTTTCCATGGCAACCTGCCATCCATCCCAAGTTTTATTTTGCAAAAGTCTAAACCCTTGACTGTAATCCCCGAGCTTTGCTCAATACCATGAGCATGGCTATCCGAATAGTTTGTACACTCTGCAGAGGTTATGTACTTTACCCACATGACATGATAATCTCTTTTGTGCCTGGCCATTAACACACTTCCTTTAGTGTGCCGGCAGAGAATCATGACAAAGCCTTTACAATGCATCATCTTAACCTAGTACTACCCGCTGAGGTTTCAACACTGGTGGGACTGGTTACCACATCCAGGGCCTCCCTCTTGCGCCATGTGAGCCACCCCGAGCGTGGACTGGTTACCACTACCCGGGTCTCACGCCACCACGATAGTACTAAAGCTAAGACTTTGCAAATTAATCAGCTAGGCTGCCCCATAACAGACATGTGGTTGCATGATCGACTCAGGTCAAAGGCTCACAAGGTGTCCTTAGGGTTAATCAAAGCAAGACATACACATACCCTCTGCCCATCGGGCCCACCCTGGCATACTGCCCTTACCACTTGCTCCGATCTAAAATCATAACCACCCCAGTTGATTACCAAGCACCACGTGCCATCAACAATTCAATATCGTTGCGTGACATCCATTGCCACCACAACTCAATCTCATCGTGTGACCACACATGACACAAATTCAGAACATTGTTCCATATTCCATTAGTCAAGATTATTTTATCAAAGATTCGAGTACATGTGATGATGTGGCATGGCTAAGCAATTCTAATTCGATCTAACCATCCATGTTGATTTCATTATTAACCAACTATAGTAAACCAACCTAGGGTGACAATAGATCATGGCATACAAATGACAAGGTAGGGTATAATTCAAAGGGTGCATTAGCTAATCCCAAATTTAAGTTGAAATCATTTATACGATTGAAATAACATGCAATATAGTTAAAACAAAATAGCAACTAATCTAGCTATGGGTGCAACATGATCAAAGCACAACTTGCCTTGGATAAGCCCCTGGTCTTGATCTGAATATTGCTCTTGAGTTACCAATTCCTCCTTCGAAGCTTCGCACAATTCAACGTCTACGCGAATCGAGAAGAAATAGCAAATAAACACCAAAACCAAAGAACAAATGAACTCAAAAATTCAAAAAAAACCACCATTAGATAGATCTCAATTTTACAAATTTTTAGAAATTTGAATCACCTCAATCGGAGTTCGTATGCAATAGTTATAGCATTTAGAAGTTTAATAAATTCTGAAATTAGAAATTCTAATTCTCCCGAATTATTTTTATAAAGAAAAATACGAATTTTCCTGCCCCGGCTATACGGACAATACGTGGCAAAATCTGGATCGTTAAAACTCAACCCAACGATTCCCGATTAATTTACTACGTGGCTCAATATCATCCATCCGATCTAAATCGGACGATCGATATTATATCGAGTGGTTCACTGTGCACTTAATCGACGTGGCTCAACCGTGACCCTACGATCTTAATCTAACGGCAAGAACTTACCCACATGGTTCGCTATTCACCGGGGGACGTGGCTTGTTCCTGGCGCTCCGATGAAGATCCGGCGGCTGGCGAAGCTCGAGCTCGGCGACGACGGTGCGGCGGTGCAAAACCACCGGACTTGAGGACGACAACTCCTTCGACGGCGCTCTGTTGGTCTCCGGCGAGGATGAGGTGACGGATCCGACGTGTCTCGTCGAGATGGACTCGAAGCTGGCCTCGGCTTGGCGAAAGAATCTCCGACGACGACGAAACCGCGTCGCAAACACCTCGGCGATCCTCTCGGACTCCGGCGAGCTCTCGCAACCCCCTTAGCGCTCCTCCAGCGACAACACAACAAGGAAAAGACGCGGTGGACTGAGATGTGTCTCGGGAAGGTACCCTGGCCTTTAAATTGTCCCCGACGTGCGCATATACTCGGAGACCTCATGGGCTACGGCGGTGGCGGCGCGTTTGAACAGGACTCGGAGTCCATCTCCGAGACGACGACCTCCCACCACACGATATCGATCCTACGACGCGGATACGATAGACTTTCCGAATCGGTAAGATTCGATGTAAGCCGTGCGATTAGAATCTAACGGCTATGATCGTTAGGGTTTCATTAAATGACGTGGACCAATGTGGACAGTTGGATTTCAATCCGACGGCGCGCGATGGATCTCCTCCGGCTGGCCGAGCGACTGGGCCGGCCCAACACTGTTCACGCGATTTTCTCAGGATTTTCGATTTAAAATATTTAAAGAAATTCATTTGATTTATTTAGGGTAATAAAAATATCCGACAAATTCCAAGAAAAATCTCAAAAATACTTTGAGACATTCTGGACTTAAATAAAATATTTTTGACAAAACTTTATTTTAAACTTTTCTTTTTATATTTAATCTTCAACAAAAGGCAATTTATTTTAATTCAAATAATTCAAATAAATCTCAAAAAATCCAAATAAATCCAGAAAATTCACAAAAATCATTAATTGCAATAAAATAATATAAAATAATTAAAATGTCAAAAATTGGGATGTTACAGGTTGAGTATGGATGGGATGAACCCGTACGGCGAGATGAGCAGCAGTCACAGCACTTGGCCTGTGACTCTATGTATCTACAACCTTCCTCCTCGGCTGTGTATGAAGCAGAAGTACATTATGATTGTAACGACCCCCATTTTCACATAAATGCGAAAATAGAAATCTAATGTGCTTGCAGTACTAGTCTCTGGATCAGTAGCTAGTACGCACATTTACAACAATTGGAATCACAACCATACTTTATATTAATTAAGCGAAAACTAATAAACACATAAATCATACAACTCAGAGTATATAGCAGCAAAGAGGCAAAATCTCGTAGTGTGCCCATCCGAACCCGCAGGCAACTGATGAGGCATAAATCCCTAGAAAAGGTCGCCTCGATGAAGATCCCACAACTTGCGATGAAATAAATCTTCGAAGCTTCTCTAGCTTTACACCTAAAAACCACAAATAAGCAAGGGTGAGTACTTTCGTACTCCGCAAGACTTAAGGTGGTATTTGCAAATGCATAAATGCAGGCCAATTCAAAGGAGGCTACTACAGTTAATTTGCATAAAGCGAAATTGAATTTGTGAATCAAGTTATTTGTGAACAGAATTTATAAGAGCAAGTTGATTGATAACAAATAAGTAAAGCATAATAACACTCACAGTCCTCCATGACGTGAGCTACGAATCATCCAATCCTGAAATCCATCAATGTCGGGCCTTTGACATGAAGCAATAGTTGCAAAACAAATGAAACCAACCCTTTTGAAAATAATAAAACATCTAACTCGCATCAGTTCGCCAAGATACCCATGACCGCGGGTACAGCTAATCCATTAGAATTAAACTCTGCAGAGGTGTACAGCATTACCCACAAGACATGACCTTTTCTTTTTGCCACACGCTTCACATCCCAACGTAAGCGTGGTGGCCAGAATGTTCATGACGAAAACCTTTACATTACCTGGGTAAACTTCACACCAGCCCGGGACGTTGATCCATACTATGGCAAGAGAATCCAGAGCATAGAAATGATGGAACTCTCCCATAGTACGGCGTACACCGTTGCATTGGAAAGTAGAAACCCCTACAAGCAGACCTAGAAAGGAATGCCTGTTCTAGCTCCCGCCTACCATAAATGCAAAGTTAAACCAGGTAACTTAATCGATTTAAGGCTGCCCCATCCCAACACTTGTGGTTTGTACGGGTTTTCTTGGATCATACAACACGATGTTCGGTCCTTAATCCGACATGGGCAATACTTCACCCTACACTACGTGCAATTCCTTTCGCACATCTGGCTATTGCCAATAATCGCCCGCATCAAAACCATAGTTTTAGTTTGGGTTTTTAATCAAAATACCCGCAACCAACAGTGCCATTTCCAATGTTTTCAGGAAACAATTTTGATCTAATCATTTACATTGCTGATTCTAAAGCATGGCTAAGCATGAATAATACGAACGCATATACCCATGATGACATTAAGAAATGCCTATCCTTAATCTAGAGTTATCAAGGTTCACATGTCCATAATTATCAAAGAAAGTTAATAAGATGACAGGTATAATGTAACAGCCCAAAAGTTGAGAACAGTAAAAATATAATATTTAAATTTGATTGTGAATATTTCTAGAATTGCAGAATATTGTTTGCTTTATTTGAGTTTTTTTGGATTCTTGTGTTGCAAGAAAAACCAAATAAAAGAGAAGAGAGGGATGAAAAAGAGAAAAAGGCAAAAATGTAAAAAGTAAAAATTTAGAAAATTGCCATGAGAACCCTGGTCATGCAAATAAACCCTTTTAGCCAGCAAATGAAAATTTATGCATAAAGAAATAAAGAGACAAAATGAAAATACAACTTTTAAATCGAAACAATGAATTGTCAGAATTTATAAAATATTTATAAGACTCAAATGGAGATGAAAAATTTGTCATGAAAACCTCAATGAAATGTCTATGACTGGTAATAATATAATAAATTAATAATGTGATTTAGGACTTTTTAGAATTTAAAAATAGAAACTATAAAAATTTGGAATTTGCCATGTTAGAATTTATATTAAATAATAGAGTGATTTTTTTAGCTAAAAATTTTAAGAAAGCATTCTTAGCTCAAATCCATTTGAAAAAAAAATTCAAAAATAATAGACTTCAATTGGTCTCAAAGAAAAATCAAAATCCGAAACAAAATTTAGTAGCAGTCACTGTTGAAGGAATATTAATAATTTTTTGGTAACTCATTTTAACCTCAAACTTTTACCAGACATCAAACCCTGTCCATAGACCTTGGTCAGAAAGTTTTATAAATTTTTACCATGATCTGGTAGCTCAATAAAATCTGGTGCTAGAAGCATCCGAACCGGGATCATCTCTTTTGACACCTCACCTCACTGACCGGTGGACCCAGGCCCCACTCGACAGCTCCTTCTTCCTTCCGTTCTTCTGACCGAACCGAAGCCTTCCGACACCACAGTCAGATGAGGTCAGCTGTTGAATTCTCCCGCCGAGTCGTCGCGTCACTTGCGTCAACTGCACCGCTCACGAGCTCGATCATCGCCGAGTTTTTCCTCAGTTCTCGTGAAGCTTCAGCCGCCCATACCTCCTTCTGTGCAACCGTGTCTTATCTCGCCGAGGAAACAACCGAGACCAAGCTCAACCGGGGCAGGGCTCATCCGCTTGGTTCCCCATCAATAAATAGCGCACTGTGGTCGCAGAGGCAACGCTTTCATTTCCCCTCATCCTTCCCTTCCTTTGCTCAACCGAATCGCTAGAATTTCCTCTTCTCTCCGCCATGGCTGTGAGCTTTGAAACCTGAAGCCACTCGCAATTCTTGTGATTCAGCCAACCATTCTCAAATCCGGTTGAGCTAGAGCATCGCCAGGCCTCAAGCATCGAAACCCCTCAATAATTTCGTGAGCTCTCCATGCAAGAAGTTGCTACTGCCGTGCGCCGTTCTTCCCCATGTCCGGCCAATGGTGGCAGCTCAATCCAGTAGCTCTCCCACCGAACCAACTTCAGAAATGGGATCATCTTGACTCCCTGATGCTCAAATACTTACCCATTCCAGCTCTCACGTCGTGATCTTTGCTCTCCATAGGACCGCCATTCCCGCAGCCGCTCGGGCCTGATTGCGCACCTCTCTGTTCTCCGGCCGAATTGGTTCCGGCTCCAGCTGTGTCTTGCCAAGCTCTTCCTCCTGTGCAGTCGCCGTCACTGGAGATCCACCGGAGTGTCGCCGCCGGCCAACCCTAAGCCACTCCCCTGTTTTGTCTCCCTGTCGAGTGGGTCCCAGTTGGCAGCGGCTCAGCCAGGCTCTAGTTCAAAAGGGTAAAAGGCGCCTCTCAAGTTAGAAAGCGTATTTTCGAATATTTGATCAATTACAAAACCAAGCTAGTATCATTTGTGAATATCTTCTGCATTTGTAATCCAAATAAGGTGAGACAAATTTATAAAAACATCTAAAATCAGCAATATTCAGAATATACAAATATATTTAATTTTTGACCTTTAGAAATATTATTGGAATAACATTTCATTAATAACCTTAATATGGTCTTTATATTAGTTTGCGAACAATAAGTCAAGAAATAATAAATATAAATTTTTATATGATTCTATGATCAGGATGGAGTCAAATATTCAAAAATATTTAATTTTTGAGCTACAAATGAATTTTAGGAATTAAGACCTTCTAATGACCCTATTATGGACTTTAAATAAGGGCTATACACCATGAACTATAAAATGATAAAATAAATTCTTATAGGTGGATCTGACCTTGAGATGTTCAAATGTGCAAAAATATTCAAATTGTGAACCATGTTTAAATTATTTGCTTTATGATCATTAATAAACCCGAAATATGGTCACCAATAGAAATGTGATTTAAAATGAGGAAATAATTTGTATTAATTTCTGAAAAAAAGAAGAACCCATGTATGTAAGAATATTTAAATTAAGATTTAATTAGCATTCTCTTAATGAAAGGAAATGTTAATTATAACAATATGTAAATAGATAATCTATTGCAATTAAAGTTAAAATAATGACAAAACAACTTTAAAACAATTCTAGGATTGCTTCCTGCTAATACCTGAAAAATGAATCGAAAATCATGTGTAGTGTAGTTGGAAATTAAATTTGAATCTTGACCGATTTAGCGTTTGCATTGTGATCATTTAGACTAATTCAACAGCAGATAAAATAACTCGTCTAAATACTAAAATTAGTAAAACTAGTTTAAAAACACTGTACAAAGTTCATACTACCATATTATATAAAAAGAATCTTATTTTATCAAGGTTTACATATTATTCTTATTAGTTCAAAACACATAAGAGTTAATCATTCGCATCGCGTTCTCTCTGATTTCGTAAATGTAAACTTTACAATGCCACATAAGCCTTTTCAACGATGAATATAAAGTCTCGCCTAAATCGTAAAACTTATGAAGTTAGCCCAGTAGTGTTCTCCAAAGTATAGACTATCCTATTCTGAAGAAATAATCTTATTTCGTTAAGATTTAAATATAAATCCTGTTAACAGAATAACCTAAAGTATTATGAATTTGAACTTTATAATTTGAGTAAGCGCTCTCGGTAATAATAAGGAAACCTGAAGTTAAGTTATTTGTATCACCAGAACCTTCTCAAATGTCATGGAAATGTTATCAGTAGCCTAAATCAATAGATTTAACTTGCGTAAAACTAATTCTGAACGAAATCAATTAAAGATAAAGAACTACTCACTCGCAGTCTAATGTGATCATTTAAGCCTTTTCATCAGCTCGCAAAGTAGCTCGTCTAAATCTGAATTTGGTAAAGAATAGCCTAGAAATGATCTTTAGGATATGATCTGCAATAATCTAGAAAAATATTCTTATTTTATCTTGCTTTGAATCTGAATCCTAATAGAGCAAAACCAGTAAGTGATAAGAATGCCAAAAACTCAGATTATGATTAGTAAAATCAATGACCCTTGCAACTAATGAATAATTCTATTAATCCAACCAATTTTTGCATCTTGAATTCATAAAATAAGATTAATAAATTCATAAAAGAGCATTCCCTGTTCTTGTGAAGAATTTTATTTGTTCTTGTTATCTATTTTCTTTTTGCCCTTATTGAAGTTAGTATTTTGTTGTATTCCCGTTGTTCGACGTGTAGAACCCGACGTCTCTAACTTCGTCATCGCCATCGTCAACCGCAATCCTCGACTTCGTCGTAAACGACAAATAAGCAAGGCAAGCACCCCTTTGATCATATTGATCCCAGTATTTAATTTTCTTTGTTTTACTAAACCAATTTATGCATGCGTTACTTTCTGTAAACTTGCTATTATGCGGTACTGGTAGTTATACCTGTTGTCTTATTAACCTTCTTTGATGATTATGGTCATGTGACCCTTGATAACCCTAGATTGAGGATAGGCATTACTTAATGTCATCATGGGTATATGCGTTCATATTATTCATGCTTAGCCATGCTTTAAAATCAGCAATGTGCATGATCAGATCAAAATTGTTTCCTAAAAACATTGGAAATGGCACTGTTTGTTGCTGGTAATTTTGATTAAAAACCCAAAATAAAACTATGTTTTGATGCGGGCGATTATTGGCAATAGCCGGATGTGCCAAAGGAATTGCACGTAGTGTAGGGTGAAGTATCGCCCGTGTCGGATTAAGGACCGAGCAATGGGACGCTATTGATCCAAGAATTCCGTGCAACCACGAGGTCCGGTATGGGATGGCCATAGCTTATTAAGTTATTTAGACATGGCTTTGCTCATTGGTAGGCGGGAGCTAGCAGAAGCACTTCATTTTTGGATTGCTTGTGAGGGGCTTCCACACAGTTCGTGTGGGCAATTGCTTGGCCGGTGCAACGGCTACGCCATGCTATGGGAGAAGTTCATCATTTCTATGCTCTGAGATCTCCGGACATAGTATGGGTTAACGTCCCGGGCTGGATCGAAGTCATGTCTAAGTGATGTAACGGTTATGTATGGTCTCCTTGACGACACACCTAAGGAAGTGTAATAAATTGTCCTCATGTATGAATATTGAAATCTCAACCCATAGGATAAATAAGAAATCATAACATAGTCTGTATCTTCCCTCCATAGAACTTTTTATGAACTTATCTCCTCTCTGTGCAATTTCTCACCTATGTAACCATCATGGTTATTAACCTTTCTGAAAAATAAAACCTTATCAGGATTTGTAGTACAGTCTCTATTACTACTCTTAGCGTTGCTTGAGATCACACCATTCATATATAAACCAAGTTAAGATCTTACCACATTAGTAACACCAAACTAGCTTATGCTGCTTTAGGCTAGTTAAAACTTAATGTTCCAATAATAATTTCTAACCATGTCTCAAAACTCACCTCGCTACTTATCTAGGTTATATACCGTGAAAATGAGTTGGAACCAGAAAAGTTATATTCTTCTGAACAGAAACCTTTGAATGAACGTTAAAAATGAAAACTGGAAAGAAAATCGGAAATCCTATTTTTCTAAAAGAAATATAAAGGGAGCAGCATCAGTTATACATATACTCTTTTCCCATCTATAGAATTTAATCTCCTTATCTATGACTCACTTCTCTTTGTAGAACTTTCTCCACTCTTAAATTATTTTTCTAGCAGTATTTCTCTCCTTATCTTTTTGCGAAATGAAAACCACCAACAAATCTTTTGAAAAGAATTCTGGTAACAAGTCAGCAACATCATGACGTCTATATCAGCAACTTCAAGAAGATGGAGATAGCGAAGCATCACAACTTCTCCGACTTCATAGAAGCCTTGGAAGACTAACACAACAAGTGGTGCAAAGATTAAAAAGAAGACTCGTCATCGAACAGTCTACTTTGAAGGATAGTATTATCCAAATTACACATTGTTCTAGCTATATAGTAAACCTCTAGTGCAGAAGTACGTATGATTTGACTAGTAGAAGAAAAACCTTAGATACTCCTATGTACTAAGTTAAATATATGTATAGTATTTCTGTGTTATTGAAATTTTGTTGTAAATCTTTTCTATAGCTTTCGGGTTGCTCTCGTGAATGTTAAACCACCAGGTTGAAATTTGCGATGTGTCAACCCTACTTAATAAGAAAATTTAATTAGAAAGATTTTTAAAGAACGAAACGTTGCCTTATAAACCAAGCCAAAAACTACTTAATCCGCATAGAAACCATTCCCTAAAATAATATTTTAATGAACGAAATGTTGCCGTAAAACCTAATCAAATTTCATCTAAATAGCTTTACTCTAATAAATATTGTTGCAGGATGCCTACGACACAATTCATTAATATATCTACTAAAAGTAATGAGTAATAAAATTTTTAGCCTTTATAATTGACCTTCAGCTTCCCCAAATAACTTTGGTCAATATGCATCCTTTCATTCATCCGAAATATTTTAACATACTCTATATCTCTCTTTAAATTAGCTTATTCTTGCTAATGATTCTCGGTGTAAACTACTAACACTCCTCATCTAATTCATGAAACCCTGCAAGACACTCAACCGCCAAAAAAAATGATAATCCTATCCAAGTTCAACTAAATCCTTTGTATTTAGCTAAAGCACTTCCTTTTCAACATAGAAATCGTCATAACTCTCCACTTTCTCAAGGTTCACAAAAAAAATGTTAGAATCTATAACCGTGGTGTAAATGCTCACCATAATTGAACAAATCACCAAATGCACTCCCTTCTGTTCTAACAACTCGCACAAAATATTTCTAATATTGGTGCAGCTTCTATTAGAAAAGAAAATGGTTTAGACTAAAAACCTACTTCTATACCTTAATTGATACCTACACATTGTTTTTAAAGTATTGCCAACCTAGCAAATCCGAAGTCCGTGCTTGCACTTGCTAGGGAGAAATAGAACATACTACTGATGAAAGTGCAATCAGATGCTCCAGCTATGAAAGAAATCATTCTCCTGGAAAATGTCCTATAAGCAATATCACTTGTTACCCTTGTGAAGGCAAGACCATGGCCTAGCCTAATGTCCCAGGGATCCGATAGTCGCTAATACAATTTTTGCTCAAGATTTGGTGATCAAAAGAGGAAGAAAACCAGCCACACAGAAAATATCACTTAAGGAATTAAAGAAACAACACCTGACTCTAACTATCTTTACTAAGAAAGTAGTAAATGGCAATCTCCAATGGCATGTTTCTTGTCTGAAAAAGAAAATTATTAGGCTAAAGAATGTTCTAAGAAGCAAGAAATTGAAATTCACGAGATAATATTAAGCATACAATTAAACTAAACAAGACACTATGAGAAAAGCGTGAATGCTTCAACTGTCACGAAAAGAACCATATTCCTAAACAATGTCTACAAGAAGAATGAATATCTCCTAGCATCATAGACATACCAAAAGTCACGTTAGACTAGATTATAGCTCTGAGAGTAAGAGGAATAAAAGTCTAAAGCAGTTCGTTCAAAAAAAATCAGATAAAGAAGAGGCACTTGAGCAAGAACACTTGTCCCAGAAGAATTCTACTCAACTTTATTCTCAATCTCAATCGTCATTTGTTCATTCCTCTAACAACACCAATAAATAACTGTCTGGTACTTAAAAATCGGAAAGCTAATATTATTTGCTTTTATGGTAAATGTGGACATTATGCCAACAATTGCCTCAAGAAGAATAAAACTCCACCTCATTCTCAACCCCAAGAGCGACCTCAAGAATTTGAAGACAAACATATATCACATGAATTCGCGAAAGAATTTTACGACCTATCAGGCGTAGTACTAGGTCTGATACTTATATATTTGAACCAAGATTCAAGTTTAATTCCACGGTCAACTCTTTGATCCTAGTCACTTCCTGACTATCTATTTTATAACAACAGTAAACAAACTTTCTATTGTTTCAAATAAGACAAACAATGTCACCTGCAACAACCAAAAAAAATTGAATACCTCGCCAATACCTACCCAAGAAGAGTTTTAATTCACCTCGACAAGGAAGACATTAGTAACTTTTAAGCTATCTCAAAGACCTAGAAAACATTAAGTGCTCATGTCAACCCCTGCCTCAATGATAGGCTCTGAATGTAAACATATTCCTCGTATGATTGTACCCAACACTTGTTGTGATATTCAGTACGTTCCTTGTGTATTCAATTCTTGCAATCGATCTTTTGACCCTGTACATTTCACTCTTTCATAGTTGTCAAATTCAAAGAAAATCAAAACCCCCTAACTACTAAAATGATCAAATGGATCAGATCATCGGGATCACTTTATAATTCTTCTACCTCAATCTAATCCTTGAGTTATTTCTACCCTGTTTTTAATATAAGGTCAACCCAGAATGGCATACATTCTTAACTAATCCCATTAAATAAAGTTAAACTATACAGGTCAGCCATTGTATTCAAATACCTTTCTTGATATTAAACATTCAGCTTTTCCCAAATGAATCTAATGACAATGCAGCCTATCTCTCCCCTAAAAAATTCTAAATATACCCCCACGACACTCTATAAATTAAACTACCCTTGTTAATGATATTGATTATTTAATCAAAAGAAATATGTAGAAAGTACTGGTATCTCTCATCTACTTACCTAAAACTCAAATAGAATTCTTCTCTATTTCTTTGCACGTCAACTCAGAATCACAAGACGAAGATCCAGTAAAGCAACAGCAATGAAGACGAAGTGTCAACCAAACGACAAAGTCATCTCTGAGAAAGAATTCCTAAATCTATCTCGTCCTCAAGAATTGCAAGGTTCATGGCATTCACCGTTTCCACATCCGAGGTAACCTGGCGCCATGATATCTATAACATCCCTAATTTCGGGTTTCTACTAAAAACTAATTTAAAATAATTAAATTCAAATTTGGATCTTTCTCGGTGTTATATTTAACCTGGCATCCATATCCCTCCAATGTTCGGACTTCATTTCATCTCCGTCTGCAAAAGTCGGAATTCGGGATTTCGATCCTTACCTGAAATTTCACCTGCGTTCCAAAATGCTCCAAAAATCCCAAAACCAACTGAATTAGGTTCCAAATATTCCAAAACATTTTTAGGAATTTTCTCAAGATTTTGGGAATCTCTTTGCTATTTTATCTCTCGCGGTCTTTCATCAAATTCAGTATATTCGTCCCGAAATTGTCTAAATTCTAAAACTCATCCAAAATTCAGTGAAACTAATTTTATTGGGTTTCAAATAATCTCTAGTATTTTTAGAAATTTTTCTAGAATTTTTAGATCATTTTTCCTATTTTATTCCTCGCGCTTTTGTCCCTCCATTTCTTCCAACCAATGAGAAAGTGACACGTGGCATTTACTGTTCATCTTCCTCCTCATATCGTTGAAACTCCCAACCCTATATAGTTCAAGCCACACATGAATGTCTCTCTTTAATCTCTCATAACTTCTCATTTCCTCCACCAAATTGAGCAAGATCTGGTCCGTTTGAAAGATATTGACGAGGAGAACCCATTTTCCATAACCATTCATCCTTTAACTCACCGGAATTGGATTAATTGAGTAGAAACCGAAATGCACTCAAACATCAATAACTCGGCCGTTTCTCCACGAAACGACGAGTTTCCACTTCTCAATTCGTCGTTCCGGTGTCCTCTACCCCGTGCTCACCTTGCCCCATCGGTCCAATGCTGTTTCCCTTCTCCAAAACTCACGAAAACCGACGCCCAGCGTTCTCCAAAGACATCGGCGAGCCATTTCTTACTCCGGTGAGTTTCTAGACAAACCAACCACGTCACTTTGTGCCCCTTGCTTCCATGAACACAACCATTCAATCGGATTTGATTTTCGTTGCAGTTTGACCCCCGAATTTCAAGTTTGTTCATCGTCGGTCGTCGCTCCGTTCGTCGTCGATTTCTCCCGTTTGGGTAAGATTCGATTCAATTCCTTTCACCTGTAGACTCCCCTTGATGCTAGCTATCCCGTGCTCACCTTAGTTTCAAGAAATTTCAAGTTTTTGAGTGTTTTGATCGTCATGCCGCCGGCTCATTTTTGTTCGTCGGTTTCGCCGTCGCCGCCGCTTCTCCCGGCCTCACCGCCACGGCCATCTGACGCCTACACTTCGCCACCCCGCAGACCTTTCCCGCCCCGGCTGCTGCCGTGCCACGCCAAGGTGATCGCGCAGGCGCCCACCTGTTCCTCAAGACGCTGACTCGCCTCGATCACGCCTCGCCGGCGACCACGGCGAGCCCCCCCTCCCAAGAAGCCCCCTCTCTCCCTTGGCCTCTCTCTCCACTGTTGCTGCTCTCTGGTTTTGTTTCTCTTTATAGACAAATGGAGAAGAAGCATTTAGCCCATGACAAGTGGGGCCAGCATGTAAGAGACTCAGGAAATCAGGAAATTGGAGAAAAAGAAAGATTCTGCGGAATATTCCTTGGTTTTCCAATTTTCAGGATTTCCAACATTCAAATGCTTATATCTTTTCCGTCCGAACTCGGATTGACCCCATTCAAATTTCTAAATTCATCTAAATTCAAGATCTTTATTCCAGTACTAATTTTGTAATTTTGGGATTTATCCTATTTTATTTTATTCATTTAGTTGTACCGTTTTACGCAGAAATAAAGAGTTTGCGGATCCGCCGACGCGTCGTTGACCTCAAGACTTCGACGCCTCGCTGTAACTGAAGGCAAGTCTCCTTGACGCATTTTGATCCCATGTTTGCAAATGCTTTACAATGTTTTGTAAACATGCATTGCTATCTTTATAACCGTATGTCAAATATAGACTGTTAGTTATTCCGAATTGCTATCATCTCTTTGATTGTTGATATCCATATTTAATTGTAACCTTAGGACACTTTGCTATGTCAAGCCTAATTTATATTGTGACATTTGATGGTTAGAACGGTGGTTTTGCTTAGTGCAAAAATTGATTAAATGACCTACGGGTGGGATTATATCAAAAGTATGATTTCAAGTATGATTTGAGAATTGTAGAAAAGTTCTTGCTGCTGTGATTGCAAAATAAAAATAAAATAAAAATGGTTTAGATTGGGGCAGAATGGTTTGTCGGGCGGGTGCAGATGGAGCACTGGTTCTGGTTTGTGAAAGCCGCCCTAATCAACTTAAGGACCGACGCTTATGACTGTCCATTCTAAGCATTACCGTGCAACCACATGTCAAATGGGCTCTGACCTGGCTGAATAATTTATAGAAACCTAACTTAGACTCACCAGATAGTGGAATGTGGGTGCCAGATGGAGGCAAGTCATATTTTCCCACACGGCGCAAGAGGGGGCTTCTATACTGGGCAGATGGAACCCTAATAGCGGTGAAACCTCAGCGGGTGAGTCGGGTTAGATGTATACATTGTAAAGGTCTTGTCATGATATCTCTGCCAACACACCAAAGGAAGTGTGTTCGTAGCGCTTGGCATCAAGAGAATATCATATCTTGTTGGTAAAGCTGTACACCTCTGCAAAGTTAAAACTATTCGAATAGCCGTGCCTACGATCAAAGGCAAAGCGAAGAATGCTTTCAAACTGGTAGACTTGGTTTTGGTTTTAAAAAAATAACTGATGTTTTGTTTTGGGATTCGGGAGTAGATGGAACTCTCGGATATTTATTTGGCGGATTGAGCCAATCAGGTAGATGGAACCTGTTTTGATCATGACAGATAGAGTCATGAGTTGGTTACCTTAATCTTTTAAATTGCGCGGATAGAGCCAGTATACTAGTGATGGTGGATAGAACCTTCGTTAGAATAATAAATATATTCAATTGTTACAATATTTGTTAAAATGTGCATTGTGAAAATTATTATTAAGTATAGTTTGATGAAACTTGGCTTTATGCAAAAGAACCCTATTAAGCCTTTCCTTGGAAAGCCCTACATGTTGCATTTTCCTAGACTAGCGGAGTACGTTTGTACTCATATGCTACACAAAATTTTGTCATCAGAGAATTACTAGGATGCAGTCGAAGACAATGAGTTCTATATCGAGGAGTTTGATGAAGATCGCTAGGATAACTAAGCGCGCACTCCTAGTCGTCGCCTGTGGTGTCTTTTGGGTTTTACCTCTTTGTTATTTATTTCCGCTGCTTTGAACTATGGTCATGTGACCAGGAAATGTAATAAATAGCCATGTGGCTGGTACTTTATATTTATGCTATTATTTCGTTCTGTTCTGGTTATGTATATCACTGCTTCACTTTGTGTACTAGCAACTGATCTGGGACTAGTACGGAAATACACAGGAGATTTCGGATGGTAAATCTGGGGTCTCACAGAGATGGTATCAGAGCCTGGATGACTGTAGGACGCAACTTAGTTAGAATGGCAAAGCCTTAAGGAATAATATTTTTATAAAAATATACTTATAAAATTTTAAGTTCCTCTGCTTCTATCTTTTCCATCTTAGCGTCTTGTCCTTACCTTATCCTCTATTTAAAATTTGTTTTCTGACCTTGACTTATTTCAAAATTTATAGATGCCTTTCTCTACCTCGTTTGCCTAGTAAGGTGGATCCTTCCCCTCGTGTTCCTGAGAAGGGTGAAGGGAGTAATTAGTTTTAGTTTTTGTCTGTAGCACCTTTCTTTTCTCTACGCTAGAACGTTATTAATTGTGTGTGATGGATTGTATCATGCTTCTAAACATTTGTGATACAGTCATCTTAATAAAACTATTTTGATTTAAATAAAGATTTCAGTTGGTGTTTTCTTTTGTTGGTTGCACTTTTGTCTTGGTGGATACTATTTAGTTTCCCTATTTCCTTATCTTTGCTTTTCCCTCTTTCCTTGTGCTTTCCCCGTCCATGGTTTCAAATGGAGAACCCTGGCAGAGGTTGTGGCAGAGGAAGAAGAGGAGGCCGCGGTAGAGGCCGTGGCCATGGTCGTGGAAGAGTTCAAATCCAAGATGAAGTGCCGATAGAACAGCAGCAATACAACGAGAATAACCAGGCACCGCCACCTCCAGCACAGCAGAACCAAGTGCCACCCCCACCCCCGAATCAGCCACCAAGCATGGAGCAAATGATGGCCATGCAACTTCAGATCTTGCAAGCTCTAGCGCAGAATGCTCTCAATCCACCCCAAGCTGCCCCAGCTCAGGCCGCAGCTCAACCACCCCAGTCTAAGTTTGGGGAGTTCATGAGGACTAGACCCTCGACGTTTGTTGGATCTGTTGATCCGTTGGAAGCAGATGAATGGCTCAAAGAAGTTGAGAGGAAGTTATACTTGGCTCAGTGTGATGAATATGAGAGTCACTACACCATGGCACACTTTTGGCCACTGTGAATTGTTGGCAAAAGGCTAATATTGGCGACATATAATCTGTGGGCAATAATCAGACCTTCTACTGTCACTTCGGCTGTCGGCAATTGTATAATAGAGCAACATGTTATGTGTCAGCATTTTTATTTTGACTGATAATGTGTCGGCAAAAAATAATAGACAGCTTTATCTGTTGGCGTAGCCTAGTTGATCGGTCGGCGAGCCTAGTTGATCATCGGCGAAGGGTGTGTACGGATTAGCCAAATAAAAGAAAGAGCGACGCCACAAACAGAGGCGGAATGTAAAGATTCACCAAGATGACCTAGAAAAGAAAAATCCCATGACCTAGCTGAAAGAAAATCCCAATTCTCACCAAGCCCCAGCCCCACCGCCAAGGCTCTCGGTCAAGATCTAGTCCGCCGCCTCGCTCTCCGCCGCCGCGCTCTCCGCTAAACGCCCCTCACGGCCCAGCGCCCCGACGCTTCCTCTCGACCAGCGCCGGCTGTTGTCTCCACGCCGCCGCTTCTCGCTCTTCTCCGTCGAACGTCGCCGCCTCCACGGCCAGCGCCCGACGCCTCCTCTCGGCCGCCTGCTCTTTCCACTCCACCGCCGCCGCCTCCTGCTCTCCGCCAGACGCCGCCTCCTACTCTTCTCCGTCGGACGTCGCCGCCTCCTCACGGCCCAGCGCCTCGACGCCTCCTCTCGCCAGCGCCAGCTGTCCTCTTCCCGCCGCCGCCTCTTCCTCTCCGTCTGACGCCGGTCTCCTCCTCACAGTCCGACGCCGCTGCCTCCTCTCGACCAAGGTATACCTCCACTCGTTAGATGGATCTGATAGATTTGGTAGTCTGCGATGTCTTGCCACTCCTCGCTACTTGCAAGATGAATGTAGTGTTGAGATTAATCTTGTGCACAAAAGAAACATATCGCTTTTGTTATGGTCAGCATCCGATTGTTTTTCTGGTTAGGATCGAGTCCTCTGTTAAAGTTCGAGTCCAAAGTTGGTTTGGTCTTGTAGTCTGATTGCTTTGAGTGTTGTCGGACAGGGCAATAGGAACATGTTTCGGTTGAAGTTCTAGAGTTTGAATTGGAGTCAAATTAGTGTAAGTAATTTGGATTGGGAGTCATAACTGAATTCGGTTTATGTCTTTGTAATCTGTGACGATATAAGCAAGAGAAGAGAAAATCGTAAAAGTCAAGGAACTATTTGCAAGACCAAAAGCCTGAATTTCGCTTTGTCGGTTCTTTCTTCTTGCCGTTTTCTGTTGAGTGACGGGAAAGAATTTGATTCTACATTTCCTACTAGATTGGTACCAAGGACTGTATAATCGAAGAACTAGTTTGCACTGTTGTTTGACACTTGGGTGAAACAAAAGGCGCAGTAATGTATTTCCAGGGGAGTAATTAAACCCCTAGCTGTTCTGAAATACTGTTGTCTGGTAGCTCCTAGTTTTTAGTTAGCATCAAGTCACAATCCCTTGTTTAGAGATAGATGCAGGTTACAATGATTAGTGCTGACTAGAAGTATAGTACTAGTAAATTGCATCGATAGTTTTCAAATGAAAAATATCAGTGCTGATAGTTCACCATGAAATAAGTAGAAGAACATCAACAAGTTTACCTCTATCCTCTTAATTTCAGCTTCAATTTTTGCTTGTCACGATTTTCCCAAGCTTGGATCTTTACTGCTCCTCTGAAACTTACAAGAATTACAGGTTGAAGAATGATAAACCTGATTTAGGGCTAAAATGTGCTAGCAAAATGATATTTCTCAACTAGCAAAGTAATGTTTTCTTTCCTTGCTAGTTAATTTGGAACTGGTGGTAGTTAGTCGGTCGCCACTATTTTCCTTACCCTCGTAGCTATAACCAAAGAAGAAAGCCATAATTTTGTCCTTTTATATATTTTGAATTTTTGCCTATAAGAAAGTTGAAAAGATTTGTATCTCTTAATGAGTATAGTGCAAAATTGAATTAGCCATCATTTTTCTCATTTGTCACTCTTATTTTATTAATCACCTCTTTATTGGTCAATGCAGAAAGGAAGAGGATGTTATCGCCGCTAACCTATTGAATAGACCAAATGCTTGGTGACCAGATTATATAGGTGGCATGCAAGGAACGCGAGTTAAAGTCTAGTCCATCGCCATATCTTTCGTAGATATCAAGATTCAAAGATTGCCCGATAGTCAGATCAGAACGGTTTGACTTTTTCAATTTTCATTTTGATCGACAATATAGTTCATGCAAATGAATGAATTGCTAGCTGTCCTATGAATGCCGTAATGTGTATAATGTGGCAAATACATAGCCTCGATAGAAATGCCGACCTTGAAAGAGGTTGTGTCTAGAAGCGTGAACAAGCATAACAGCTTGCACTAAGTCGCTAAGTATTAACAACCATATGTGAAACTACATTTGAACTCGTTGTGCCATTCTGTATGGAGTCAACTTTTTATACATACATTATTTGTTTACTTGCATTTGACATTTCTATGTGAGTAGGATGGATAAACTGGTCCATTTATGTTCTAGGATAGAGTAGTGCGATTGTTGCATTAAGGAGTTTGCACCCTATTTTGTATGTCCAGACTCTAGAGGCACAATAGTTGTGTTTACATATATGGTGCAAAGAGGAGATTGTTGCATGTAACCCAACTAGATGAACATGTCTACAACTCTTGGCTTCAATTTTTACTAGCTGTTTACTCAAAAGACTTTTGTCCAACTATTGAAAAATTGGTCGCACTATGCCACACAAATAGCTTCATTTGGCACTTACAACATGTAGTTCAGCCCATCTTTTGGTCTTTCATATTAGCCATTATGCATTTTTTGGCTCTATCACCAACATTTTTTGTGATCATATCGCCACCATTTTCAGAACCAAGAAATATCTGCAATATTGTATGGTTGATGAGTTCTTTTACTTAACTCGCACCTTGGTTGGCTAGTTGTTTTACTTGCTTATATTTTGTACTATATGAGGGGAGGACCGAGGGTTGAAGGATCAACATTTTACTGGACAACATTCTCATCTTCATCGGATACCTAGTGATTGGTATGTTTGTTTTCTTCTGGTCTTTGGTTCCAATTAAGAAGTAATCTATGTGCTATAAATTCAGTTTGTTGTTTGAATGTGCATAAATGATACATATCTGAGGTTTTGTGTTGCTATCTAGGTGTGTTTGCTCATATATTTCAATATTTAGACTCAAGTTGTGCATCATGGATAAAAATTGGATGGATATGCCGAGGCATACTGATGAATATATAAAAGGAGTTGACAAGTTTTTGGAGTTTGCTTTTTGTAATTCAGCTAAAGGAAGAAAGATATTATGCCCGTGCAAGGCATGTAAAAACTGTTGTTGGAGAGCCAGTGATTTAGTTCGTGAGCATTTAATTTGTGAGGGGTTTACTGAAGGGTACATAACTTGGTTGAACCATGGAGAACCAAGCTCCAGTTATTTGTCAAATATCCAGCAGCTTGACAGAGTAGAAGTACAAAAGTCAAATGAAGAAGATGACATCTCTGATTTACTTGAGACTTAGTGGGGTTTAGATGACATGGGTGACTTAGAAGGAATGAAGAGTCGCATGATGAGGATATGGAATCCTTTTATAGGTTGGTAGAAGATGTTGGCAAAGAATTGTACCCAGTCAGAGAAACTTTTCAAAGCTTCGCTTCATTATTAGATTATCTTGCATATAAAATTTCTTGGAGGGTGGAGTGATAAAAGTTTTGACATGCTACTAGAGTTACTTAAGGATGTTTTACTGAAGGGTCATTACTTCCTAAAACTTCAATGCAGCCAAAAATATAGTAAAATGCCTTGGTCTTGGGTACACCAATATCCATGCTTGTGATAATGATTGCGTATTGTTTTGGAAAGAGCATGAAAAGAAAAATGTTTGTCCAAAGTGCAACACTTCAAGGTGGAAATCAGAAAAGAAAAGTCCTAATGGAAAACGTGTGCATAGAGTTCCTATGAAAGTACTTCGGTACTTTCCAATAAAGAAAAGGCTTCAAAGGTACTTTATGTCCTCCAAAACAGCGGCTGATGCAAGGTGGCATGATGAAGAATGCACGAAAGATGGCTTGCTTAGGCATCCAGCAGATGCTCCTTTTTGGAAGGATTTTGACTCTACATATCCAGAGTTTGCCTCAGATAGTCGAAATCTTAGACTTGCTGTGGCTAGTGATGGCTTTAGTCCTTTTAGGACCTACAATTCAACTTATAGCATTTGGTCCGTTATTTTGATTCCATACAATCTGCCACCTTGGAAGTGTATGAAGCAAACAAATTTTATCCTCTCTCTAGTAATTCCTGGTCCTAAGGCACCGGGGGCTGATATGGATGTTTACCTTGAGCCACTTGTCAATGATATGATAGATATGTTTGTTGATGGTGTTAGGACATATGATGCTTCTAAGGATGAGTGCTTCCAATTGCGTGCTGCCATATTATGCAGCATCTCAGATCTTCCTGGTCTAGGCTATTTGCATGCAGTTGTTACCTCTGGTAAAGTTGCTTGTCCGGATTGCCACTCACATGAATGTTCTCTCCAACTAAAAAAGGGAGGCAAGTATGTCATCATGTGCCATCGTAGATTCTTAGATGACAACCACATATTTAGGTCTGCTACAGAACTATTTGATGGTACTGAGGAGCATAGGCCAGCACCTACTCCACTTAGTGGAGAGGAAATTTTGGAGCTTACAGCAAACATGGACACAACTTTTGGAAAGGATCCAACTACAAAGAAGCCAGCAAACCCGCGACGTAGGGGTAGAAATGAGGCACCACTTTCTTGGAAAAGGAAATCTATCTGGTTTAAGTTACCATATTGGAAGGATCTATTACTTAGACATAATTTCGATGTTATGCACATTGAGAAAAATGTATGTGATAACATTGTTAATACACTTTTGAACATTGATGGCAAGTCAAAGGATAATTTAAATGCTCGCTTGGACATAAGAAACCTTGGCATTAGACACGATCTTCATCCGTCAATGTTGATGATAGGTTCTACATGCCTCCAAAGACTATATGCAATGAGTGCAGATGAGAAGAAGTTGTTTTGCCAAGTATTGAAGGATGTGAGGTTTCAGATGGTGTTGCATCAAATATACACAATAATGTGCATATTTGAAATGAAATTGATTGGACTAAAGAGCCATGACAACCACATTTTGTTGCAACAATTACTTCCACTTGTTTGACGAAGGATATTGCCAACACGAGTAATCGCAAAGACTAATTGTGTGAGCAATTTCTTCAAGAAAATATACTCATCTACTATTCGAGTAAGTGATATGCGTAAACTAGAGGTGAAATATTTGAGACACTAAGCATTCTAGAAACTATATTTGTACCGCATTTTTGACACCATGGTACATTTGATGGTTCATCTTCCCGCTCAAGCAAGAATTGGTGGTCCAATCTGAAGATCGTAGCATGTGGGCAATAGAGAGGTACTATAAAACTATTTTCACTAATAAAGACTCTATTTTTAACTTGTAGACTATGGTTAAGTTTATACAGCTTAAAATTTATTCATTCTTAGGTTTTTGATGAGGTTAAAAGGCTATGTTCGCACCAAAAGTCATCCGGAGGGATCAATCTGTGAGTCTTATAAATTTGATGAGAGTCTTACATTTTGCTCACAATTTCTACGTGGTTGTGAGACCAGATTTACTAGGCAAGTAAGAAATGGTGAGGATTTGGATAATGCAATGTGCAATATCAATCCTTTCTTTCGAAGCCTTGGGCGAGGTTTGAGCGGCAAATGCACTACATCTATAGACTATAAGACATGGCTTCAAGCACATAGATATGTGTTGTTCAACTATGACAACATAGAACCATACTTGAAGTAAGCTGCTCAAACTTATTTTTATAGATTGCATTACCCTTATGTATGTATATTTCTCAGTCTTTTAACTTTACAAAACATTTTCAGCAAGCATATTGAGTACCTTCGATCAATTGGCCATCGCAATCAATGAAAAATCAATAGTATTCATCATGAAATGTTTCATGAGTGGTTTAGAAAGCATGTAAGTCAAGACATGACCAACCATTTGTGTTTCAAATTGTTGTTGTTAGGTCTGAATGGAATTTAAGTTGATTAGAATGTTCGTAGACATGTGGAAGGGTTAGTTGAAAATGGTATCAAGTACCTAAGAGATGAAAATTTTGGCGAGTGAGCCATTCATGATTGCTACAATGTATAGTAGCTATACTATAAATGGGTTCAATTTCCATACACACTCTAGTGATGAGGGTAGGTCGTTTCAAAATAGTGGGGTAGCTCTAGTTGCCCAAACCTCTTGCTTTGAAAATGGAAACACGGACCCGATAGTGCGTAACAAGACATACTATGGTAGAATCAAAGAAATCATTGAGCTGAACTATCGCAATAAGGGAAATATAGTGCTCTTCAAATGTGATTGGGTTGACAACCGCATTCAAGATACATGGGTGAAAACAGATCAATTTGGGATCACAGTCGTTAATTTCAATCATTTGTTCAATACAGGAGAAAGATTATTAGATGAGCCTTTTATTTTAGCATCGCAAGCCACACAAGTTTACTATGTTCAAGATCCTGTTGATAGAGAATGGAGTGCTGTTGTTCGGTCCAAACCACGAGAAATCTATGACATGGCTGCAAGTTTACAAGGAACAAATAGATCATCAAAATGAGTTTCGTAGTCCGATTCCTGATCTGCATACAAAAGTGTATGACCTGAATATTTTTCTTCAAGATATGGTCTATGTCAGGACAGATATAGATGGGACCATTATTTCTGAAAAAAAGAGGAAGTAAGTAACAATTGCATGGTGTAACAATTTATCATTCATATTTTGTGGTTGTTCTTTTTTTGCTTTCTTCTATACTTGCATCTGCAGCCTGTTGAATTATGATTACTGAACCATTATTAAATATTTTCAGGAGGAAAGATGGTGACTGCAGGAGAAAAAAGAAAGGGCGTTCCAGTTTGCGACTATGAATCACAAAGGAATGCAAATGTCCCGCCAATCGATGAAGATCAAAGCTTTGCAACTTCAAGAGCTTGGACAAGAAGTTACCTCATCATCAATGACAAAGAAAAAGAGAAAGGTAGATGCTATGAGGCAACAGTAAAAGGGATGGTAATCGATGCTACAATTCAGACAACTTACTTAACAAGCTCAAGATTAATTGTCGCAAGGGCTGATCTACGACCAATGAATGGGAGTACTCAAGTGGTGATCTACACCAGGAATGGGAGTAGTCTTTGCAAGGGCTGATCTACAGCCAATGAATGGGAGTACTCCAAGTGGTGATCTACACCAGGAATGGGAGTAGTCTGCAAGTGCTCATATAAAGGCAAGGAATGGCAGTACTCCAAGGAATGAAGGTATGTTTGTGAGCTGATTGTATCGGTTTAAATGAATTTCTATATTTTTATTGTTGATCTCATTAGATATATCATTTTGATGTAGAGTTGTGTGTACAAGAAAAGAAAAATGTTAGAGGACCAACTAAAAAGGCTGATATATTTGCAAGACAAAATAAGCCAAAACTCAAAGTAGAGATAAATGAACATGGCCAGCCTTGCGGACCTTCAAGCACTGAATTTGCTAACTTTATTGGTGCACTTGTGAGAACAAAGGGCTTTCCGATTGCACATGATGATTGGAGGAAGGTTTGCCCACGACAAAAATATAAGTTGTGGACAGATGCTCAGGTAGTGAAATTTGTTGGAAATGAATTATGAAGTGATTTAGCTTTGTGATTTGTTGCTACCTTATCTACTTCTGTTCTGTGCAGCTCTATTGGGATATAGACAAAGGTTGCTTCAACTGGTTTATGAGGACAAAGAATGCAAAATGGAAGGAGTTCAAATCAGATTTGAAGAAGGTGTTTGATGATGATTTGTCATTTGAAGAACTACTTGCATTACGTGACGAAAGAGTGCATGAGGAGGATTGGAAGTGGCTAATTGATCACTGGAGGTCTCCAGAAGCAGCTGTAAGCTACAATTCCCTATTTCTAGAATTTTTATATATGAATTATGAACAATATTAACACTTGATGATAGGTCCGTTCAATGAGAGGGAAAGCAAATCGGTCAAAGTTGGTCCAAAACCATACAACTGGAAGTAAGAGTCATGCACGTGTTGGTAATGAAATGGTATGCACCGTTCTTTGTCATTTTGTATCCATTATTCCGATTGTGTAGCTAGAGTCCAATTACTGAATTGCACCCGTTGGTAATAAAATGCAGTGCGAAGAGCTAGGGCGTCCCGCACGTAGAGATGAATTGTTTATCAAAACACACACACACAAGAATGGAGTACCTCACAAAGGAGCTGAAACAACAATTGTAAGTGATGGAGATATTTGACTGCATTTCACTTGCTGTAGAATAACATGATGTATATTATATGCTAATAGGGCATCTCAGACAGCAATAGTAACTCACTGTAAATCAGAAAAATGGATCTTGCTTGCCTGTCTCTAGCCAGCCAGTGAATAGTTAAGTAGTAGGAGGATAACTACTCTTACTTACAGCCTTATGAAAGACATCACTCTAAACTAATAAATTTAGCTCAATCAATCTACATGAAAAGAGAGTGTACCATCTCTAATAGTAACGCATCTGGGATATACTACTACTCTATTAGTACTAACCTAATAGACTGAATGAGAAGAATCCACAAAAGCCTAAATTGACTTCATATGAAAATAATCAATATGCATGCATGACCACACTGACATAAACAGCATGAACTATAGAAGCACATAGCTACTCTTGCCATAAGCATTCATTAACTAAATTTAGAAGGGTGCTATCTGAAGTAGTGCAGCAATTGTGCCAAACGAGTGCCATAGCCCATAGGAGTAGAGCAAGATCTTGAAACACTTCTCGCTTCTGAAAAAAGAAATTCAAGAAACAGATTAGATAACAAAACTTCATTTTCTACTTCCCAAATAAATATCCAGGCATGTTGATAGCTCAATAATGTTTAAAAGTGTTATTTGCTAAAATTGCACAATCAAGTCAGTTGCTAGCTTGCTGCAACTAATCATCTACCAAATAGGGAAAGCCATAAGAATTTGTATGTACTAAAGCACCAAATCAGTAGAATTGCAATCTTTAGATTGCAACAAGCTCCAATGCACATGCACTCGAACACACAAAGGCACATGCACACACATTAAACTTTGTTCTGTTCTGTTGTAGCAGAAGATGAGGTAACTTGCTTCTAGATATAATTTTTTCTTCCTAGTAGCATGGCTTTCAACTGGCAGAACTGTGGTTCAGTCATGATTAAAATGAGCATGGAATATGTTGCTGAAGATATGGTGAATTAAGATTGTTTCCATTTCAGCACATGATATAATTTTTTCTTCCTAGTAGCATGGCTTTCAAGTAGCAGGAAAACAGCTGACTCACAAACTAATATCTCTTTTGGTTTCAGATTCATTAATTCCAGATGATATGTTGATTGTTTATTCTTTTGAATAAGGACAATTAAGTCCTAATTTCCTCAAGAGTCATATAGGAATGGGTTGGGCTAATTCTCCGTTAGAATTATTGAACGGTGACCGCTTTCTTGGAATAAGAAATTAGAATCAGTTTTCTACATATCTAAGCTTGACGGTAGGCAAAGTAAAGCTGACACTCTAATCCTTATCAGATCCATAGTCCTCAAATGGGTAATATTCATTATAAGAGTCAACAGGTAGAGTCAGGTTCTTAACTCTAGCACATTTGGCCAGTAGCTTCTCGTCCATTAGGCAATAGAAAGAGCAACTGATGTCAAGAGATTCCAGTTGAGGGCAATTGTCAAGGATGGCCGTCAGTCCCAAGAACGAGTATTTCTACATGAAAAGAGAGTGGTGGTTATAGCTAGAACTAGTAATCACGAGCTCAACCTGGTAATGCCAACTACCCCAACCAAGCCTTGTCTTCTCATCCTATTCCTTACTTTCCAGAGTGCAAATCTTTTTCTGCTTCATGCATTTACCTATCTTTTGACTATTTCTCTCTTCTTCAGAACAATCCTTTCCAGCACTAGGCAGCTATTTCGTGGTTTACCCGGTTCCTGATTCTCTATTCTCTTCATGCTGCAATTATTCTAATATCTTCATTTTCTATAGAATGCACTTAAAGATGCAGTCAGAGATAATCCTGAACTAATAGAGAAGAGTATAGAGGAAGGTGATGCTTATTTCCATGTTTGTGGGCCCGAGAAGAATGGATATGTTCGTGTTATTGGCTTGGGACCAACACCTGCTGAGTTGGACATGCCTGGGGCCAAAAAATGCACGTCAACAAGGCTTCAAATGGAAATTGAAGCACGTCGACAATCTGATAAGAAAGTGGAAGCTATACAAATCTAGTTGGACAATATGAAACAACTACTTGAAAAGTTACTCCAAAGAAGAACAAAATGCTTCCAAAGACTCCAAATGGATCTAATAATTCCCCAAGTGGTAATTGGTCATTCCTTTCTGTTATAACTTTATTTTTAATGCAGAATTGTTCCATAGTTGTTCTTTTTATTAGAACTCATGAGTCGACCTAGTCTTGTGGAAGAACTAAGAACCATGATGATGATAATGATGATAATGTGTCACAAGTCGAGGATGAAATACACTTAAGTGATGATGAAAATATGCTCATGAATAGGCATACCGTTGTCTTTCCGTGATGAACCACATGATGAAGAGGTAATTGCTAAACCCACAATATATAGTTTACCTTATGTCTAGAACATACTTGCTACCTTGTGTCAAACTCTTATGCTTTAGGGTGGAAGAGATGTGATACTATATAATGTTGTGAGGCCCTATAATCTTCCTGTGGCTAAGGGAACTGCTCAAACAACAAACCCATCATCTATTGTGGGGGTACTCCTCTTGGCATTCAATATTGTGAGGTAGTTGTCAATCATGTTTTCATGAGGGATGCCATACTACCTCGCCCATATGGTGCCTTATACCATTGGAGATGCTCGTGGGAGATGCATCGTGGCCACATGACAGAGTAATACCTTAGCTTACATCCATATGACTAAGAAATTTATGGTCTATCATCTACAATAACTTACCAATTTGTTATAGATCAAGGATGACAAGAAGTCTTCAAGGCAATCAAAAGATCCAAGTCCTGGTATAATTGCTAACTTGATAGTCCTTCTCTTTGATTATTTCACCTTTTATAAAATTTAAATTCTTCTCTTTGATAGGTACTTAAATACCAAAAGATGTTTTAACTGTTTGGGAGTTGTAATCTTTTGCGCTGAAGTGCCCATGTGATCATAGGTATGAGCTGGATTTAAAATGTTCACTTTGATGACTTAATTTTCAGTGCGGTTTAAATTTTGGTGCAACCATGCCTAATTGCCTATACTTTATTTCCGTATGACTGCAATGCAAAATTGTTTTTTAACAAAATTCCCTAAAAGATGCTTCTACTACTTCCAAACTGGCGATTGGGAAGCCATAGAACATTTATAGGATATATGCCAAATGCACCGAGACAAAATTAAGTTTCACTGGTGACATTGGAGGTAGTAATAGAATACTACTACTTGCTACTAGTGTCCATTCAGAGTTGGTGCTAAATTGCTACACTTATCGCATATTCAGAGGTTAGATGATTGGAGTTAATAGGACATTTCGGTGAGAGGGGCTCTGACGCTCGACTTCTCAAGTGGACATAATTTACACATCGTCCTCCAAACCGCAAGCCTACACGCAAAATCCGCTTGATTTGGTACTACTAAGTACTAACTCAATTCATTATCACACTAGTTTCGTGCTTTTATCTTGAAGTGTCCCAATCGCATTCATCTTCTCATAATCTCCGGTTTTCCCAAATAAAAAATTGTTCTGCTGTTCTAAACTAAGGAGTGTATCTTGTCTAGAACATAAGTCGATGATTCTAAAAAATCGACATGCCCATGTGTTCACCATTTGTGTGGTAAAGTTTAGGTTGTTATTTCATAGTGTGATTTGGGCATCCGATGTTTTTGGTAATTGGGTATCATGATTGCAAGCCCGCAGAAGTAAAGTAACACTGCCAAACTGATGCGTTTAATCAGAAGTTCATGTTCTGGTTGTTCTAAAGAGTCGAAATATATATAGCTGAAATACGATTTGATTCTCTGTAGTTTGATTTATCAGGATCAAACGAGACATACTTGTGTGTGTGTATATATATAGTTAATCTATGAAGTCTGGACCTCCGACGCTCCTCGCCTAGTCCCGGTCAACCACCGCCTCACCATGACCTAGCATCGTCGCCCTGCAACCATCAAAGACAAGGAAAACCTTTCACATAGCAATGCCCACAAAGATATTCAATGATTATCCCAAAATCATTAATTGAACATAATTTCTCTCAACGGTCCGATGCTACCGCCCCAAGCGGGTAGCCCTAGGAAAAGCAACCAACACTCAAATTGCTTCAAATCAAAATCCAATTCAAATCAAAGTCAATTTCAAATCAAACCAAGCTCAACTCTTGTCAATTACTCATCACACACAAGGATAGACCTCCACATGGTCTTTCAATCTCCCCCTTGATGAGTATATTGACAAACACATGAAAAGGCATAAGTTTTGAGTTTGAATAAAAGAGAAGAAAGCAATTTGAATGCAAAGCCAAACTTGATCAAAGAAATGGAAATCAAGAACGTGACCAAGTTGGCAACTGAAAATACTTATGATCTATGAAAGATAGCAAAGATTAACAAAGATCATAAGAATTAAGATGAATCAAGAATCAAGATGCAAAATGATGCCGTCTTGTGAATGTGAGGTGTTGAGTCTAATGCGCACCAAAAGAGTCAATTTTGCTTCACTTTCATCTTAGCATTTTCATTGTTAAGCTAGTAAAGGACTCAAGTATGGATCAAACAAGATTCACCCAAGTTGCTATAGGGACTCTAGAGAATTCCAGAATTTCACAAATCATGGCAAAAACACCTAGAGAAGAAACTTAGCAAGTAAACGCAACATGTTTTATCAAGTTTTTCTTTTAACGCTCATTTTTCAATTTTTGTCAGCTTAGCAAGATAAATGAACTTGGACATATCTAAGCAAATAATTTTCTTCATAATATAGCATGGTGTATAAAATGAAACATGGATCATTTGCATAATAGACAAAGCTCATAAAATGAAAAATCAAGTCTATATGCAATGCATGAGACAAATTCTTAAACTCCCCCTCAGCATGTGATGCAATTTTAAGCACAAATCTGGTTTAAGTTGAGTTATTAGCAAGATTAAGCTCAAGAATGGTCGAAAAGAACTCAATTAAAGCCAGAAATACGGAATGGAGGAAAGAAGTCAAGAAACTGTGAACTGGGTGGTTATAGAGCATAGAAAAGATGGTAGAGAACACTACGGTTCAGACTCGCTCTCATCTTCCCCAATGACTAACATAGGGAAGCTACCTCTAGATCCCAAACTAAGGAGTGCACACAGACCTGCTCACCCAAGGCCCAACACCGCTAGACTTATAAGGCGTGAGGGAACTCAACCTAGAGAGAAGAGATAACAGCTAATTAAGCATGATAGCAACCTAAAGCACAAGATGAGAGGTCCATGCAAAGTATGCCAGAAGTCTAAGTGAGGTGAAATCATAACTTTAAGGAATAAAACCCATAAGCACCCAGAGCAATATAAAAGAAAGGAAAAACTGAAATAAAATATAATACATAATATACAGATCAGCTCCCCCTCACAGAAGACCGTAAGGGCACACAACTCCAAGCTCACTCCTCAAGGCAACAAACTTAGAGCTATCCAAAGGCTTGGTAAAGATATCAGCCAACTGGTGGTCACTCTCCACAATCTGAAGCACTATGTCTCCTTTCTCCACATGGTCTCTAAGGAAGTGATATCTAATATCAATGTGCTTGGTCCGGGAGTGCTGCACTGGGTTCTTGGCAATGCAAATAGCAGAAGTGTTGTCACAGAAAAGTGGAACACTCTCTATCTCTAACCCAAAGTCCCGCAAGGTCGATCTCATCCAGAGCACCTCGCTACAGCAATTGGCTGCAGCAACATACTTAGCCTCAGCAGTGGATTGTGCGACTCTGCATTGCTTCTTAGATGACCAAGAAGCAAGAGAAGTGCCAATGAATTGGCAAGTGCCAGAAGTACTCTTCCTATCTATCCTACAGCCAGCAAAGTCAGCATCGGAAAAGGCTCTAAGGGATAGACAAGAGGAAGAAGAGTACCAGATATCATAGTCAATAGTAGCTCAAAGGTACCTGAAGATGCGCTTCACCGCCTGGCGATGAGAGACGCGAGGAGAAGCCTGAAAGCGAGCGCACATACACACAACAAAGTCTATGTTCGGCCGCGAGGCAGTAAGATACAAGAGAGAGCCAATTATGCTCCGAAACTCCTTTTGATCAACAGGCTCACCATCCTAATCGGGCTCGAGGACAGCAGTGGTGGCCATAGGAGTCATCACGGGCTTCCCATCAGACATATCAAACCGTCTTAGGAGGTCCCGAGTGTACTTACCTTGGTGCAGGAAAGTACCCTCCCGAGTCTGCTTGATTTGGAAGCCAAGAAAGTAGCTCAACTCACCCATCATACTCATCTCAAATTATGTGCTCATCACCTCAGAAAAATGAGACATAAGAGACTGAGATGAGCCACCAAAGATAATATCGTCCACATAAATCTGGACGAAAAGGAAATGAGAATCCTGGTGTCTGATGAATAGAGTTTTGTCAACTATACCCATTTTGAAACCATGACTGAGAAGATAGGACTTAAGCCTCTCATACCAAGCTATCCATACAATGCTTTGGAAAGCTTGTAGACATGGTTCGGGTATTTGGGGTTCTCAAATCCTGGAGGTTGCTTGACATACACCTCTTCCTCAATGAAGCCATTGAGAAATGCACTCTTGACATCCATTTGATAGAGCTTGAAGCCCTGGGATGCAGAGAATGCAAGGATTCTAATCGCCTAGTCTAGCTACAGGGCAAAGGTCTCCTCAAAGTCAAGACCTCAACCCGAGTGAAGCCCTATGCAACTAGCCTAGCCTTGTTGCGAATGACAACCCCATCCTCACTCTGCTTGTTTTTGAACACCCACTTGGTCCTAATGACATTATGACCAGATGGGGGCTCTACAAGTTGCCAAACTTTGTTCCTCTCAAAGTTTTCTAGTTCCTCGGATAATGCATGAGTAACATCCTTTGGCTCAAAAGAGGCAACAAAGGCAGAGTGAAGGCAGAAAGAAGATAAGCTTGATTTTGAGCGCGTCACCCACTCAAACAGATCACCAATGATCTGCTCAGGTGGATGAGAACGCTGAATGTGACGAGGAGGTCCAGAAGCAAATGTGGCCTCTACCTCTTGAGCAGAAGAGGAAGGAACAGAGCCACTCGCTGAAGGAGAGTCTGAAGGCAAAGGCTGATCTTCCTGAGATGCAGAAATGGAAACAGGAGGCACCTCAGGTGTAGAGGAGACTGGATCAGGTGGAACACCATCATCTCCATCATCCTCATCCTCTACAAAGATGGTCTCAGAGGGATAAGAAGAGCCTGAAATATCAGGTTTAGCTCCTGGGCTAGCCTCATCAAAGGTCACGTCACAGGTCTCTATGATCCTATTCGCATCACAACTCTAGACCCTATAGCTACGAGAGGAAGTCGAGTAACCCAGAAAGATACCATCAGAAAAACGAGACTCAAATTTATCTAGGTTACCAGACATAAACTTATCTAGGTTACCAGACTTCAAGATAAAACACTTGCAACCAAAAACGCGAAAATGAGAAACACTGGGCTTTCGCCCATACCTCAACTCATAAGAAGTACGACGCAAATGTGCTCTCAAGAAAACGCGATTGGAAACATGACAAGCAGTAGCTATAGCCTCAACCCAAAACTTCCTAGGAGTCTCAGACTGCCTAGCATCGCCCCGACCATCTCAACCAGGTCCTATTCTTCCTTTCCACTACACCATTTTGCCGAGGGACGATGGAGAGGAAAACCGATGCTCTAACCTGCACTCCACACATAATCTCTCAAAGTAGGAGTTCTTGAACTCAGGCTACTATCATCACAGATAGCTCAGAATGCACCTAGAAGCTCAATAGACAACCTACTAACAAATCCCCTAAAGTGAGAAAAAGTCTCATGCTTCGAGGCCATGAAATTTACCCAAGAATACCTCAAAAAATCATCAACAATGACAAGGACATACCACTTCCCTCCTGCTGACTACACTCTAGCTGGACCAATAATGTCCATATGTAAAAGCTGTCCTGGTGCATCAGTCATCACTACGGTGACTGGAGGATGAGAAGTAGTAACCATCTTGCCATGTCGGCAGGGAGAGCAAACTAAGTCTTTGACCATCTTGAGTTTGGGCAAACCACGAATAAGATCGTGGCTACTAACTCTGGTCAAATGATCAAAACCAATGTGACCAAGTCTCCTATGCTAGAAGGAGAGATTACGGGACTCAGAAGCAATCAAACACCGAAGAGAGTCTCCAGAAGAAACAGAAAAATCAGCACGAAAGACTCTCCCAAATCTAGAAATCCCGCAAACTAACTCTCCTGATGAATCAAGGATTCTACAAGCATTACACTTAAAGCTTACCTCGAAAGAGTAATCGATAAGCTGAGAAACAGAAAGCAAATTATGTTGTAGCTTACTCACTAAGGCAACGTCCTTAAGAATAAAATTTTCGTTAACGCAGACGGTACCTTTAGCAATGACTCTACCTAAAGAAGCATCCCCAAAAGTGATCAACTCATCACCGGGGGCTCGGACAAGGGAAGAGAACCAACGAGAGTCTCCGGTCATATGGCGAGAACAGCAGGAGTCAACAATCCAAACATCTCCCTTCCCCATCCGACGAACCTGATCAAGTCAAAGGAAAGAGAGAAGACTCAAGATCGATAAAGTGAGGACACGAAACCCAATACTGAATCACATGACGTCTCAAAGTACCAGCCACAGAGGAAGAAGACTGGACTCCAGTGTCTCTCTGACGCTCGACTCTCACAAGATCCGAAGAAGCAACTCTAGTAGAAGATGTAGGAGCTGTCACTGGTTTGGTCCGCCGTGGTGCAAAGGCCGACCATCCCAACGAGGCGCTAAATCTCCTACCTGAAAACACCTTACGCTACCGATATCTACCTCGATGGGAAAAATGAGGAATATCAAGAGGACGGCGGAAAGACTGACCACGAGCAACTCCAGGACTAAAACTCGACTGAACAGCAAGAAAACCGAGTCCTGGACGCTGCTCAAAAACAGGCGACTCTCTAACCTCTCTAGTAGTAAGTAGGCGCTTTAGAGCACTCAGAGTCCGGAGATGACCACGAATACCCCTAAGAGCAGCAGACGCCACGCTGGTGATCTTGGCGCCTAAAACAAAAATCTACTATGACCATCCTTCTTCTGAGAAGGTGCATGAATACTTCGCCTTGCTAGAGGCAGAAGTGACAGGAGAAGCACCCTTCTCCTTAGAAGTCCCATGGATAAACCCAGTAGACCTAAATACAGTGGTAGTCACCCTGGGAGCTACCACTATCTCTCCACTCTTGGAGGCACGTACAACTGAAGGCGGATGCGCCCGTGCGTGCTCCAAGTAATCAAATCCTAGACCTTGATTGAATCTGCTAATCTTGGACTGGTCTAGAATGAGATTGTGACGAGGGCTGGGCGTCCCTTGACCGGCCGGCGCGCGGTCAACAGGATCCCCATGCTCGGGAGGCCCCGCCATGACTGGTGCGGCCAAGCGCTTGACCTAGAGCGCTGGACCCGAAAGCACGCCTCGCCGACCTCGAGCTCAAGCGGCCCTTGTTCAGAGTCAGAGTTCACCCTTGGATTTCGGATCAAGCATTTGACCGGCGGTTGCACAAGGCGCGGGTCGTGGGGTAGGAACAGGTTCGTGCAACAAGTTCAGAGCGATTGCTGCCAGCCCTCAACGTGTACGAAGGCCACTTCCCTGAATCTCTCCCGTCTGCTTCTTGCAGAGGAGGTATAAAGACCAAGGAAGCAGCACATCCTTTGGGGACACGAAGACAACACACCCTAGCTCGAGCTTAGGCATAACCATTGTTGAACTTGAGTCAGAACACACCCTTGTACTCGAAATAGCTAAGAAAATCGCAAGAAGGCGATCGAGTAGAGCTATTACCTCCACAGGGGCTCGAACCAGTATAAATCTCGGTCTCACGCTCGTTGTCGTCTTGCTCCGACCAACACCACATCTACACTTTTCCTCCGTTTGAGCGAAGCACAGCTCGGGTCCCATATCACATCGACCCCCATCTCATTTCTTGCAGTTGGCGATCCCGATCGTCGACAGCTGGCGCCCACCGTGGGGCCCGATTGCTTCGCTTATTCGCAGGAACAACATCAAGAACCCAGGAGCATGGCGCACTTCATTGACGGACTTTCCTCGGGCGTGGATTTGGGCACAGACTCCGACTCCGTGTCCCTATTTTCGCCTTCGCCACCGCCACTCGAGCAGCACGTTCTGATGGCGGACGGCCAAGGCGCGGAGGGAAATGCGGATGACCGTGATCCGCAGACCCCTGAAAACGCACACCGGATGGTGCATGTCGCCATCAACCAAGCCATAACAGCCCTCCGGCAGGAGGCCCAGGAGAGGGCCAGCACGTCTTCTGAGCCGCCCAGGCTCCCTCTCACGGGGGAGCGCCTCCGCGCTATCGCCCGGGTCATGGCTGACCCCGATAGGGCGAGGTCGGAGCTCTTTGGCCGAGCCCTGGCCGAAGAGCTCGATCGGGCTACGACCGAGGTCGTTCCTCCGCAGCACCGAAGCCAGCACTCGGGGACCCGCTCCCAGAAAAGTGATGACAACACGTCGCACCATCACCCGCGCACCCATCGGACGCCTCCTACGCGGGGGATAGCCCCCGAGCAGCGAGCCCAGGATGAGGCTTTGACGCAGACACGCCGGCGTCCTGCGGGCACCGTACCAAGCAGGGCCAGGCCCGAGCCAAGCCACACAAACTCCGAGTCGACCGGCAGCAGGTCTGCGGGCCTCTCCCTGGACGTTCCGCCCAGGCGCCGTAGGGTTCAGGACCGCTTGCGTTACCTACCAGATGATTCCCGTGCCCGGCACCGTGGCCATTCCCACCAAGGGTCGGGCCGCCGAGGCAGCCTCGATTCTGAATCCGGCAGCAGCAGGGACCTTGTTGGTGATGACCACACCGGCCGCTACCGTTCCTACCTATGGTCGCATGGCATATTCTCGACGGCTCGCGTCACAGACGGTGCCACTTTCGGTTCAAGCCCGCGCTGATCGAGCGTTTTGACGGGACCAAGAACCCCGATGAATTCTTGTCCATCTACTCGACCGCTATCTTGGCGGCCGGGGGTGACGAGCTTGTCATGGCCAATTACCTCCCGATCGTCCTAGACGGTGCCGCGCGAACCTGGCTTTTCAATCAGAAACCTGGTTCCTTCAGGTCGTGGCGCCAAATCCAGAACGCCCTTCGCTCCAACTTTCAGAGTTGTTACGAGCGTCCGGGGAGGGAGAAGGACCTGGATCGTGTCATCCAGGGCAAGAACGAGCCGCTGCGTGATTTTGTGCGGCGATTCATCCGCACAAGGAACCTGATCCCAAGCATCTTCGACGAAGCCATCATTAAAGCTTTCAAGTTCGGCGTCCGCGATCGGCGCCTTACCGAAGACCTGGAGATCACCTCGAGGCTCGGCCACAACAAGCTTTTTCCGCATGGCGGAGCAAGACGCTGACACGACGACGCCGTCTCACTGAACGCGACTAGGACCAAGGTAAGCTTGGTCTAAACCAAACAGAGGCCGCCCATCCAACTGTGGGCGCCACCACGCACCACCACCAAGAAGTAAAGCGTGATCGCAGGGCGGCGGAGGTCCGCCATGGTGATCGCTTCGGCGGATGGCTGTGCCGAGGTCCTTGAGGTCCGAGGTCGCTCGGAGGGCTCTAAACCTCGCCAAGGACGGCCCGACTCGCCAGCGCAGAACAGCCCCAAGAGAGGGGCGGCGACTGGCCCGGCGGGCCGATGCTCGGCCGCAGGGGGCAGAGGGGCGCCCGGGATATGACGAAGCAAAGTTCTGCCTGTTTCATAGGGCGGCCGGCCATGATCTGCGGGCCTGCAGGGCTTGGCAGAGCAAGCTGGAGGCCTTCTACGACGGGCGAGGTGAGATGCCTGTACTCCCGAAGGACGGCGACCAACCAGACAGGGTGAACGCCGGCTCGGAGCGCGACGACGTCGATTTGGAGTTCCAGCAGGGTGAGCGCCGGATCGACGTCATCTTCGGCGGCTCGTCGGCTTACCAGATCCGGCGCGAGGTCAAGGCCGCAGCACGAACCATCTACCAGGTCGCCGCTGGGAAGCCCATCGAGCAGCCTTGCAAGTGGGCCGGGGCCACCATCACTTTCTCTCCAGAGGACGCTCTCCCAGGTATGGCCCGAGACTTGAAGACCGCCTTGGTCGTGACCCCGACCATCAGCAATACCGCGGTCGGGCGCGTCATGGTCGACGGTGGCAGCTCTCTCAACTTGCTGCAAGCAGGAGCGCTTGACCGGATGCAGATTCCCCGGTCGAAGGTCAAGAGCATCACCATACCCTTCTTCGGGATCGTTCCCGGGAGCTCGACCATCCCCCTGGGGCAGGTGGTCTTGTTCGTTACCTTCGGCGACTCGGACAACTTCCGCACCGAGCTGGTCACCTTCGAGGTGGTCGAGGGTGACCTCCCGTACAACGCCATTCTCGGACGGCCCGCCTTGCTCAAGTTTATGGCGGCCAACCATTATGGCCATCGATGTATGAAGCTGCCTGGCCCAAACGGCATCATCACCGTGCGAGGCGACCTGCAGGTGGCGCATGGATGTGAGACCAAGGCCTTGGCGCTTGCAGGCATGCTGCCCCAGCGCGTTCCGGAGGCGACGGGGAAGAACACCTGCCAGAAAGCGGCAATCCAGCCCAGTGGGGCGACGAAGGCCGTACCGCTCGAGGAGAGCGACCCGACCAAGTGCATCCACGTCTCGGCCGAGCTGAGTTCCAAATAGGAACTCGAGCTCGTCACCTTCCTTCGCGCCAACAAGGGTATATTCGCTTGGGAGCCCGCGGACATGCCCGACATTCCGAGGGAGGTGGTCGAGCACAAGTTGCAGGTGAGATCCAGCTCTCGACCTGTGCGCCAGAAGCTGCGTCGCTTCTCCCCGGAGAAGGTCGCGGTCATCAAGGAGAATCTTGACAAGCTCTTGAAGGCCGGTTTCATCCATGAGATTAACTACTCCGAGTGGCTGGCCAACCCGGTCATCGTGCAGAAGAAGGGAGGAAAGTGGAGAATGTGCGTCGACCATACGGGGTTGAACTCGGCTTGCCCGAAGGATAACTTCCCGCTTCCCCGCATCGACCAGATCGTCGACTCCACCGCAAACGCCAAGATGTTGAGTTTCTTGGATGCTTACTCGGGATATCACCAGATCAAGCTGGCGGTCGACGACGAGTGCAAGACTTCCTTCATCACGCCGTTTGGCACCTATTGCTATACGACCATGTCGTTTGGTCTGCGCAATGCGGGGCCACGCTTTCATTGCCGACACAAGACGTTCGAACCCCAGATCGGGCGGAACCTTGAGGTCTACGTGGACGACATCATCGTCAAGAGCCCCTCCGAGGGCGACCACATTCACGACCTCGAGGAAACCTTCGCCAACCTGAACAGGCACAAGATCAAGCTCAATCCCGAGAAGTGCGTGTTCGGCGTGGCGTCGGGGAAGGTGCTCGACTACATGATCGGGGGCTCGGGGGTCGGCCCGAATCCGGAGAAGATCGAGGCGATCGAGAAGATGGCGCCCCTGACTTCGATCAAGCAGGTGTAGAGCCTCACCGGCCGCATGGCCGCCTCAAGCGAGTTCATCTCGAGGCTCGCGAAGCGGGCTCCCATTCTTCCAAACTCGCAAGCACGGGCTTCGAGTGGACTCCAGAGGCGCAGGTCCTTCGACGAGTCAAGGTATACCGCTGCCCCCACCCCTTCTTACAACGCCACAACCTGGCGAGAGGTTGCTGCTCTACCTCGCGGCCACCACCCACGCCGCTGCCGCCCCGGTGGCGGAGCGGGGTCTCAAAGAAGCACCCAATTTATTACGTCAGCGAGGTCTTGCATGGCCCAAGGAGCGCTACCCGCAGTACTAAGCTGCCAGATGTTTCTCATGGCGCCGCGCAAGCTCAAGACTATTTTCAGCGCGATTCCGTGGTCGCTCCGAGCAACTTCCCGCTCGGAGACATCTTGCGGAACCCAGACGGCGGCGGGCGCATCGCCAAGTGGGCTATGGAGCTGGCGGCATTTGATGTCCAGGTCGTCGCTCGAACAGCCATCAAGTCGCAGGTACTTGCCGACTTCGTGGTCGAAAGCAGCGCCGCAGACCGCGCCGAGCCTGAGGTCGAGGACGAAAAGCCTTGGGTCATGTTCTTCGACGGCTCGAGGTCCTTCAAGCACTCGGGGGCTGGCATCCTTATTCTCACACCGCGCGGTGACCAGCTGAGGTACGTGGTTCGTTTTGGGTTCGCGGCGACCAACAATGTGGCGGAGTACGAAGCTCTCTTGGCGGGCCTCCGAGCTTGCAAAGCTTTGGGCGTGCGCCGGTTGGTCGTACAGGGCGACTCCCAGCTCGTCGTCAATCAGTACAACAAGGAGTACCAATGCTCGGGAGACTCAATGGCAAAGTACCTTGCCGAGGTGCGCAAAATGGAGAAGTGGTTTCAGAACTTGGAGCTGAAGCACATTCCCAGGAGGGACAACTCCAGTGCCGATTTCCTCTTCAAGCTCGCCTCCTCCGACGACGAGATCCCGCCCGACGTCATCCTGGAGATGTTGGCGGCTCCCTCGATCTCCGACCGGGAGGCCTCGCTCGTCGTGGTCGAAGGTACACCTTCCTGGGCCAAATCCATCCGTAATTTCCTTGCACGGGGCGACCTACCACCCGACCCTGCCGAGAGGAGCCAGATCAAGTGCCGGGCGAGTCTATACACGCTCGTCGAGGGAAAGCTCTACAGGCGCAATGTTTCCGGCATCCTGACGCGGTGCATCTCCACGGAGGAGGGTAAGTACCTACGAAATGACATCCATTCGGGCCTCTGTGGAGCGCATTCTTCGTACAGGACGATGGTTGGCAAGGCCTTCCACATGGGGTATTATTGGCCGACGGCGCTTCAAGATGCTCGCGATATCGTCCGCACTTGCCGCGCATGCCAATTCCACGCCCGAAGTCGCATCAGCCCGCCTACGCGCTCTAGACCATCCCGCCACCGCCCTTCTCGACATGAAATTTGGACATCCTCGCCCTTTTCCTCAAGCTGTGGGGAAAGAAGTTCCTATTCGCCGCTATTGATACCTTCACCAAGTGGATAGAAGCTGAACCGTCTCGACCATAATCGCCGGGCGGCCGCTCGCTTTCTTCCGTTTGTTCGTGGTCACTGTGCACGGGTTCCATGTAAAATTATCACCGACAACGGTACCCGGCTTACCGCTGAGTTGTTCCAGGAGTTTTGCGAGGAACTCGGCATCAAGATATGCTTCGCCGGTGGCTCACCCCGAGCAACGGAGCAATGAAACGCCAACCGCAAATCGCCCAGGCATCAAGAAACGAGTTGCGATGAGCTCGAACGCCACGGCAAGACCGGTGGACGAACTTCCCACCGCCCTATGGTCTATTCGCACCATGACAAGCCGAGCCACGTGGTCCACACCCTTCCAAACCGTGTTCGCACCGGCCGCCCCGCCTCCCGAGGTTACTGCTGGCTCGCCAGAGTTAGCTTGGTCGACCAAGTCGACTTGAGCGAGCGGCTCTCGACCTTACCTCGCAGAAGAAGTAAGATGCCGTGCACTACTACGATCAACGACTACCGCAAGCTCTTCGCAGACATGCGCCTCTGGCCGGTATGACCTAGGAAGCTCCTTGTTGGGGACCCAGCCTCGAGGCGGATTCAGGCTCGCCCAACACCAACAAGTTATCCCCACTGGGAGGGCCCCTATAGAGTCGTTTCAACAGACGCACGGGCTTACCGGCTAGCGATGCCCGATGGCAGAAAGCTCTCTAGCTCGTGGAACATAGATCAGCTCCGAAAGTTTTATGTGTAACCTCTATACCTTGAATTTCAATAAAGCTGTTCTTTTATTCTCGCTCTTTATGTCTGTTGCCACTTGTGTCGGTACGGTTCTTTTGTCCGGGACTCCTTCCTTCACGACCTTCGTGCGCCGCACATTTCCTCTTGGTCTAAAGCATCGCGAGCTCGACGTCCCCCCCAGGGGGCGAGCTAAGATGTAAGCCGAACCTCTTCGCAATCTAGCTCTCTCTCGTTCGGGCTCGACCAAGAGCTTCGCCACTTTGATCAGGAGCAAGGCGCATTGCAGTGTCATGATTCATGATTCGAATGTTAGTCCAGTATAAACCGCTCTCTCTATCGATCTCGCTTCCGGCTCATGACTATGTCCCTCGCGCTTTTTCTCTCCACTAGGCGAGCAGTCATGTTCACGAAGGCATGATTCATAAGGAAAGGAGATGATGCTAGCTAGATGTCGCGTGGATCAATGAGGGCCGTTGGATCGCGGTCTAGTTGATAGGTTAGCGGGTCTAGGTAGTATGCTTTGAAAACCTGCAAGAAAACCGGTATGTGTGTGGGTTTTGGGTTAGCCCTTGCATGGCTGTGTGAGTGGGTTAATCCTAGCCCTTAGATGAGTGTCCTAGGTTGAGGGACTCATCCAAGGGTGGTAGGTGACCCAAGAGTTGTATAAATAGGGGTGGAGGGTGGCCTCCTCCCTTGAAGGTTTTGAGTTGCTCCTTTGAGCTTTGCCCACATGAAGTGAGGCTTTGTAAACCATCCCACCAGAAATACAAAGAAATTTCTTTACATTATTGTGAATTTAAATTCGTGATTTACATTATGTCTTTACTTTACATAATTTAAATTCAGCATTTACATTACGATTTACTTTCACGTAATCTATATTCATGCAATTTGGATTTGCCTTCCCTCCTTCTAAATGCTGATCTTGGATGTTTTGAGTGTGTTCATATGGTTTTACATCTCTTTTGCACTCTTTGATTGAGTAGAGATCATCTCTTCTTTCATGTTCCAGTTCTGTCCAGAACTTGTTCTTCGTGCAGCAGTTAGTCTTTGATTTTTAGAAAAATATAGAAAAATCCTTCTTGAGTGATTCTTATTGGAGATTGTGCGGGACTCCTATACCCATCTGTAGAAAAATTTTGGAGTCCACTGGTTTCACCGTTTGGGTGCTATGAGGTGAAAACCGAGCCCCAAATTTTCTGCCCGAAGTTTCTGACTGTCTGTGTTCATAGATTTATGATGATTTTTCTACTTGGATTTTTGATCTAAATTTTGGTGGAGAGCTTCACGACTCATCTGCTCATAGGGAGAAAATTTCTCATAATCTTGAGAGCAGCAGAAACCCACCAACCTCCTGTTCAAATTAAAGACAGATTCTGGAAATATCTGCTTTTGCTTTTCTAAAAGAGACTTTTGTGACTTGGCTTGATCTCTTTTAGAAAAGAAGTATTTGAATTGATTCCTCTTTCTTTTGGACACTTGACAACCAGGATTGTGATTGAAAAATCCCTCACATATTTTATGGATAATATCCATGTAAGCTAGGGATGCACATAGTTGTCTAGTCGTTCCGGTTTTTATGGTTTTTCACGATTTCTTTGCGCGATCTTTTCTCGGTTTTAGTTGGAGTATTTTGGGGAAAATTTAGTTGCACCATTCACCCCCCTCTGTTCGCCATCTCGATCCTTCAATTGGTATCGAGCCGGTTTTGCTCTTCCATAGATCTTGACCGGTCTCGAGAGCCATGGCGATGCATAAGTATTCCACCAAGCCTCCAATTTTTCTCGGTGTTGATTTTCCTTTTGGGAATCCGGATGGAGTCATACATCATCGCCAGGCTTCCGATATGGCGAAGGTGAAGCTCCCATATGAGGTTCCTGCCGATGAGAACGCCACGGCCGGCAATATGGTCGACGTTGAGGCAAATGCTAAGGCGAGAACATTCTCATACAGGACTCAAAGCAAAGTGAGTATGATCGATTTTCACCTTCGCTCCACCCACGAGATTTGGGTAACCTCGATGCTTACCATGAGGGCACCACTCAAATCAAGACCGTGAGGCAGATCAGCCAAGCGCCGAGTACAACAAATTTGAACAACGCTACCGGTGAGAGTCTCGATGAGTGCTTTGGTCGGTTTACTAAGATTTTGAGCGACCTCCGAGCGATCGGTTGTATATACCCCGACTCGGACAATGCTCGCATTTCTTGACCGCACTCGACCTTCGGGTTTGGGAGATGAAGGTGACCACCATCAAGGACACCACATCGATTTGTCGACTCGACTCTTGACGGGCTTTATTCCGCCTCAAGACTCATGAGATTGATGTCGCTCTCGGAAGACGAAATCTCGGTCGATGGCTTTGGTCACCGATCCCATTGGGTCCTCTTCGATTTTCTTGACTTTGCTTCGGTTTTTCTCTCCGCTCTTTGCGACGTAAGCGATGAAATTCTGGAACAATTTCCAGAAAATGTGCTTGCTCTTGTCGCTCGAAAATTTTCCAATATTTACAAGAGAGTGAGAGAGAGGAAGAGAGGTGGCATGATCACCTGCTTCGAGTGTGGTGGCCCCAACCACATTCGAGCGAACTGCCCCAAGCTGGAGAAGGGCAAGAACGACGTCAGCGGTTTGGGCAAGAACGACTACACCGACAAGAACCGCAACAAGAAGCCTCTAGTTCGTGAACCGGCGCACGAGAAGAAGTACCGCAACTTCTCCAAGAACAAGAAGCTCTTCCACCGCGTCCTCGCCGCCCTCGACGACATCAACCTCTCCGACACGGAGACATGGAGCGACGAAGGCGAGGATGATCCGCAAGAGAAGAAAGGTGGTGACGACTTCTCCGGCATGTGCTTCATGGCAGGCGCCATTGAAGTGAGCGACTCCGAAGTCAGACAAATGACACGGATGAGGTACCCACCACGACGAGTTAAATGATGCCTTCAGAATTAGGCAAGTTTCATGCTAAGGCTAGGTCGAGGTGTTACGAGTTAGAGAAGGAGGTAGATAGATTGTCTCGGAGTTAGCTTCACTTAAATCATGTTCCTCCCGAGACTCGATAGTTGTACTCTCTGTGATGCTTTGCTTGAGGAGTTGGAGAACCTAAGGACCCCTGCATGATAGTGTGGTTTCGATCTTGAGGCTCTTAGGTCGAAGGATGCTAGCACATGTTCTATTGATCCTATTCCTATTGATGCTAGTTTTCTTCATACTCACACAACTGCATCTTGTGAAAATTGCCCTAAGCTACTTGCTGAAATTGATGCCATGAGTTGTCACCTTAGGAAGCTTTCAGCTAGAAATGATGAACTTGAATTGCATGCTTCTAAGGACCCAACAAACTCATGTGAGGGTCAGAAGCAACTAAAACTTGATAATGAAGCTTTGAATGCCAAGTGTGATCAACTTGCTAAGGACTTACTAGTTAAGTCAAATAATGGTTGCTTGTTGTGTATTGGGGTTGAGGATGACGTGGATAAGGTCCACGCAGAGATTAGGAAGAAGTTAGAGGCCCAGGTTGGTAGAATTAGAGATGCTTCTTGTGCTTCCTGTGAGTCTCTCAAATTTGAGGCAGCCGTGTATAGGGAAAAATATGCACGCTACTGTTCGATCCTCTTCTTCCGCTCTTCTTCTACTCCTTCCCTTGCTCTTCATGTGCCTCACTTTTCCGAGAGTGTCAAGATCTTATGAGCACTCTTGAGAAATTTGTTGGAGGCAAGAAGAAGCTCAATCTCATTCTAGACCGGTCCAAGATTAGCAGATTCAATCAAGGTCTAGGATTTGATTACTTGGAGCACGCTTAGGACTCATCCTCCTACCATTGTGCGTGGTTCCAAGAGTGGAGAGATAGTGGTTGCTCCTGTGTTGAGCACCACCGTGTTTAGGTCTGTTGGTGTGGTCCACGGGACTTCGACTGAATGATGCTTCTCTTGTTGCTTCGCCTAACAAGGCAAAGTACACATGCACCTTCAGAAGAAGGATGGTCACCTAGTAGATTTCGCTCAGCGCGCCAAGATCACTCGGCGTGAGCGTGTTGATGCTCTTAGGGTATTCAGGTCATCCCTGCACTGAAAGTGCCCTAAGGCACGACCGCTTCTAGACAAAGTTAGAGAGTCTGTTTTTGGACAAAGATCCAGACTTGGTTTTCATGTCGCTCACCAAGTTTTAGTCCCGAGTTGCTCGTGGTCGATCTTTCCGCCGCCCTCTTGATATTCCTCGCTTTTTCCCATCGAGGTAGATATCGGCGGCGTGAGGTGTTTTCGGTAGGAGATTTAGGCGACCTCGCTGGGATGGTCCGCCTTTGCACCGGCAAAGCCAAACCAAAGGACTCCTAGATCTTCCACTAGAGTCGCTTCTTCCGATCTTGTTAGACTTGAGCGTCAGAGAGACACTAGAGTCCATCTTCTTCTTTTTGTGGTTGGTACATTGAGGCGTCGTGTAATTCAAGATTGGGTTCCCAAGTCTTCACTTTATCCCAAGATCGAGTCTTCTTCCGACTTGATCAGTTCGGCTCGGATGGGGAAGGAGATGTTTGGATTGTTGACTCAGTTGTTCTCGCCATATGACCGGAGATTCTCGTTGGTTCTCTTCCTAGTCCGAGCCCCGGTGATGAGTTGATCACTTTTGGGGATGCTTCTTCGTAGAGTCATTGCTAAAGGTACCGCTCTGCATTAATGAAAATTTTATTCTTAAGGACGTTGCCTTAGTGAGTAAGCTGCAATATAATTTGCTTTTCGCTTTCACTTATCGATGACTCTTTCGAGGTAAGCTTTAAGAGCAATGCTTGTAGAATCCTCGATTCATCGGGAGGATTAGTTTATGGATTTCTAGATTTGGGAGAGTCTTTCGTGCTGATTTTTCTGCTTCTTCCGGAGACTTTCTTCGTGTTTGATTGCTTCGAGTCCCGTGATCTCTCCTTTCGCATAGGAGACTTGGTCACATTAGTTTTGATCATTTGACCAGAGTTAGCACCGCGATCTTATTCGTGGTTTGCCCAAACTCAAGATGGTCAAAGACTTAGTTTGCTCTCCCCGCCGACATGGCAAGATGGTTATCGCTTTCATCCTCCACCATCGTAGTGATGGTCGATGCACCAGACAGCTTTTACACATGGACTTTGTTGGTCCGGCTAGAGTGCAACAACAGGAGGGAAGTGGTATGTCCTTGTCATTGTTGATGATTTTTCGAGATATTCTTGGGTATTTTTCATGGCCTCAAGGATGAGACTTTTTCTCACTTCAGGGGACTTGTTAGTAGGTTGTCTATTGAGCTCCCTGTGTGCATTACGAGCTATACGCAGTGACAATGGCACCGAGTTCAAGAATTCCTACTTTGAGAGTTTCTGTGGAGTCGGGTTTAGAGCATCGTTCTCTTCTCCTCACGCCTCAAAGAGAATGGCGAGTGGAAAGGAAGAACAGGACTCGTTGAGATGGCTGTGACGATGCTAGATGAGTACAAGACTCTAGGAAGTTTTAATGAGGCTATAGCTCTTCGCTTGTCATGTTTCTAATCGCGTGTTTTTGAGAGCACATTTGCATCGCACTTCTTATGAGTTGAGGTATGGGCGAAAGCCCAGTGTTTCTCATTTTTGCGTTTTTGGTTGCAAGTGTTTTATCTTGAAGTCTGGTAACCTAGATAAGTTTGAGTCTCGTTCTTCTGATGGTATCTTTCTGGGTTACTCGACTTCCTCTCGTAGCTATAGGGTCTGGAGTTGTGATGCGAATAGGATCATAGAGACCTGTGATGAGGCTAGCCCAGGTGCTAGACCTGATATTTCAGGCTCTTCTTATCCCTCCGAGACCATCTTTGTAGACCACCTGATCCAGTCTCCTCTTCACCTGAGGTGCCTCCTGTTTCCATTTCTGCACCTCAGGAAGATCAGCCTTTGCCTTCAGACTCTCCTTCAATGAGTGGCTCTGTTTCCACGTCTTCTCCTCAAGAGGTAGAGGCCACTCGCTTCGGTCCTCCACGCCACATTCAGCGTTCTCATCCACCGAAAGCAGATCATTGGTGATCTATTTGAGCTTGTTACGCGCTCAAAATCAGGCTTATCTTCTTCTCGCCTTCACTCGCCTTTGTTGCCTCTTTTGAGCCAAAGGATGTTACTCATGCATTATCCGATGAATCATGGATTAATGCTATGCATGAGGAACCGGAAAACTTTGAGAGGAACAAAGTTTGGCAGCTTGTAGAGCCCCCATCCGATCATAATGTCATTGGGACCAAGTGGGTGTTCAAAACAAGCAGAGTGAGGATGGGGTTGTCGTTCGCAACAAGGCTAGGCTAGTTGCACAGTGGCTTCACTCAAAGTTGAGGGTCTTGACTTTGAGGAGACCTTTGCCCTCAGAGCTAGACTAGAGGCGATTAGAATCTGCTTGCATTCTCTGTGATCCCAAGGCTTCAAGCTTTATCAAATGGATGTCAAGAGTGCATTTCTCAATGGCTTCATTGAGGAAGAGGTGTATGTCAAGCAACCTCCAGGATTTGAGAGCCCCAAATACCCGAACCATGTCTACAAGCTTTCCAAAGCCTTGTATGGACTTAAGCAGGCCCCTAGAGCTTGGTATGAGAGGCTTAAGTCCTATCTTCTTAGTCATGGTTTCAAAATGGGTATAGTAGACAAAACTCTATACATCAGACACCAGGATTCTCATCTCCTTCTCGTCCAGATTTATGTGGACGATATTATCTTTGGTGGCTCATCTCAGTCTCTTGTGTCTCATTTTTCTGAGGTGATGAGCACAGAATTTGAGATGAGTATGATGAGTGAGTTGAGCTACTTTCTTGGCTTTCAAATCAAGCAGACTCGGGAGGGTACTTTCCTGCACCAAGGTAAGTACACTCGGGACCTCCTGAGACGGTTTGATATGTCTGATGGAAAGCCCGTGATGACTCCTATGGCCACCATTGCTGTCCTCGAGCCCGATGAGGATGGTGAGCCTGTTGATCAAAAAGAGTTTTGAGCATGATTGGCTCCTCTCAGATCTTATCGCCTCATGCCGGACATACACTTTGTTTGTGTATGTGCGCCGCTTTGTGCTTCTCCTCGCGTCTCTCATCGCCAAGCGGTGAAGCGATCTTCAGTACCATCGAGCTACCATTGATTATGGTATCTGGTACTCTTCTTCCTCTTGTCTATCCCTTAGAGCCTTTTCCGATGTCGACTTTTGTCGGGTCAGAGGATAGATAGGAAGAGCACTTCGCACTTGCCAATTCATTGGCACTTCTCTTGTTTCTTGGTCATCTAAGAAGCGGTCCGAGTTGCACATGATCAATCACCGAGGCCGAGTATGTTGTCGCAGCCGATTGTCAGAGCTGTGTGCTCGATGAGATCGACCTTCGGGACTTTGGGTTAGAGATAGAGAGTGTTCCACTTTTTCGTGATAATACTTCGCTATTTGCATTGCCAAGAACCGGTCGGCAAAGACTCCGGACCAAGCACATTGATATTAGATATCACTTCCTTAGAGACCATGTGGAGAAAGGAGACATAGTGCTTCAGCCAGGAGAGTGACCACCAATTGGCGATATCTTTACCAAGCCTTTGGATAGCTCTAGGTTTGTTGCCCGAGGAGTGAGCTTGGTGTCGTGTGTCCTTACGGCTTATTGTGGGGAGCTGGTTTGTACTTTATGTATTATATGTATATATTTTCTTCCAGCTTTTTCCCTTCTTTTGTCTTGTTCGGTGCTATGGGTTTTATTTTCTAGAGTTACGAGTTCACTTCACCTAGACTCTGGCATGCCTCGGCATGGTCCTCTCATCTTATGCTTTAGGATGCTATTCTCTTCTTCTTCTCGGTTGAGCTCACTCACAGCCTTGTAAGTCTAGCAGTGTTGGGCCCCGGTAGACAGTGTCTGTTTGCTCCTCGGCCGAGTTTGAGAGCTAGCTTTTCTTTGTCATCATTGGGGAAGATGAGAGCGAGTTTGAGCCTAGTGTTCTCTGGCTATCTTTTCTATACTCTATAGTCACCCAGTTCGCAGCTTCTTGACTTCTTCCCTCCATTATGTGTTTCTGGCTTTAATTGAGTTCTTTTCGACCATTCTTGAGCTTAATCTTGCTAATAACTCAATTTGAACCAGATTTGTGCTTAAAATGGAATCACATGTTGAGGGGGAGTTTAAGAATCTGTCTCATGCATTGCATATAGACTTGATTTTTCATTTTATGAGCTTTGTCTATTATGCAATTGACTCAATCTTCATGTAATGCACCTTGCTACATCTTTTGAAGAAAATCACTAGCTTTGGGTTGTCCAAGTTCATCCATCATGCTAAGCTTGTTAAAATTTGAAAATTGAAAGTTTTAATGAAAAACTTGATGAAACATGTTGCTTTTTCTTGCTAAGTTTCGTCTCTAGAGGTATTTACCATGATTTGTGAAATTTTGGAGTTCTCTAGAGTCCCTATAGCAACTTGGGTGAAACTAGCTTGATCCATACTTGAGTCCTTCAAATTGCTCATATGTGCTAAAATGAAAACAAAAATTGACTCTTTTGTGCAAAATTGATCTCAACACTTTGCATTCATTTAGACCGCCTCCCATTGCACTTGGGATGAACTTGGAATGCATCGTGTATGACCAAGACCATCCTCTTAAGAGTTCTTCTTGAGATGGTCAAGATGGCATGAGTCAATTACTCTTGAAAAATGCAAATAAACAAATAAAAACATATGTGGGTAAAGAATGCAAATTATGTCAAACATTTGCACCCCGCTATGTCTTTTCAAATACTAAGGTAAAAGTCGATTATATGGAAAATGAGCTCAAGGACCTTGTATGCACTTCTAGATTTCCCAAAGTGTTGAGTAGGTTGAACTCTAGGTTTTCCATTTGATCCTATGAGTGGTGTTTGCTTCTAGCTTTGAAACTTTTGCTAAGTTTTGCACTTGTTCAAATCTTGCTAAAATAAAATCTTGTAAACAAAGCTTGTGAGCAAAATGAATTTGTTCTTGGAGACATCCAAGTTTAGTCATTTTCTAAATTGATTAGCTTGGTGTCATATCTTGTCATTATGATCAGTTGGATAATCTTCAAAGCTCCTTAGGTTGCATCTCATGCATACATATTCAAAGGGGGATAAAATAAAAAAAAATAACTTCTTGATGCCTATATTGCCAAAAGGGGGAGAAAATGTAGAAAAGGCATCTTCAAAGGAAAAATTCTAATCCACCTTGGTTCTTATGATCTTTGTGACAATTGCAAATTTTTATGATCATAAGCATATTCGAATGTTCCTTGTGAGTTTTATTGGATATTTTAGAGCTTTTGTGGAAAACTTGCTCTTTCTTTTATATTGCTCTAAAAATCTTTCTAGCCAACTTGGTCATGATATTATTTCCTTATCTCTGGACCGAGTTTGGCTTTGCATTCAAATTGCCCTCTTCTTCTCCTTCAAACTCAAATTTATGCCTTTTCGGGTGTTTGTCAATATACTCATCAAGGGGGAGATTGAAAGACCATGTGAAGGTCTATCCTTGTGTGTGATGAGTAATTGACAATAGTTGAGCTTGGTTTGATTTGAAATTGAGTTTGATTTGAAATGGATTTTCAAATTGGAGCAATTTGGATTGCTTCTGCCAGGAGGCGGTAGTGCCGGCTCATTGAGCAATATGTGGATTTGATGTTTGGAAGTGTATGTGATTTATTACATATCATGTTGGGCAATGCTATGTGATGTGTTTCCTTGTCTTTGATGGTTGCAGGGCGACGGTGCTAGGTCATGGTGAGGCGGAGGATGACCGGGACTAGGCGAGGAGCGTCGGAGGTCCAGACGGTCGGGAGATCGCCGGAAGATGACCGGAGACGGAGTCCGGGCAAGCCAAGAAGATAAGGAAAGGAGATGATGCTAGCTAGATGCCGCGTGGATCAATGAGGGCCGTTGGATCGCGGTCTAGTTGATAGGTTAGCGGGTCTAGGTAGTATGCTTTGAAAACCGTGCAAGAAAACACGGTATGTGTGTGGGTTTTGGGTTAGCCCTTGCATGGCTGTGTGAGTGGGTTAATCCTAGCCCTTAGATGAGTGTCCTAGGGTTGAGGGACTCATCCAAGGGTGGTAGGTGACCCAAGAGTTGTATAAATAGGGGTGGAGGGTGGCCTCCTCCTTGAAGGTTTTGAGTTGCTCCTTTGAGCTTTGCCCACATGAAGTGAGGCTTTGTAAACCTTCCCACCAGAAATACAAAGAAATTTCTTTACATTATTGTGAATTTAAATTCGTGATTTACATTATGTCTTTACTTTACATAATTTAAATTCAGCATTTACATTACGCATTTACTTTCACGTAATCTATATTCATGCAATTTGGATTTGCCTTCCCTCCTTCTAAATGCTGATCTTGGATGTTTTGAGTGTGTTCATATGGTTTTACATCTCTTTTGCACTCTTTGATTGAGTAGAGATCATCTCTTCTTTCAAGTTCCAGTTCTGTCCAGAACTTGTTCTTCGTGCAGCAGTTAGTCTTTGATTTTTAGAAAAATATACAAAAATCCTTATTGAGTTATTCTTGTTGGAGATTGTGCGGGACTCCTATACCCATCTGTAGAAAAATTTTGGAGTCCACTGGTTTCACCGTTTGGGTGCTATGAGGTGAAAACCGAGCCCCAAATTTTCTGCCCGAAGTTTCTGACTGTCTGTGTTCATAGATTTATGATGATTTTTCTACTTGGCTTTTTGATCTAAATTTTGGTGGAGAGCTTCACAACTCATCTGCTCATAGGGAGAAAATTTCTCATAATCTTGTGAGCAGCAGAAACCCACCAACCTCCTGTTCAAATTAAAGACAGATTCTGGAAATATCTGCTTTTGCTTTTTCTAAAAGAGACTTTTGTGACTTGGCTTGATCTCTTTTAGAAAAGAAGTATTTGAATTGATTCCTCTTTCTTTTGGACACTTGACAACCAGGATTGTGATTGAAAAATCCCTCACATATTTTATGGATAATATCCATGTAAGCTAGGGATGCACATAGTTGTCTAGTTGTTCCGGTTTTTGCGGGTTTTTCACGATTTTCCTTGCGCGATCTTTTCTCGGTTTTAGTTGGAGTATTTTGGGGGAAAATTTAGTTGCGACGATTCACCCCCCCCCCTCTGTTCGCCATCTCGATCCTTCAGTTACAAGTCCGCCATTTCGCGTGCGAGCTTCTCTTGCTCGAGCTCGACAACCTTAGCCCGCAAGGTCGAGAGTTCACTTCGGTACTGGAGGACTTCCTTGGTGGTGTCCACGGCTTGGTGACGCTCGTCTTGGAGTTGGCCCAGGGCATTTTTCGCCGCTTTACTAGCGCGCCCGAGCTTCTCCTCCAGCTCCGCGATTTTTGCCTCCAGCTCGGGGGACGCCTTGGCCGAGGAGGACGCCTGCTCAGCGGCAGCCTTCTCCAGCACCTCGACCTTGGCCTGCAGGGCCTCGAGTGCCGAGCCTGAGGATGAAGCTCGCTCCGCGGTGGTTTCCTCCAGCGACTCTACCTTGGCGCGCTCGGTCTCAAGCGCCTCGAGCGCCTTGGTCGCCCGGGTCCATTCCTGCTCTACGGCTTTGAAGCCGAACTCGCGCTCGGAAGCCCTGATTTGCTCGAGCTCGGCCGCGTGAGCCACCTCCTGCGCCACCATCATTTGGCGAAGGTCGTCGAGCTCCTCACCCGCTCGAGCTCTGCCTGATCGACCTCGATGGTCGTACAGAGCTTGGCGCGCTCCACCTCCCGCGTCTCCACAACGTTCAATAGCACCCTGAGCACGTCGGCATGCTCGTGGAGGCCTTGCAACCCTCGGGCGACGTTGCCGATCGCCTTAAGAGGACAGGGAGAGGGGCCCCGGTAAGAAACTGATGAGAAAACTCGACCTAACGCATTGCAGGGCATGAGTGGGGATCCCTTACCTCACGGAGATGGCCCTCTAGGTGTGCGCGGGTGAATTCCTCGCGGTCATCAATACGATCGCGAGGGATCTCCTCCTCCTCGTCGGCCGTCGCGCTAGTGTCGAGGTTGACTCGCCACACTGGCGCTTGGGCCAGACCTTGAGTTCCGTCCCCGGGCGGCTCGGTCGTTGCCTCCTCCGGGGTTCAGCCCACTGTCGGGAGGGCTCGGGCGGCGATATTAGTCAGCCTCACGATCGGGCCCGCTGCCTTGGCGCCAAGGGACGGCGGCCGACCGCCGCGGCACTCTCGGCCTCGTGGCTCGATGTCGGCCTCAAAGACCCGACGCAGCCTGGCCAGGCGAACTGCGGAGCTCCTATGGCCCGGTCACCTTCGATGGCAGGTGGAATCACGTCCTCGGCGCCCGGAGCGACCGTGGTCGGGGGAGCTCGGGGTATCGCCTCGGGCGCGGCCACGAAGCTCTGGGTGTCCTCCCTCGCGGAGGCCTCGGGAAGGTTGACGACGGTAGCTACGTCATGGGTCTCACCGGTGTCAAAGTCCACGCTGGTCGCGGGCTGGGGCTCTTCCTCGTCCGTGTCGTCGAGGCCTTGGTCGAACCCGCCGACCGGAACCAGGCTCGGTGGCCCCAACGGAGTCTGCGTTGGGCACAAGGGGCGGTGCGGGACCAATTCAAAGGTGTCCTCCTCCTCAGACTCGGACTCGCCCTGGACAACAGCCATCGTCAAAACGGGCAAGTTTCGAGCTCGGGTGCTCAAAGTCTGCGATGGAAGACATACGCTAAGCCAGAGAAGCGGAGGAGACTGTGTAGTCCAGAAAGCCAGGAGTTTACCTGGGTCGCCAGCCTCTGCCTCGTTGAGGGTCGGCGAAGGTCTCGATGCCCCGAGGCTGGTGGGGCACTTCGCTTGTGCGTCCTCGGGGCCGGGGGTCTCGGAGCCCGTGCCGGCTCCACATCGCCCACTGCGGTGGGGCTCCGAGCTTGAGGACCTGAAGCCGGGAGAGGGCTTGAGGTCCTAGCAGCCGTGCGCGCGCTGGCTGCAGCAAAAGGAGAACACGCTAAACCAAAGAAGGCACACGAGCACGGGCTCGGGGGCTCGACCGTTGGGATCCTTACCATGGCGCGGTCACCCCACTCGACGTGGGTTTTCTTCGCCTCCTGGCGGTTCGCGTCGGCCGGGGAAGGTCTCTTCTTCCCTTTTTTGCTCTTGCCCATCCCGGGCAGCGGGAGCATCCGCTTGGCCGTGTCGAGCAGCTCCTGGTGGTCCTGCGAGCTTGAAGGGATCAAGAAGGCCCCCAGGGTCACTTAGGTCGAGCCATTGGTCAGGATGGCTTACCTCGGCTTTTCGGCGGAGTACGTTCTTCGGGACGCCGTCGCCCATGGAGTAGTTAGCGCCGGTTTCAACATCTCGCTCATCCCGGCGGCAACCCAAGACTCCAACGGCGCCGCAAAGGAAATGCCCTTCAAAAGAGGTCGAGGCCGCACCCAAGCAAGGCCACGAGGCGAGGATGCTTACCGGACATGCCTCGCGGGTCGAGTCGAGGCGCCTCGATCTCGTGAGAACGGGTGCGCCCGCCCGCAGGGGGACACCCGATTCCGTAGGAAGTCGACGGCGATTACTGCCGGTGAGGGCAAGCGCCGCGCAGAGATGAATGGCGGCGATGGCTTCTTCGTCGGCCTCGGGATCGTCCAGATCCGGGTCTCCTTCTTCCCACCGACGGCTTTCCTCAGACGACAGTGCCGAGCTCCCCTTTCTTGAGTAGAACCACCGCTGCACTATGGCCCGAGGGAGTCCCGAGCTTAGATCTTGGGGAAGGACCACTTGAGCCCTATCCATTGCCGGAAATAGAGGCACCGACCACGTGGTCCTTCCCAGAGCGGAAGAGGTCAAGTACCGAAGAAAAGCGAGGATTGTGAAGGATTCCTAGGAACCCCTCACATGTGGGAGAAGATGGCAAGCGAAGAATGGAGTTCGCACTGTGTTTATGAGCTCGATCTCAGAATGGTGAGGACCATGGAGAGGAACTCGCTCTCCGGGTCCGCAGTCAAGAGGACATAGTGCTCGGCAGCACGATTTTGTTGTCCTCGGGGTTGGCTCGGTCTCTGTTGCTGCAGCCCACCATGTGAATGGGTCGGCATTCCTGTGGTCTCGAGTTCCTTCATCCTTGAATGCGACAATGTGCTCCTCCCCAGCTTGGCCATGGCGATCGCGGCGATTTCGATCAAGGGCGGGGGAGGAAGGTTACTTGCTTGGGCGGAGAGGCTTGGAAGACGAAGGGCACTGGTCGGGAAGTTCCCTCAAGAGTCGCTGCGGCTTTGAGTTTATAAGCCGCACCGTCGTCGGATCCAGACCGCGGTGCTTCGAAGGACGCGCCGACCACGATTTGACAGGCGCAATTAAGGCCGGGGCGGCGGTTTCGAGATGTGGCGGGTGTCCACCAACCATTCGTATCAGTACCAGGGCTTTAGAGATCAAGAGGCGCCAGGTGTCGTATCATCAAGGCCTGGCGTTACCTTTCCGCCCGACCTCGACCTCAAGAGAATCCTGGGAATCGGTCCCAGCTATAGAGACTCAAGGTTGGCCCACTCTGGCCACGACCTTAAGCCTCGGGGGCTAGCTGACGAGGGCTGGGCGTCCCTTGACCGACCGACGCGCGGTCAACAGGATCCCCATGCTCGGGAGGCCCCCGGCCACGACCTGGGTGCGGGCCGAAGCGCTCAACCTAGAGCGCGCTGGACCCGAGCATGGCCCCGCCGACTCGAGCTCAGGCGGCCCTTGTTCGAGTCAGAGTTCACCCTTGGATTTCGGATCAAGCATTTGACCGGCGGTTGCCCAAGGCGCGGGTCGTGGGGTAGAAGCAGGTGCGTGCAACAAGTTCGGAACGGTTGCTGCCAGCCCTCAACGTGTACGAAGGCCACTTCCCGGGAATCTCTCCCGTCCGTTGTTGCGCGCAGAGGAGGTATAAAGACCAAGGAAGCACAGTCCTTTGGGGGACACGAAGACAACACACCCTAGCTTGAGCTTAGGCATAACCATTGTTGAACTTGAGCTGTAACACACCCTTGTACTCAGAAATAGCCAAGAAAACTGCCGCAAGGTGACTGGAGTAGAGCTATTACCTCCACAGGGGCTCGAACCAGTATAAATCTCGGTCTCACACTCGTTGTCATCTTGCTCCGACCAACACCACATCTACACTTTTCCTCCGTTTGAGCGAAGCACAGCTCGGGTCCCGTATCACATCGACCCCCATCTCATTTCTTGCGGTTGGTGATCCCGATCGTCGACAAATTGAGCTTCTTCTTGCCTCCAACAAATTTCTCGAGAGTGCTCATAAGATACTAACACTCTTGAAAAAGTGAGGCGCATGAAGAGCAAGGGGAAGGAGTAGAAGAAGAGTCAGAAGAAGAGGATCGAACAGCGTGTGCATATTTTTCCCTATACACGGCTCCCTCAAACTTGAGAGACTCACAGGAAGCACAAGAAGCATCTCTAATTCTACCAACCTGGGCCTCTAACTTCTTCCTAAGCTCTGCGTGGACCTTATCCACGTCATCCTTAACCCCAATACACAGCAAGCAACCATTATATGACTTAACTAGTAAGTCCTTAGCAAGTCGAGCACACTTGGCATTCAAAGCTTCATTATCAAGTTTTAGTTGCTTACAGCCCTCACATGAGCTGATTGGGTCCTTAGAAGCATGCAATTCAAGTTCATCATTTCTAGCCGAAAGCTTCCTAAGGTGACAACTCATGGCATCAATTTCAGCAAGTAGCTTAGGGCAATTTTCACAAGATGCAGTTGTGTGAGTATGAAGAAAACTAGCGTCTAGAGAGGAAATATCAACAGTACAAGTGCTAGCATTCTTCGACCTAAGACTTTCAAGTTCAGTTTGCACACTATCATGCAAAGTCCTTAGGTTCTCAAGCTCCACAAGCAAAGCATCACACAAGGAACAATCATCAGTGACTCGGGAGGGAGAAGATCTAAGAGAAGCTAACTCCCGAGTCAAGGTATCTACTTCCTTCTCAAGCTCCATAACCCTAGCTCTAGCTCTAGCATGAAATTTTCCTAATTTGCAAAAAGCTTCATTGAGCTGGTCATAGGAAGGTACCTCGTCCGAAGTCCTTTGAGAGCTCTGAGTCGCCGATGTCGCTGGTGTTTGCCATGAAGCACATGCCGAGAAGTCGCCGCCGCCTTTCTTCTCTTGCGGATCATCCTCGCTTGCCGCGCTCCATGTCTCCGCGGTCGGAGAGGCCGATGTCGCCGAGGCGGTGAGGACGCGTGGAAGACTTCTTGTCTTCGAGAAGTTGCGGTACTTCTTCTCGTCGCCGTTCAGAACCGGAGGCTTCTTGTTGCGTTCTTGTCGGTGTAGTTGTTCTTGCCGGAACCGCCGGAGTCATTCTTGCCCTTCTCCAGTTTGGGACTATTCGCTCGAATGTGGTTGGGGCCACCACATTCGAAGCAGGTTATACCACCACCTCTCTTCCTCTCTCTCACCCTCTTCACTACAAGAAACAAGAATAGTGTCCTCGGCCGAAACATTTTTATCATCGGTAAAAAGGCCGACGACACAAAGTATACCTATGTCGACGGTTTTAACGCAACCCGACGACATATATACACCAAGCAGGCCTGTCTCGGCGGTTACATCAAACCCACGATATAGACCACTTAGCCGTGGTCTCGGCCTCATTAAACCCGCCGACACAGCACTCCACCTCAAACAGGAGTATCAAGACGATGAAAATTGAATTTTAGATCCCGCCAACACAAGTCGTGTCCTCGGCCTCATCAAACCCGCCGACACAGCACTACCAAACAGGAGTATTGGCCGATGAAAATTGAATCAGCAAGACAAGCTGTGTCCTCGGCCTCATTAAACCCGCCGACATAGGCACTCCGCCATGTGGGACCAACATGCAGGATGCTCAGGCCCACCAGTGTCACGAAGGCTTTTTATCGTCGGGGGAGAAACAGCCGCCGATAAAACTCAAGCTATGTCGACGGTATCAAGCCTACCGACGACACAGGTGAAAGTTTGTCGACGGCTTTATTTTAGCTGACAACAATAGTAATTCCAGATTAATTCAGAAAATCTATTTGAAAATGTTTTTATTGTTTTTAAAATTAAGAAAAATTAAATAGAGCTTTTAGAATAGTTGTTAGGCAACATACATCTATATGACATGTAATTTTTTATTATTTAATTAATTGGTATGTTACGGCGCTGTGTGTATGTGTCTCCGTACGTTACCTCGAATACTTTGAGTAGAACCTTGTGACGATCCAACGCAGACCAATTGAAAGAGCGTGGAATGACTTGGAATAGGCTGTGCATGTTGTAAAACCTTTAAGTGACCGTAGAAATGTAATACTGCAAAACGCTTTTCCAAAATTTTTTGGCCGGCGATGTTCTCATTTTCTTGATTCAAGTTTTATTCTGAAGAAAAGTTTTATCGCCTCGCAGATTAAAAAGTTTAGTAAAGGTTAGGGTTAAAGATTTACGTTTGGGGAGGGGTATTTTTGGGATTTCTCCTCTCCCTCTTTGCAGCTTGTGGCTGTTATTCCTTCTCAGGGACAAGATTTTTCTCCCAGTGAGTTCCCTGGCCGACACCCCACTTTTCTCTGGCATCCGCCCTGTGCCATGCCCCCCGGTGATCTTCTCAAGGCCGCCCATCCCTAGCGCCGCTCCCCTCTCTGGCGACTTCCTCCGGCTCCTTCCCCTCCCCGGGTGGTGTCTTGATCCCACAATCGGCGCCCAAGAACTGCAAGAAGAAGAGAGAGAGCAGACACCGCCCCACCAAGGCCCTCCATGGCGTCCTGCTCCGGCGACCTCCTCCGGCCGACACGGCGCCTCCCTCCGCTTGCTCCCCACCGAGCTCCACTGGCGCCCCTCCTCTCCCTTCTGCCCAACAGCAATGACAAGCAAAGCAGCAGCTTCTGCATCAAGAGAGGCCGGTGGCGATTGCAGCAGTGGTGTCTTTGCTGTGGCAAAGCGGCGACCTCCCTCCCTCCGCGACCTTCCTTCCCTCCCAAGTGCCTCTCTTGCCCTTCCTGTGGTGAGGCTCAACTCTAGATCCCATTGAAATGCTTGATTTCTAGTATGCATGCCAAGTGTTTGATGAAATGCTTAGCTAGGTTTCCATGAGGATGAAGTGATGGTCTCTTTTCTTCTTGATTTGTTTTGCTAGAGAGTATGGTTGTGGTCTACCTTTTGGTATGGAATTGCTGCATGGTTATGTATTATAAATATGATGATATAATGATTTGTTGGAATCAAAATGTTACGCATATAGGTATGGGTGGTTTGTTCTGTGCAAAAGATGCTTCCCTTACTAATGGTATTAGCTCATCTATTACAATTATGAATAAGGATCTGAAATGTTTTAAGGCTTTATTTGACCTTTGTGGTCAATCCTAGACATGGATTAAAAATCAATTCATTTACCAACCTATTGCTGTCTACATGATAACTTGAAGAATGCCTGCGTTGGTATTAGTTGAGATATGCAAGGGACGCTTGTGTTTTTCATTCTTTTGTGCTTGCATGGCATAAAGCCCGAAGTTGTCTGTGCCTTGAGATCCTGAGGCAAATATATATATATATACATATATATGTATATAGATGTCATGGATTTTAGAGATAGTAAGAAATGCTTATATTATTGGGTTCTGCCTTAATGTGTGGTTAGGTTTGGAGAATTCAGAACCCGACTCATATGTATAGATGCTTTGCTCCAATGATGATTAGATTCAGGGAATTTTGTGTATCCATTGTTTGTTCTTTGAGACTTTGAAAAGGGTCCAGGTTGTTTTCTGCAATGATTAATCTGTCATTTGAGTAGATGTAAATAAAAGCTTAAGTACAAACCATAACTCTTAAAACCTTATGAGTACAACTTGAATTACTGCTTCGATTGAAAGTTCAAGTTTTAATTCCAGATTGTAGAGTATTTCTTTTATGTCTGGTCTGCTGTGCATGTAATTTGGTGAATGTGACATTCGTGCCTTGCCCTATTTTGGGTTGCTGCTCTTTAGGGTTGGTGGTTTCTAGCGCTGCAATGGGCCGTCAGGTTCTCGCATCGGTAAAGGCAAGTGCAACCCGTATATCTCTTGCAGGGTATTTAGTTCATTGCTTGTGTTACGTATATGCTGACCTTATGGTTGTACTCGTGTTTATAAGCTCGTCTAGTAAGGTAATTGTCTTTTGATGAAAAGGGTAAGTAATCTGATTCAAGTGCATCGTTGTTTGGACGTGTTATGATTTGTTTGATGAACTTTATATGTCTTGCTATCATGAATTTATGCTGCATCCCTGGATTGAATGTTATGTGCGATGTTTAATGAATTCCGTCTAGATGCCGTGATGACGTCTTGCTAAAGCTTATTTTCATATTTACATTCACTAGTTTGATAGGCTAGTGGGAAGACTGAATGTATGGAATTGGATTGCGAAAATGGATTTATTTATGATCAAGATAGATGGAGTCAGTAATTACTCGAGTAATGGTGATGTGAGAATGAATACGAATTGTTGAGGAGGTGATTACGAGTGTTGAAAATGTGATCATTGAGTGTTGCGAATGAGATTATGAGTGTTGAGGATGTGAATGGTAATTTATGGATGTGAGTGGCTGATGTTTATGTATTTGGCTAGGGTTATGCAAATGTGAGAAAAGAGTGTAGTTTGCAAACTGGTTTATGTCAATTGCATTTGTGCATTCATGATGGAAGAGGCGACCCATTCTGATGCGGGCCTCTTTGCTTACATGTAGTAAGCGCGAAAGTCCTACCTCGTAGTCCCATACACGTGGTTGTATGGGAGCGAGTCAGTAAGAGTAGGCACCCTCCACCACGGGGTGGAAGGGAAATGAGAGGGTGCACACCGACGGGTGTGCACTCGGCCATACCGGTGTGCGCTAAAAGAGGAGATGAGCATGCATGATGCATCATATGCATGGAAATTGTGCAATTTGCATTGCATTGTCGATGATGAATCATGTTTTATGCATTGATTGTGATGTATAGATAAGAGATTCTTCCTTTGTGGTGTATGGATATGAATTCTTCTTTTGGTATGGCATATTTGCATCCGCATTGCACTAATAAAAATGAATCATGTTTAGTGAGTGGATGGTGAGGTATGGATATGAGATTCTTCTTTTGTATGTTTTGTGTACTTGAGCATGATGGCATCAAATAGAAACTGTAAATGGTAAATCGTGGAGCTAATGGCATTTATAGATTGAGTCGTGGACTCATCAAAAGGTGGCTTTCGAGGTATGAGTACAGTTTAAATAATTCCTAAGTTGGTTGTGGCATTTGGAATCAGTTTTGGCTCATTTATTTACCAAGTTCAGTCAAGTATTTGATTATGTTACTTTTCAAAGTTTTGGTATTTTGTTGTATTCGGGTGCGGATCTTATTTGTTGCACTTTGCTGAGTCTTGGACTCACGCTTGTTTGCTTCCTGTTTTAGGTACCTTGAAGCTGGTTAAATCGGGTTGGGAGTAGTACGCGCACGACTTCGCACTTCAACAATCGATTTCATTGATTCATTAAGATGGTTGTAATTATTGTGGTTGTAATGTGTTGCCGTTGTGGTGGAGTTTATTAATTTATGTTGGTTGTGCGATTGATTAACTAAGGATCTGCTAGAATGATATCATAACTGCAAATGTTTTCTGTCTGCTGAGTGGATGTCCTATTTTCTAGAGAGGTCATGCCGAAATTTTGTAAATTTTGGTGACTTAGTTTTTTTAGGACAATTAAGAGTTTACTGATTAAATTCAGTTTCAGTTTTTTTGTAGATGTGTCATTCGTAGTTGGAGTTTTTGGTAACATTCGCGGTGCGCTTGGCGCCGGGGTGTTACAAGAAATGTCTCGTTCGACCCGTCGTAGGCTACAAAAGTATCGAAGAAGAACGTACGGTGGTGGCGACTCTGTTAGTACTCTCCTTGAGTTTTCAGAAGAATTTGTTGCGACGATGAAATGCCGGGCAAAAGAAGAACGAGTAATCAGCTAGAATAGATTCTACATGTTCTAGGAATCTTAAATTGGCCTTATAAATGTTTTGTTGAACGTTTTACAGAGGGTACGGAATGGGACCCAGAGTGCACCCGGATAAAAAGTCCAAAGCTGTGTCGTCGGTATTTATATAGCCGCCGACAAAAGTGGTACCAGTGTCGTCGGTATTTATATAGCCGCCGACAAAAGTGGGACCAGTGTGACAATATATTAAAATCATCGGACAATAAACTGTCTCTCTTCTGACAGTGGGCCCGTGTCTGTGTCGGCGGGGTAAGTATGGCCGCCGACACAGGTCGGCTGCAGTCGGTTGTGCAAATTCAATGCCATGCATCAGTGTCGTCGGTTCGAGCCCATGCCGCGGACAATAAACTGTCTCTCTTCTGACAGTGGGCCCGTGTCTGTGTCGGCGGGGTAAGTCTGGCCGACGACACAATTCGGCCCTTATCACCACGTGCGCGAACACCATTTCTCTCTCTGCTGCTCGCCATTTGTCTCTTCCGCTCGCCATTTCTCTCTCTGCTGCTCGCGATTTCTCCGTTTCTCCGCCTCCCCTGGCTGCCACCGCCTCCCGTCCGTGGCCCGCCTCCACCGCCCGGCCGCCGCTTGGCCCGCCGCCGCCTCCCGTCCGGCTGCGCGCCTCCACCCGCTCCCGGCCGGCGAGCCTCCCGGTCGACCTCGCGCCCCGGTGCTCAAGGCCCGAGCCCGTGACTTCCCGGCGTTTGGCGCCTCCGCCACTGGCGCCCGTGCCTCCGCTCCTCGGCCACCGCCTCCGCCCACTTGCCAGTGCACCGTCGCTGCGTCCCCCAACCACCGTCGCCGGCCACGCCGCCCAGCCGGCTCCTCCCCGCCGGCGCCGACGGCCCCTCCTCCCCTTCCTTCTTCCCCAACCGAGAAATTTGAAGGTATAATTGCTTGTATACAAGATGTTTGCTCTAATGTCTAGCTAGAGGTTGAATTAGTATTTCGGTATATCTAGATAAAGATGGATAATTTCTTGTAGATCGTGTTAATGCCTTCAAATGCTTAATTTGGATTTGAATTGAATTAATTATGAGAAGTTGAACTGAGCTATTCAGTTTTAGTAAAAACGTTTGTGAGCTCGGTTCACTGCAGATGTGGAATTAATTAGTGCTGCTAGGGTTGATGTTTGTGCAAATGTCTAGCTAGGATTTCTGATTTTGAGATGATTTTGGTTAGAGGATGGGAGAGATTAGAAATTGTGTTTGATGTGATTTAGCAAGGTAGACACATTATCGCTAGAGATTTTACACTGTATCCAGATTTAGTGGGCATATTGCTAAATTCGAGGCCTTTGTTGATTTTTGCCTGCATGTCTTGTTTAGGGAGAACAATAATTGTGGGAGGTCGTCCACACCCGAACCACGCCGCCCCGGCTTTCCCCGAGCTCGTCCACGCCGTCGGTCCCGCCCTCGACCTCCTAGTCGCCATCTCCGGTTAAGGTAATCTCCGGTGGAGCCATCTCTTTTCTATGATGAATGTAGCCCAATATATATGCAGAATGTAGTCTAAATTTGTGATGGAATGTATGTGCATAATGTTGTGATGCAATGAAATGTATATGCAAAATGTAGCCGAGCAATCCATGAGAAATGTATATGCTATATGTGGTTGTTATTATATTAAATACTGTCTTTTTTCTGCTGAGTGGATGTCCTAGGTTTAGGGGAGGTGCTGCCGAAATTTCTAATAATTTCGGTAAGTTACTTGATTGGTACAATTACATAGGATCGCACATGATATTTCATCAGGTATTACTTAGAACCGTAGCTAACTTGATACTCAACTAGACAACGGATCGTTCTTAAGCTCGTCCTTTACAAAATGCGAGTCAAGCAAGGAATATCTAGGCATTATTCTAGTGTGGCTAACAAATCATATATAACCTCGATGAGTGGTATGGTTGTTGTGCATTTTAATTCCTATAGATTCAAATGGACATGATATGTAATTCTAGTGTTTTCGATTTTCTGGAATCCAAATAGGAACTAAGGCATTTGTGTGGGAAAAAATAAATAATTCAGTGTGTATATATAGTGTATATTGCTTGCAAATCACAACATATAAAAATTTTATTAGAATTGCGTTTGTAACGTCAACCGAGCCAGAGTTAAACCCGTTCGGGGGTGCTGCATATTTTCGTAAGGAGCTCAGACGGTGATTCGTTGGGTTCCATTACGAAAAGTGTTGCGCTCGAGTACATCCACGTTTTGGACAGCCCACGGATGTGCGCTTGAGTATGAGTGGTCGTGACACAAGGGTGTATGGGTTGGGATTCCGGTGGTATTTCCTTATCGTTCTCCTAGTGCATAACATAAGTGGTACGCCGTAGCCGTCGTTGCACTCGGAGAACAACGGGTTATCTTCTTGGAATTCGACCGAGCACCCTCGTGCCACGACCACCGTATGTAACACCCCAATTTTTGCTTTTCTTGCATTTAAATGGTATTTTGAATTTTTGGGAATTTCTGGAATTTATTTGGATTTATTTGGATTTATTTTGAATTAAACCATTTATCAAATCAATGAAATAATAGAAAAGTTAAAATAAAATTTTGCTGAAAATATTTTATTTGACTCACAAATGTCCTAAAATATTTATGAGAATTTTTTCCAGAATTTTTCTAGTATTTTTAATGCCCCAAATAAATTATTTTATTTTCGGGAAATATTTTTAAACGGAAAAGGATTAAAAATCCCACTAACAAGATTGGGCGAAAATGTGTGGCCTGCTCAGAAAAACCCTAACGCGGCAGCCGTTAGATCTCCATCCAAGGGCCCACGTTGCGCCACGTCGACCAATCCTATTCACCGCCGGATTCCACCGCCGCCGCCCGTGTGGGCCTCGGTCTCCGCGCTTTTCACGGACGTCGAGAGGGCTATTTATTGCGCCGCCACCCGGGTTATGATCCCCACCTCGCGCCGCACCCGTCCGTACACATCACGTCGCCCGAGACGCCGCCGCCTCGCCGCGCGACCTCGCCGAAGTTCCCGAAGCCACCCGCCGAGTTCCTTGCGCCGTTCCACCGCCGCCGGTCACTCTCCGCCGTCGCCCGAGCCACCACCGAACTCGTACCGTCAAGCCGCGCCGGGAGCACCACTTCTTCACGCCGGAGGAGCTCGGAAACGCCGCGCCGCACGTCGTCGTCTTCGCCTCCGGTGACGCCGAGCCGCAGCAACGCCGCCGGGTTTCGCAAGCTTCGCCAGCCGGACGATCTCCATCCGACCGCTGAGGTGAGCCCACGTCGCCTTAGGAACAGTGAACTCCAACTTCAAACCTCCGCCGTTAGATGCAAATCCGAGGGCAGCCGTAGTGCCACGTCGCCGTTCACTGTACACGTGACGCTGACAAGGCGGACCCACATGTCAGTGACACCGCACCGCGCACTGTGCGCATGAGTCGCTGACAGCACGGGCCCGCATGTCAGCCGCACCGGACCGGTGACGTCAGGCTGACGTCACGGTGGGTCCCATCTGTCAGTGAGTCAATGATGACGCATCTTGCCGACGCCAAGACGGAGCCGGTCGGTGGCGTCAAGAATGCCACGCGTCGTTCTGTGGTGGTAACACATGTCATAGATGACGCAATAATTAATTTCCCGAAAAGAAAAATATTTAATTAATTCGGTTTAATTGATTTAAAATGTATTTTGAAACTTCAAACGCTTATAACTTTTGCGTTTTAACTCCGATTTGAGTGATTCCAATTTCTATAAATTTGTAAAATTGTGATCTTTCTGTTTATGAATTTTAATTGAATTTTTTAGCACTGTTTGTCTACTGTTTATTTATTTATTTATTGTTGTTTAATTGCGATCTGGCAGAGACGTTGAAGTGCCCGACGGTTTCGAGGAGAAGTTCGACCCAGAGCAAGTTCAGAACCGAGAACCAGACTTTTTGAAGGCAAGTTGTGTTTGATCATGTTGAACCTATTAAAGCAAATTATTTTGATTTAAACTATTGCATGCTAATTTGATAGAAATGATTTTGAATAAGTTTTGGGATTAGTTAAATGCCTAGTTGTTGTATGCCACCTTGTCATATATAATTGTAGGCCATGAATCCTTTGTCACCCTAGGTTATGAATTAATAGTTGGACATTAATAATTTGCCAACATGGGTTGAGTAGACCGAAGTAGTGTGCTTAGCCCTGCCACGTGGACAATTCATGATTTTGGAATACCAAAGCAATTATTGACTTAATGAGATATGGAACGTGTTTTTTTGTGAATGAGACATGTGTTATTGAGATGATGATGGCACGTGGTGCAATGGTAAAGAACAAGGGGTGGGAAAATGATTTAGACTGGGGCAAATGGCAAGATTGTTTCGTGGGCCAAGAGTGGCAATCAGGCGGTCGATTTGGTTTTATTGGACATGGATATTTGAGTTACACTTGGTTAGTCTTGCCTCGGTCAATTAAGGACCTAACCTTGCAAGCATTTGAACTGAGTCTTTCATACAACCACAAGCTCCGTAATGGGACGGGCTTAGCTGAGTAAACTGGGAAATCTATTCTTGGGTCTTGTCGTGGTGGTGTGAGGCCCGAGAAGCGGATGAGAACTCACATGGCGCAAGAGGGGGCCCCAGGTGCGGTAATCATCCCTCCAATCTTTGAAACCTTAGCGGCAAGATCTTGGGTTTAGATGGAACTTTGGAAAGGCTTCGTTCACGGTTATTTGCCTTGGTGGTACTTGATCAGTATCTTGTGGGTAAAGTGTATAACCTCTGCAGAGTGTACAACCTATTCGAATAGCAGCGCTCACGGTAATGAGCATCGCTCGGTGATTACTGATCAAGGGTTAGATTTTCATAAAAATGAATTGTTTATGGAAAAATGCTTGGGTTGGTAATGAGGAACTTGACTTAGGATGGAAAAATGATTTCTGATTGAAATGTTTGTGAAAGCTATTATTCCTACTCTTGTTTCTATCTTTGCAATCTATTATCGTTTATCTTGAATCTTTGTCAGCTCATGAACCATAGCCTATCCTTTGTACTAAGCCATGCATGTAGAATATTAGAAATTGCATTCATGCATGACTTGTCGAGTGCTCAAAGTACTCACCCCACAACAACACGACTCAGCTTGAAGAAGAAGCAACCCCGCTCAGAGGAGGAGTATCGAGGAGCCGACGAACTAGGGAGCGAGCCCGGTCGGTTACTCGTGGCAAATTGGTTGGCGCCACGAGTTTATTTTATTTCCGCCGCATTTGAATACTTTAATAATTCTTCGCCTGCGAGGCGATCTTGTAACTTGACCATAAGGTCAATCAACTAGTTTGAGTATTTAATTAACGTATTTATTATTTCGTTGGTTATGACCGTGATATGTACCAATGTTGAGCTGTGTGCACTAGCGTGATCTGGACTAGTCTTGAATACAGAGGGTCCGGATTTGCAAATCCGGGTCCCGACATCGCATTTAAACCTGTCTAAATCTGAAATTTGGATGCATGCATTGACGTTATGTAGTAAGCGATCTTTGGATGGAAGATCGGCGGTGGATGTACGATGGTTGGATGAAGTCTGGGAGACACACGGACGAGTGGATCGAGATGGCTAGAGCATTCGTGGATGATGCTTTCCGAAGATTCCCCGACTCTAATGCAGCGGTCGTGTGGTGTCCTTGCGCTGCGTGCTCGAACACCGAGAAGAGGACCAAGAAGGATATTAGCCATCACCTATGTAGGCATGGCTTCAAACCAAATTACTTTGTATGGGTAGCTCATGGCGAGAGGAAGGCCCGGCCACGGCGGGTGTGGCCTCGTGGATTTTGAGGAGGGCTACGACGAAGTCGAAGTTGATAGATTAGACGAGCTCACGGATGATGTGGCTCGGGCTTACGATCTCTCCCCCGAGGAAGAGTCCGAGCCACTTGCCGAACAATTCGAGAAGCTCCTTGATTCTGCCAAGTTGCCGCTGCATGAGCATACCGATGTGACTGTACTCTCGGCAGTGTCGCGTCTAATGGCGGTGAAGACCAAGTACAACCTGTCAGCCAATTGCTTCAACGACCTTTGCAAACTGCTGGATAGCCTCCTTCCGAGTGGACATAAGATGACTCTGAATCGTACAGGGGCCAAGTCAGGACACGTCGACAGCAAGCCGCCTCTTCCGCCAGTGCACAGCTAGAAGCCCAGGCGAAGATGATCGCAGAGTTGCAGCAGCAGATGCAGGCGGATGAGCAGCGGAGGCAGGCGGATGAGCAGCGGAGGCAGGCGGAGCGAGAGGAGGATAGGAGGCGGTACGAGGCCCTCCAGAGTCAGAACCTCTGGATGTACAACTATTTCCAGGTAATTAAGATTGTATACGTAGCTACGTTGTACTTACACGTTTCAGATGCTAACATATCATATCCACAGTCGTTGCAGGGGGCGAGACCCTCCGGCCAGCCGCAGATGCCACCTTCGCCGCCGTTCTTCACGCAGACACCGACGCCGACGCCGGGGGTAATGCATTTTGTTCCAGTTTTCGCTAACTATTCATACAAGTACACAAATGCACAAGAGTTTTGAAAAGTGTGGTTTCCTCTATTCTTGTAGGTGTCCACCTCATTGCTACCTTTGCCTCTGCGATTTAATGCTCGCAGGAGGTGATTCGATGGCACTAGATAAATTGCAGATCAATTCGCCGTATTGTGTTTGTTGATCCGCTTCTTTGGTTCTGAGACTTAGTTAGTTATTGCTTTTGCTGGTTCATAGACACATTGATTGTGAATGTGATGTACACTTTTGGTTTGTGAGCTGAATTTGTGAATTATTAATGCATTTTGCTATATGTGCTATATGTGCTTGGTTGGCTATCCTAATTTGCTTTATGTTGTTATCATATCAACTGTTGTCTTTTGTCTGCCGAGTGGATGTCCTAGTTTTAGGGAAGTCTTTGCAAATTTTTTACTCTTTAAGTGCATTACAATCTTTTAATAAATGGAAATTGCTTTAGGTTGAGTGAAATATGGTGTTGATCATAGTCTTGAACTTTGAGCAAAACACATTGGAAACAAACTAGTGAAGAAGTTGCATCCAAAATAAGAACAATTGCTCGATGGAGGGAAAGTTTGGTTGTAAGTACTTACATACTTTTGTTTTCTTTCAATATGTATGCCTAGTTATTATTATGCTTTATTTTGTCAAGAAAAGGAGTTATTATTATACTTTATTGACAGATTGAGAGAGTTTTAAGTTGTTTTATTTTGTTTTCTGCAGTACAAAATGTCGAATCAGAGAAACTAAAATACCCCCATATCCACTAAGTAATTGTGGAGCTTGAAACTTGCTTCTAGGTACATCGAATGAGTTTAGAGCACACTATGAAGGTATTAAAAATATATTTTTAGAGTTTTATTTTTCCATACAGCTTTTGCTAGCTAATTATGGCATAGCTCGGTGTCCGATGTTTTGTTTGTTGGTTTCTTGTGATGTCCATACCTGTGGTCAAGAAGCGTATCAAGTGGATTCATTAATTATCCCGGTGACGTAAACCGATAATTTCTCTCCAAACACCGCCTACATGTCGGCTTTTGAAATTTACTAGTGTGGCTTGTCCATGTTCTTATTTCTTGTCTCGATGATTCATAGTCTTGAACTTTGAGCAAAACACATTGGAAGCAAACTAGTGAAATTATATTGTCATTGTTCTGGGCAATATATTTGTGAATGTGAATGTGTCATTGGAAACTTTGATCATTTGTGAATTGTATTGGTGAATGTGAATGTGTGTGAAATTATATGTTGTCATTGTTCTGGGCAATTGGGGATATAAAACTGCTGGGAATGGGGGTCTTTTTGCAGGTTAAAATTGGATTTTTTTAAAAATTCTCAGTATTTTTTTTATTTTTACAACCTGTGTCCTCGGCCCCAGACGAAGCCGACGACACAAACTTGCATTAGGCCTAATCCCAGTCAGGGTCTGTGTCCTCGGCTGCTCCAATGAAGCCGACGACAAAGACAGCTTCTGGCCGCAAACCCAGTAGGATCTGTGTCTTCGGCCACCGATAAAGCCGACGACACAGATGTGATATCTGTATCGGCTGCTCTAATGAAGCCGACGACAAAGACAGCTTCTGCCCCAAACCCAGTAGGGATCTGTGTCCTCGGCCCCAGGTAAAGCCGACGACACAGCTTCGATATCTGTATCGGCAGCGGTGAGGTTACCGACGACAAACGTCCGGGTGTCGGGCCGGCCCCGTATGGCATCTGTGTCGTCGGGGTTTGTTCTAGCCGACGACATAGGTTGCTTGTGTCGTTGACTTTGTGTCGTGGGACTTGTGTCGTTAGCAGGCCGACGACACAACCCTGTGTCGGCGGTTTTGGCATCTGTGTCGTCGGTAAAAGCCGAGGACACTGACCAAGATCCCTGTAGTGCTTGTAGGCGTGAGAAAACTTGCGAGCTAAAAGAACAAGCTCAATTTCTGGAAACTTGTCCAGTTGGTCATCGCTTAGCTCGCAAAGTGCAGAGAGGGAAAAACCAACAGAGGAATCAAGAGAAGATCCAATGGGATCGGTGACCAAGGCCATCGATTGTGATTTCGTCTTGCGAGAGACGATGTCGATCTCATGAGTCTTGAGTCGGGAATAGAGCCCGTCAAGAGTCAAAGTCGACAAGTCGGTAGTATCCTTGATGGTGGTCACCTTCATTTCCCAAACACGAAGATCGAGTGCGGTCAAGAAGTGACGAGCATTATCCGAGTCAGGGTATGTGCAACCAACTGCCCGGAGATCGCTCAAAATTTTAGTAAATCGACCAAAACACTCGTCAAGACTCTCACCAGCGTGTTGTTCAAACTTGTTATACTCATGCTTGTGTTGATCCTGCCTCACAGTCTTGATTTGGGTAGTGCCCTCATGGTATGCATCGAGGGTCACCCAAATCTCATAAGCGGATCGCAGATGAGAGATCCGATCATACTCACTACAGCTGAGTCCCTGTATGAAAATGTTCCTCGCCTTAGCATTTGCCTCAACGTCAGCCATATTGCTGGCCGTGATGTTCTCATCGGCAGGAACCTCATATGGGAGCTTCACCTTCTGCCATATCAGGATGCCCTGGGCAGTGATGTATGACTCCATCCGGGACTTCCAAAACGGAAAATCGACACCGCAAAAGATGGGAGGTTTGGTGGAATACTCGTCTGTCGCCTTGGCTCTCGAGACCGGTCAAGATCTATGGAAGAGCAAAACCGACTCTGATACCAATTGAAGGATCGAGATGGCGAATAGAGGGGGGGTGAATGGTCGCAAATAAATTTTCCCCCAAAATACTCCAACTAAAACCTTGAAAAGATCGCGCAAAGGAAATCGTGAAAAACCCGAACAACTAGACAACTATGTATACCCCTAGCATGCATGGATGAGTTCCATAGAATATGTGGGGATTTTTGAGTTACAATTCTGGTTGTCTAGTGTACAAATCAAGAAGGAATCAAATCTACCCTTGCTTTTAGAAAGAGGTCAATTCAAATCATAAAAGCCACTTTTAGAAAAAGCAAGAGCAGAAATTCTAGAAACTGTCTTCATATTGAACAGGAGTTTGGTGGGTCTCTGCTGCTCAAGAAATTATGAGAAATTTTCTTCCTATGATAAGATAAGTATTGAAGAACTCCACCAAATTTCACAACAAAATATGTTACAGAAAATTCATAAAAAATCAAAGAGTACAGACAATCAGGAAACTTCGAGCAGAGAGTTTAGGGCTCGGTTTTCACCTCATGGCGCCCAAACGGTGCATCAAGTGAACTCCAAAATTTTTATAAAGATTTATATAGGAGTTAAGCACAAGTTCCAATAAGAATCACTCAAAAATAATTTTTTTATATGTTTCTAAAAATCAAAGACTAACTGCTGCGCGAAGAACAAGTTCTGGACAGAGTTGGAACTTGAAAGAAAAGATGATCTCTACTCAATCAAAGAGTGCAAAAGAGATGTAAAACCATATGAACACACTCAAAACATCCAAGATCAGCATTTAGAAGGATGGGAGGCAAATCCAAATTGCATGAATGTAGATTGCGGGAAAGAAAATGCGTAATGTAAATGCTGAATTTAAATTGCGTAAAGTAAAGATATAATGTAAATGCGGAATTTAAATTCACAACAATGTAAAGAAATTTCTTTGTATTTCTGGTGCGAAGGTTTATAAATCCTCACTTCATGTGGGCAAAGCTCAAAGGAGCAACTCAATCCTTCAAGGGGAGGAGGCCACCCCTCCACCTCTATTTATACTACTCTTGGGCCACCTACCACCCTTGGATGAGTCCCTCAACCCTAGGACACTCATCTAAGGGTTAGGATTAACCCACTCATACAGCCATGCAAGGGCTAACCCAAAACCCGCACACATAATGGGTTTTCCTGCACGGTTTTCAAAGCATACTACCTAGACCCGCTAACCTATCAACTAGACCGCGATCCGACGGCCCTCATTGATCCACACGGCATCTAGCTAGCATTATCTCCTTTCCTTGTCATCTTGACTTGCCCGGACTCCGTCTCCGATCATCTTCCGGCGATCTCCTGACCGTCTGGACCTCCGACGCTCCTCGCCTAGTCCCGGTCATCCACCGCCTCACCATGACCTAGCACCGTCGCCCTGCAACCATCAAAGACAAGGAAAACCTTTCACATAGCAATGCCCACAAAGATATTCAATGATTATCCCAAAATCATTAATCGAACATAATTTCTCTCAACGGTCCGATGCTACCGCCCCAAGCGGGTAGCCCTAGGAAAAGCAACCAACACTCAAATTGCTTCAAATCGAAATACAATTCAAATCAAAGTCAATTTCAAATCAAACCAAGCTCAACTCTTGTCAATTACTCATCACACACAAGGATAGACCTCCACATGGTCTTTCATATACATTTCTTGCAATCTTATTACTTATGGGTTTTGCTCTATTAGGATTCAGATTCAAAGCAAGACGAAATAAGGATATTTTTCTAGATTACTGCAGATTATATCCTAAAGATTATTTCTAGGCTATTCTTTACAAGATTCAGATTTAGACGAGCTACTTTGCGAGTTGATGAAAAGGCTTAAATGATTACAATTTGTTCATGAATAAACAGAGTTGGATCTTTGATCGATATTGTACAGAATTAGCTTTACGCAAGTCAAATTTATTGATTTAGGCTACTGGCCTTATTTATATGATATTTGAGAAGGTTTTGGTGATACAAATATCTTAGTCATTGATTTCTCATTTATACCTAAAGTTTATTCATCCATATTACGGTCTAAAGTAATGTGATTACTTAGGGTTATTAAGCTATCAAGATTAATACACAATACATAATGAAATGAGATTATCTTTTCATAATAGGGTAGTTTATACTTTGGAAAGCACTATTGACCTAATTTCATAAGTTTTAGAATTTAGACGAGACATTATATTCATCGTTGAAAGAGCTTATATAGCATTATAAAGTTTACGAAATCGAAATCGGCAAGAACATGAAGCGAATGATTAACTCTTAAGGGTTTTGAACTAACTATATTTAGATGGAAAACAAGTTATAAATAAGATGTTTTTCTATAATATGGTAGCATGAACTTTATACAGTGCTTCTAAACTGGTTTTAATGATTTTAGCATTTATACGCGTTATTCTATTAACTGATGAAATAGTCTAAATAATCACAAAGGTAATGCTAAATCGGATCGAGTTTCACTTTAAGTTTGCAGACACACTAAACATAATCCTTTATTCATTTTTTTGGCATTGGCATAGTAAAATCCTAGGAATGTTTTAAAGTTGGTTTTGCATTATTTCATTTTTAACTGCAATAGGTTATCTATTTATTTATTGGTATGGTTAATGTTTCCTTCCATTAAATGAATGCAACTTAAACCTTATTCTAAATATTTTATATACAGGGGTTCTTACTATTTTTAGGAACTTAATACAAATTATTTCCTCATTGCATGAGCTTTAATACTTTTATTTTTATTAATGGCCATAATAAGGTTTAATGATGATTAACAAGCAATTAATTTAAACTGAGTTAAAAATTTAAATGTTTTTGTGATTTTGAGTTTATTATGGTTCCAGAGACAAACAAGAATTTATTTTGTATTTTTTAAAAGTTATATTTTTCATATGTTCAATAATGCCCATAATAGAGTGTTTATCTCGTCTTAAATTTAATAATTGTTCTATGATTTAAAAATTTAATATTCTTGTATATTTGAATTCACCCTGATCTTAGAATCATATAAAAATTTATATTATTATTTCTTTACTTATTGTTCACAAATTTAATATAAAGACCATATTAAGGTTATTAACGAAATGTTATTCCAATAATATTTCTAAAGTTCAAAAATTAAATATATTTGTATATTCTGAATACTCTGGATTTTAGATGACTTTATAAATTTTTCTCACCTTATTTGGACTACAAATGCAAAAGATTTTCACAATTGATACTAGCTCGGTTTTGTAATTGATCAAATATTCGAAAATACGCTTTCATAACAAAGGAAGCGGCTTTTACCCGGCCCTTTGAACTGAGTGGTTTGCTCCGGCTGACAATGGACCCTGCACGACAGAGAGAAAATAGAGCAGTGGCTAGGGCACGGCAGCGATGGCGCTCCGGTGGCTTTCCGGCGACGGCAACGGCATGGGGAGAGAGAGCTCGGCGAGGCTCAGCTGGAGGCGGAACCAATTCAGCCGAAGAAGAAGCAGAGCGGTGCGCCACTGGACTCGAGCAGCGACGGCAGAGACACCACGCCGGAGAAGATGAACAGGGGTGTTAGGAGTTGAATCGGTAGCACATTAAGCATGAAGGGGTACTAGTGGTTCCATTTGTGCGGTTAGTTCGGTCGAAGACTTACGGGATCAGGCTGCCACCGAGCGACCGGAGTTGGAGAAGATGAGCTCACGGCGGCGGCAACATTTCGCATGGAGAAGCTCAAATATTTTTGAGGGGTATTGACCCTTAGAAGGTGTAGATGATGTATCCGGAAGTAATTTGGGGATGGAGTCTTATCTCATGCGAATCTGTTTCGGCTTTGAGCTTGGAAGCTCCCTAGCAATGGTGGAAATGCAAGGGGTTCTGGCGTTTCTGGCTGAAAGAGGGCAAGGGAAAGTAGAGGGGAAGATGGGAGCGGCTCTAGGTAATCACAGTACGCCTTTTATAGCCACAGAGCGGATGAACTCGGCCGGTTGCGCTTGGCTCGGATAAGAGCTCCACCAGACGCGACAAGGATGAACACCGGCAGCTCGCCGTGGACCACAGGGCGACAGCCGCGTGGAGGAGAAGAATCCAAACTAATGCTTCGGTGGCTAGGGCTGGGCGGACCGAGCGCTGGTGATGCGACCAATCAGCGAGGCAAATCAATGAAGTGAGCTCGGCTGATGCATTGAATTGAGAGGTTTCTCCCGGTCGGACGAACAGGGGAGAAGAACGAGCAGACGAACGGGAACAACCAGTCAGTGAGGCAACGAGATTGGTGATGCAGCTACAGTGGCGACTAGATAATGGCTGGCACTCTTTGTACATGTATCCGACAGTTTTGATCATGAGTTAAATTAATTCAAAAGTAGTTTTATCACTTTTGGAATTTTCTAGAAATTTTTATGTAGAGAGACTAAAGTATGTAGTTTCCATTTTCTTTGGTTTGACTCAATTCGCTACTTTGGTTTTCATACAATAATTCCTCAAAGTTAACTAGTTTTCAAAATGTTTTTGAATTTTTTTATTGAGAGCAATTGAAGTCTATTATTTTTGAAATTTTGTTTTTCAGATGGATTTGAGCTAAGAATGCTTTTGTAAAATTTTCAGGTCAAAATGTTACTCCATTATTTTATAAAAATTCTGACATAGCAATTTCCAAATTTTCATAATTTCTATTTTTAAATTCTAAAAAGTCCTAAATCACATTATTAATTTATAACATTTTTACCAGAGATAGATATTGTATTGAGATGTTCATGATAATTTTTACAGATCCATTTCATATTCCAAATTATTGTATTAATTATGACAATGCATTATTTTGATTAAAAGTTGTCTCTTGTTATTTATCTCTTCAATTCTCCATGCATAAAGTTTCAATTGCTGGCTCAAATGATTTAATTGAATAATTAGGGTTCTCATGGCTATTTTCTAAATTTTTACTTTTTACTTCTTTACTTTTTTCTTTTTTCATTCTTCATTTCTCTTTTGTTTAATTTTTCTTGCAACACGAAAATCCAAGAAAATCCAAATAAAGCAAACAATATTCAGAAAATCCAGAAATATTCACAATCAAATTTAAATATCATACTTTTACTGTTCTAGATTTTTCGAGCTGTTACAATGATGCCGTTGCTTATCCAAGGCCCGAAGCAACCTGGAAACGACATCGATGTGTACCTCAAACCGTTGGTTGAAGATCTGCTGACACTATGGAACGATGGTGTACATGTATGGGATGAGTACAAAAGAGAGCACTTCACTCTACGTGCTTTGCTATTCATAACCATCAACGATTGGCCTGCACTTGGTAATCTGTCGGGCCTATCTATCAAAGGATATAAAGCCTGCATCTATTGCTTAGAGGATACGGACAGTAAGTACCTAAAAAACTCCCGAAAGGTTGTGTACATGGGCCACCGTAGATTCCTCCATATGAAGGACCCGTTAAGGAGGAAGGGTGAGAATTTTGATAGGACAGAAGAGAAACGTAAGAAGCCCCTGCATCGCAGTGGGGCGCTTGTATTTTCTTTGGTAAAGGATCTGAAAGTAGTATTTCGAAAAGGTCCTAGTAGCAAACCTGTCTGAAGGATCGAGATGGCGAACAGAGGGGGGGGTGAATGGTCGCAATTAAATTTTCCCCCAAAATACTCCAACTAAAACCGTGAAAAGATCGCGCAAAGGAAATCGTGAAAACCATAAAAACCGGAACGACTAGACAACTATGTGCATCCCTAGCTTACATGGATGTGATCCATAAAATATGTGAGGGATTTTCAATCACAATCCTGGTTGTCAAGTGTCCAAAAGGAGAGGAATCAATTCAAATACTTCTTTTCTAAAAGAGATCAAGCCAAGACACAAAAGTCTCTTTTAGAAAAGCGAAAGCAGATATTTCCAAAATCTGTCTTTAATTTGAACAGGAGATTGGTGGGTTTCTGCTGCTCACAAAATTATGAGAACTTTTCTCCCTATGAGCAGATGAGTCGTGAAGCTCTCCACCAAAATTCAGATCAAAAATCTAAGTAGAAAAATCATCATAAATCTATGAACACAGACAGTCAGAAACTTCAGGCAGAAAATTTGGGGCTCGGTTTTCACCTCATAGCACCCAAACGGTGAAATCAGTAGACACCAAACTTCTTTTTACAGATGGGTATAGGAGTCCCGCACAATCTCCAAGAATAATCACTCAAGAAAGATTTTTCTAGATTTTTCTAAAAATCAAAGACTAACTGCTGCGCGAAGAACAAGTTCTGGACAGAACTGGATCTTGAAAGAAGAGATGATCTCTACTCAATCAAAGAGTGCAAAAGAGATGTAAAACCATATGAACACACTCAAAACATCCAAGATCAGCATTTAGAAGGAGGGGAGGCAAATCCAAATTGCATGAATATAGATTGTGGGAAAGTAAATGCGTAATGTAAATGCTGAATTTAAATTGCGTAAAGTAAAGACATAATGTAAATGCGGAATTTAAATTCACAATAATGTAAAGAAATTTCTTTGTATTTCTGGTGGGAAGGTTTACAAAGCCTCACTTCATGTGGGCAAAGCTCAAAGGAGCAACTCAAACCTTCAAGGGGAGGAGGCCACCCTCCACCCCTATTTATACAACTCTTGGGTCACCTACCACCCTTGGATGAGTCCCTCAACCCTAGGACACTCATCTAAGGGCTAGGATTAACCCACTCACACAGCCATGCAAGGCTAACCCAAAACCCACACACATACCGGGTTTTCTTGCACGGTTTTCAAAGCATACTACCTAGACCCGCTAACCTATCAACTAGACCGCGATCCAACGGCCCTCATTGATCCACGCGGCATCTAGCTAGCATCATCTCCTTTCCTTGTCTTCTTGACTTGCCCGGACTCCGTCTCCGATCATCTTCCGCGATCTCCGACCGTCTGGACCTCCGACGCTCCTCGCCTAGTCCCGGTCATCCTTCGCCTCACCATGACCTAGCACCGTCGCCCTGCAATCATCAAAGACAAGGAAACACATCACATAGCATTGCCCAACATGATATGTAATAAATCACATACACTTCCAAACATCAAATCCACATATTGCTCAATGAGCCGGCACTACCGCCTCCTGGCAGAAGCAATCCAAATTGCTCCAATTTGAAAATCCATTTCAAATCAAACTCAATTTCAAATCAAACCAAGCTCAACTCTTGTCAATTACTCATCACACACAAGGATAGACCTCCACATGGTCTTTCAATCTCCCCCTTGATGAGTATATTGACAAACACCCGAAAAGGCATAAATTTGAGTTTGAAGGAGAAGAAGAGAGCAATTTGAATGCAAAGCCAAACTCAGTCCAGAGAGAAGGAAATAATATCATGACCAAGTTGGCTAGAAAGATTTTTAGAGCAATATAAAAGAAAGAGCAAGTTTTCCACAAAAGCTCTAAAATATCCAATAAAACTCACAAGGAACATTCGAATATGCTTATGATCATAAAAATTTGCAATTGTCACAAAGATCATAAGAACCAAGGTGGAGTAGAATTTTTCCTTTGAAGATGCCTTTTCTACATTTTCTCCCCCTTTTGGCAATATAGGCATCAAGAAGTCATTTTTTTTATTTTATCCCCCTTTGAATATGTATGCATGAGATGCAACCTAAGGAGCTTTGAAGATTATCCAACTGATCATAATGACATGATATGACACCAAGCTAATCAATTTAGAAAATGACTAAACTTGGATGTCTCCAAGAACAAATTCATTTTGCTCACAAGCTTTGTTTACAAGATTTTATTTTAGCAAGATTTGAACAAGTGCAAAACTTAGCAAAAGTTTCAAAGCTAGAAGCAAACACCACTCATAGGATCAAATGGAAAACCTAGAGTTCAACCTACTCAACACTTTGGGAAATCTAGAAGTGCATACAAGGTCCTTCGAGCTCATTTTCCATATAATGCGACTTTTACCTTAGTATTTGAAAAGACATAGCGGGGTGCAAATGTTTGACATAATTTGCATTCTTTACCCACATATGTTTTTATTTGTTTATTTGCATTTTTCAAGAGCAATTGACTCATGCCATCTTCGACCATCTCAAGAAGAACTCTTAAGAGGATGGTCTTGGTCATACACGATGCATTCCAAGTTCATCCCAAGTGCAATGGAAGGCAGTCTCGTGAATGCAAAGTGTTGAGATCAATTTTGCACAAAAGAGTCAATTTTTGTTTTCATTTTAGCACATATGAGCAATTTGAAGGACTCAAGTATGGATCAAGCTAGTTTCACCCAAGTTGCTATAGGGACTCTAGAGAACTCCAAAATTTCACAAATCATGGTAAATACCTCTAGAGACGAAACTTAGCAAGAAAAAACAACATGTTTCATCAAGTTTTTCAGTTAAAACTATTAATTTTCAAATTTTAACAAGCTTAGCATGATGGATGAACTTGGACAACCCGAAGCTAGTGATTTTCTTCAAAAGATGTAGCAAGGTGCATTACATGAAGATTGAGTCAATTGCATAATAGACAAAGCTCATAAAATGAAAAATCAAGTCTATATGCAATGCATGAGACAGATTCTTAAACTCCCCCTCAACATGTGATTCCATTTTAAGCACAAATCTGGTTCAAATTGAGTTATTAGCAAGATTAAGCTCAAGAAAGGTCGAAAAGAACTCAATTAAAGCCAGAAACACATAATGGAGGGAAGAAGTCAAGAAGCTGCGAACTAGGTGACTATAGAGTATAGAAAAGATAGCAGAGAACACTAGGCTCAAACTCGCTCTCATCTTCCCCAATGACTGACAAAGGAAAGTTAGCTCTCAAACTCAGCCAGAGCAAACATGACACTGTCTACCAGGGGCCCAACACCTGCTAGACCTACAAGACTGTGAGTGAGCTCAACCGAGAAGAAGAAGAGAATAGCATCCTAAAGCATAAGATGAGAGGACCATGCCGAGGCATGCCAGAAGTCTAGGTGAAGTGAACTCAGAACTCTAGAAAATAAAACCCATAGCACCCAGAACAAGACAAAAGAAGGGAAAAACTGGAAGAAAATATATACATATAATACATAAAGTACAAACCAGCTCCCCCTCACAATAAGCCGTAAGGACACACGACACCAAGCTCACTCCTCAGGGCAACAAACCTAGAGCTATCCAAAGGCTTGGTAAAGATATCGGCCAAGTGGTGGTCACTCTCCTGGCTCAAGCACTATGTCTCCTTTCTCCACATGGTCTCTAAGGAAGTGATATCTAATATCAATGTGCTTGGTCCGGAGTCTTTGCTTTGGGTTCTTGGCAATGCAAATAGCGAAGTATTATCACGTAAAAGTGGAACACTCTCTATCTCTAACCCAAAGTCCGCAAGGTCGATCTCATCCAGAGCACTGCTACAAAGAATCGGTGCTGACAACATACTCGGCCTCGGTGGGATCATGCGACTCGGACTGCTTCTTAGATGACCAAGAAACAAGAGAAGTGCCAATGAATTGGCAAGTGCCAGAAGTGCTCTTCCTATCTATCCTACAGCCGGCAAAGTCAGCATCGGAAAAGGCTCTAAGGGATAGACAAGAGGAAGAAGAGTACCAGATACCATAATCAATGGTAGCTCGAAGGTACCTGAAGATGCGCTTCACCGCCTGGCGATGAGAGACGCGAGGAGAAGCCTGAAAGCGAGCGCACATACACACAGCAAAGTGTATGTCCGGCCGCGAGGCAGTAAGATACAGGAGGGAGCCAATCATGCTCCGAAACTCCTTTTGATCAACAGGCTCACCATCCTCATCGGGCTCGAGGACAGCAATGGTGGCCATAGGAGTCATCACGGGCTTTCCATCAGACATATCAAACCGTCTCAGGAGGTCCCGAGTGTACTTACCTTGGTGCAGGAAAGTACCCTCCCGAGTCTGCTTGATTTGAAAGCCAAGAAAGTAGCTCAACTCACCCATCATACTCATCTCAAATTCTGTGCTCATCACCTCAGAAAAATGAGACACAAGAGACTGAGATGAGCCACCAAAGATAATATCGTCCACATAAATCTGGACGAGAAGGAGATGAGAATCCTGGTGTCTGATAAATAGAGTTTTGTCTACTATACCCATTTTGAAACCATGACTGAGAAGATAGGACTTAAGCCTCTCATACTAAGCTCTAGGGGCCTGTTTAAGTCCATACAAGGCTTTGGAAAGCTTGTAGACATGGTTCGGGTATTTGGGGCTCTCAAATCCTGGAGGTTGCTTGACATACACCTCTTCCTCAATGAAGCCATTGAGAAATGCACTCTTGACATCCATTTGATAAAGCTTGAAGCCTTGGGATGCAGAGAATGCAAGCAGGATTCTAATCGCCTCTAGTCTAGCTACAGGGCAAAGGTCTCCTCAAAGTCAAGACCCTCAACACTGAGTGAAGCCCTGTGCAACTAGCCTAGCCTTGTTGCGGAACGACAACCCCATCCTCACTCTGCTTGTTTTTGAACACCCACTTGGTCCCAATGACATTATGACCAGATGGGGCTCTACAAGCTGCCAAACTTTGTTCCTCTCAAAGTTTTCCAGTTCCTCATGCATAGCATTAATCCATGATTCATCGGATAATGCATGAGTAACATCCTTTGGCTCAAAAGAGGCAACAAAGGCAGAGTGAAGGCAGAAAGAAGATAAGCCTGATTTTGAGCGCGTAACACGCTCAAATAGATCACCAATGATCTGCTCAGGTGGATGAGAACGCTGAATGTGACGTGGAGGACCAGAAGCAGAAGTGGCCTCTACCTCTTGAGGAGAAGAGGTAGGAACAGAGCCACTCGCTGAAGGAGAGTCTGAAGGCAAAGGCTGATCTTCCTGAGGTGCAGAAATGGAAACAGGAGGCACCTCAGGTGAAGAGGAGACTGGATCAGGTGGAACACCATCATCTCCATCATCCTCATCCTCTACAAAGATGGTCTCGGAGGGATAAGAAGAGCCTGAAATATCAGGTCTAGCACAGGCTAGCCTCATCAAAGGTCACGCCACAGTCTCTATGATCCTATTCGCATCACAACCTGACCCTATAGCTACGAGAGGAAATCGAGTAACCCGAAAGATACAATCGGAAGAACGAGACTCAAACTTATCTAGGTTACGGACTTCAAGATAAAACACTTGCAACCAAAAAGCGAAAATGAGAAACACCGGCTTTCGCCCATACCTCAACTCATAAGAAGTGCGATGCAAATGTGCTCTCAAAAACACGCGATTAGAAACATGACAAGCAGTAGCTATAGCCTCATTCAAAACTTCCTAGAGTCTCAGACTCATCTAGCATCGCCCGCCATCTCAACCAGAGTCCTGTTCTTCCTTTCCACTACGCCATTCTGCTGAGGGGTGTAGGGAGAAGAGAACTGATGCTCTAAACCCGACTCCACACAGAAACTCTCAAAGTAGGAATTCTTGAACTCGGTGCCATTGTCACTGCGTATAGCTCGTAATGCACCTGGGAGCTCAATAGGCAACCTACTAACAAGTCCCCTGAAGTGAGAAAAAGTCTCATCCTTCGAGGCCATGAAAAATACCCAAGAATATCTCGAAAAATCATCAACAATGACAAGGACATACCACTTCCCTCCTGCTGACTGCACTCTAGCTGGACCAACAGTGTCCATGTGTAAAAGCTGTCCTGGTGCATTAGTCATCACTACGGTGGCTGGAGAATGAGAAGCAGTAACCATCTTGCCATGTCGGCAGGGAGAGCAAACTAAGTCTTTGACCATCTTGAGTTTGGGCAAACCACGAATAAGATCGCGGCTGCTAACTCTGGTCAAATGATCAAAACCAATGTGACCAAGTCTCCTATGCCAGAAGGAGAGATCACGGGACTCAGAAGCAATCAAACACCGAAGAAAGTCTCCAGAAGAAACAGAAAAATCAGCACGAAAGACTCTCCCAAATCTAGAAATCCCGCAAACTAATCCTCCTGATGAATCAAGGATTCTACAAGCATTGCTCTTAAAGCTTACCTCGAAAGAGTCATCGATAAGCTGAGAAACAGAAAGCAAATTATATTGCAGCTTACTCACTAAGGCAACGTCCTTAAGAATAAAATTTTCATTAATGCAGACGGTACCTTTAGCAATGACTCTACCTGAAGAAGCATCCCCAAAAGTGATCAACTCATCACCGGGGGCTCGGACTAGGGAAGAGAACCAACGAGAATCTCCGGTCATATGGCGAGAACAACCGGAGTCAACAATCCAAACATCTCCCTTCCCCATCCGACGAACCTCATCCGTGTCGCTGTACAGCTCGGAGTCGCTCACTTCAATGGCGCCTGCCATGAAGCACATGCCGGAGAAGTCGTCGCCGCCTTTCTTCTCTTGCGGATCATCCTCGCCTTCGTCGCTCCATGTCTCCGTGTCGGAGAGGTTGATGTCGTCGAGGGCGGCGAGGACGCGGTGGAAGAGCTTCTTGTTCTTGGAGAAGTTGCGGTACTTCTTCTCGTGCGCCGGTTCACGAACTGGAGGCTTCTTGTTGCGGTTCTTGTCGGTGTAGTCGTTCTTGCCCAAACCGCTGACGTCGTTCTTGCCCTTCTCCAGCTTGGGGCAGTTCGCTCGAATGTGGTTGGGGCCACCACACTCGAAGCAGGTGATCATAACACCTCTCTTCCTCTCACTCTATTGTAAATATTGGAAAATTTTCGAGCGACAAGAGCAAGCTCATTTTCTGGAAATTGTTCTAGAATTTCATCGCTTACGTCGCAAAGAGCGGAGAGAGAAAAACCAGAAGCAAAGTCAAGAGAAAATCCAGAAGAGGACCCAATGGGATCGGTGACCAAAGCCATCGACTGAGATTTCGTCTTCCGAGAAACGACATCGATCTCATGAGTCTTGAGGCGGGAATAAAGCCCGTCAAGAGTCAGAGTCGACAAATCAGTGGTGTCCTTGATGGTGGTCACCTTCATCTCCCAAACCCGAAGGTCGAGTGCGGTCAAGAAATGCCGAGCATTGTCCGAGTCAGGGTATATACAACCGACTGCTCGGAGGTCGCTCAAAATCTTGGTAAACCGACCAAAGCACTCATCGAGACTTCCACCCAGCACGTTGTTCAAATTTGTTGTACTCGCTTGAGGCTGGTCTGCCTCACGGTCTTGATTTGAGTGGTGCCCTCATGGTAAGCATCGAGGGTTACCCAAATCTCGTGGGCGGAGCGAAGGTGAGAAACCGATCATACTCATCATGGTGAGTCCCAAGATGAGAATGTTCCTCGCCTTAGCATTTGCCTCAACGTCAGCCATATTGCCGGCCGTGACGTTCTCATCGGCAGGAACCTCATATGGGAGCTTCACCTTCTGCCATATCAGGAAGCCCTAGGCAGTGATGTATGACTCCATCCGGGATTTCCAAAAAGGAAAATCAACACCAGAAAAAATTGGAGGCTTGGTGGAATACTTGTCTGTCGCCATGGCTCTCGAGACTGGTCAAGATCTATGGAAGAGCAAAACCGGCTCTAATACCAATTGAAGGAACGAGATGGCGAACAGAGGGGGGGGTGAATGGTCGCAATTAAATTTTCCCCCAAAATACTCCAACTAAAACCATGAAAAGATCGCGCAAAGGAAATAGTGAAAAACCCGCAAAAACCGGAACGACTAGACAACTATGTGCATCCCTAGCTTACATGGATGTGATCCATAAAATATGTGAGGGATTTTCAATCACAATCCTGGTTGTCAAGTGTCCAAAAGGAGAGGAATCAATTCAAATACTTCTTTTCTAAAAGAGATCAAGCCAAGACACAAAAGTCTCTTTTAGAAAAGCAAAAGCAGATATTTCCAGAATCTGTCTTTAATTTGAACAGGAGGTTGGTGGGTTTCTGCTGCTCAAAAAATTATGAGAACTTTTCTCCCTATGAGCAGATGAGTCATGAAGCTCTCCACCAAAATTCAGATCAAAAAGCTAAGTAGAAAAATCATCATAAATCTATGAACACAGACAGTCAGAAACTTCAGGCAGAAAATTTGGGGCTCGGTTTTCTCCTCATAGCACCCAAACGGTGAAATCAGTAGACTCCAAACTTTTTCTACAGATGGGTATAGGAGTCCCGCACAATCTCCAACAAGAATCACTCAAGAAGGATTTTTCTAGATTTTTCTAAAAATCAAAGACTAACTGCTGTGTGAAGAACAAGTTCTGGACAGAACTGGATCTTGAAAGAAGAGATGATCTCTACTCAATCAAAGAGTGCAAAAGAGATGTAAAACCATAGGAACACACTCAAAACATCCAAGATCAGCATTTAGAAGGAGGGGAGGCAAATCCAAATTGCATGAATATAGATTGCGGGAAAGTAAATGCGTAATGTAAATGCTGAATTTAAATTGCGTAAAGTAAAGACATAATGTAAATGCGGAATTTAAATTCACAATAATGTAAAGAAATTTCTTTGTATTTCTGGTGGGAAGGTTTACAAAGCCTCACTTCATGTGGGCAAAGCTCAAAGGAGCAACTCAAACCTTCAAGGGGAGGAGGCCACCCCTCCACCCCTATTTATACAACTCTTGGGTCACCTACCACCCTTGGATGAGTCCCTCAACCCTAGGACACTCATCTAAGGGCTAGGATTAACCCACTCACACAGCCATGCAAGGGCTAACCCAAAACCCACACACATACCGGGTTTTCTTGCACGGTTTTCAAAGCATACTACCTAGACCCGCTAACCTATCAACTAGACCGCGATCCAACGGCCCTCATTGATCCACGCGGCATCTAGCTAGCATCATCTCCTTTCCTTGTCTTCTTGACTTGCCCGGACTCCGTCTCCGATCATCTTCCGGCGATCTCCTAACCGTCTGGACCTCCGACGCTCCTCGCCTAGTCCCGGTCATCCTCCGCCTCACCATGACCTAGCACCGTCGCCCTGCAATCATCAAAGACAAGGAAACACATCACATAGCATTGCCCAACATGATATGTAATAAATCACATACACTTCCAAACATCAAATCCACATATTGCTCAATGAGCCGGCACTACCGCCTCCTGGCAGAAGCAATCCAAATTGCTCCAATTTGAAAATCCATTTCAAATCAAACTCAATTTCAAATCAAACCAAGCTCAACTCTTGTCAATTACTCATCACACACAAGGATAGACCTCCACATGGTCTTTCTCTGTCCCGACTGAACAAGGTCACACGAAGCCCATTTGGAAGAAGAAGTCAATATTTTGGGACTTACCTTACTGGAAAGACTTAGAGGTCCGCCACTCACTGGACTTCATGCATATCACGAAGAATGTCTGCGTGAACCTGCTAGGCTTCCTAGATATGTACGGCAAATCAAAAGATACACTTCAAGCACGAAAGGACCTAGAGCTACTGGGAATTAGGAACGACCTACATCCAGAAAAGAGAGTGGATGGACAGTATTACCTCCACCCTGCGAGCTACACTCTGAGCAAGGAAGAGAAAAAAAACATGATTAAGTTCTTGAACAGTGTGAAGGTCCCTTCTGGATACTCCTTGAACATAAGGAGACTCATAAACATGAAAGAGAATAAAATCGTACACATAAAATCCCATGATTGTCACGTGTTGATGATACAGTTGCTCCCAGTGGCGGTGCGAGGTATTATGCCAGATTGGGTACGAGGGACAATCATAAAGTTGTGTTCGTTCTTCAACACGATGTCGCAGAAGGTCATCGAGCTGAATAAGGTATTTAATCTGCATGATGACATGGTCAATAGTCAGGTTAGCCTTGAGATGATCTTCCCTCCATCCTTCTTTGATATTATGGTCCATCTTATGGTCCACATTATTAAAGAGATAGAAATTCTAGGACCTGTGTTCCTCCACAATATGTTCCCTTTGGAGAGGTACATGGGTATCCTAAAGAAGTATGTTCGTAACCGGTCTCGCCCAGAAGGTTGCATTGCGCAGGGTGTCGGCATAGAGGAGGTGATCGAGTTTTGTGTTAGTTACATTGATGATCTGAATCTAATTGGCGTCCCTGTATCATGCCATGAGGGGAGGCTATGGGGAAAAGGGACTTTAGGGAGAAAAGAATCCTATAGCGATGATCTACTTTCATTTAAACAAGCACATTTCATGGTATTGAAACAAGCAACTGTAGTGGCTCCATATATCTATGATCACGAGATGAGTCTACACACCCAATACCCAGAGAAGTCAGATAAGTGGATCACAGTCGAGCAAATGGATCATTTCGGTAGTTGGTTACAAAAGCAACTGTTGGGCAACCAGACAGACAATGAACAATTGAAACTCTTGGCTCGAGGACCGTCCACAACAATCGTATCATTCCAAGGGTATGAGATAAATGGGTACACATTTTACACGATAGCCCAGGATAGCAAGAGCACTAACCAAAACAGTGGCGTCCGTATAGATGCCTTGGACAAAAATGGAAAGATGGACACCTACTATGGTTTCATAGAGGAGATCTGAGAGTTCGAGTACGGGCCTTTAAAAGTCCCTCTGTTTCGGTGCCAATGGGTCAAATTGACAGCCATGGAGATCGATAAGTACGGTATGACAACTATGGACCTCAAGCAAGTGCCTTATAGGGACGAACCGTTCGTGCTCGCTAATGATGTGACACAGATATTCTATGTGATGGACATGGACAGCAAACCAAAAAAGCAGAAGGACAAGCCTACTAAAAGCAAGAAGCAAAATGAAAAGTCTATCGAAAACATAAAGCAGAAGGAGAAGACTAGCAGTAGCGATCAACAAAGGTGCCACGTGGTTCTTCTAGGTAAAAGAAGGATTGTTGGAGTTGAGAGCGTCACGGATGAAGAAGAGTATAATCAGTTCGATGAGCTGCCTCCTTTCACAGTGGACGTAGACATTAGTGTCTTGAATGATACAGAGGAATCTCTATATGTACGCCGTGATCATAATGAAGGATCGCTTGTAAAAACAAAGTATGTTAGCAAATAAGTCCAACCGTGTTGTATACTCCCTTGTTAGAAGTTAGCTAGCTCACTCCTTCGGTTTAGTTTTCTGTCACTCATGGATGCTTAGTTTTCCTTTTTCATGTTAAATCTTGTCTACTGTGTTCCCATGCTACTAAATTGATGCCATGTGTCCATGGATGGATCACTTCGCTTTCTTTTGGTGTAATAGACTACTAACATACTTGTTGTGTATTAATAACCTTATTTTCTATTAAGCAAATAAGCAATAATTTAATTTTCTATAATTTTATTTTATATTAGATGGTTGGAAAATAATATTCTAAAGATTATATGGATTTAAATCATTTTAGTGTGGAATAAGAATGATTTATTATTTTCTATTAAGCAAATAAGCAATAATTTAATTTTCTATAATTTTATTTTATATTAGATGGTTGGAAAATAATATTATAAAGATTATATGGATTTAAATCATTTTAGTGTGGAATAAGAATGATTTATTATTTTCTATTAAGCAAAGAAGCAATAATTTAATTTTCTATAATTTTATTTTATATTAGATGGTTGCAAAATAAAATTCTAAGGATTATATGGATTTAAATCATTTTAGTGTGGAATAAGAATGATTTATTATTTTTTATTAAGCAAAGAAGCAATAATTTAATTTTCTATAATTTTATTAAGCAAAGAAGCAATAATTTAATTCACATTAGTCCCAGTTGGATACACCAACCGGGACTGATAGTGCCTAGGGCTTCTGCACATCTTTGAGCATCGATCCGGTTGATGTATCCAACCGGATCGATGTAATCATCGATCGATTGAAGACACCAACCGAGACTGATGGTGCACCTACAAACCTCTCCCGCCGCCTCCTCTTCCCCACTTTCCTACTCTTCCCGCCCGTATTCCCCAATTTCCTCCTCCTCCCACGCACACCGCCGTCCTCCTCGCCTCAAGCGACCGCGGCGCGCCATTGTCCTCCTCGCCTCGAGCGACTCAAGACGCCATCGTTTGCCGCCGACGACCTTGTGTGCCGCGCTACATTCTCTCCTGGACGACCCAGCACGCACTGTCCTCACCTTCGACGACCCCGCCGCCATCCTCCTCACCTTCGATGACCCTGTCGCCGTCTTCCTCATCTACGGTAAAGCCTCCTTCAATCCTTGTATGAGCAAGAACATCTATCTGGGCCAACCTAGGTTTAAGTGGTTCGCTTTGGTAGTCATTTGGCTTGTAGAGCTTCGGCACTAGTTTGGTGCTCCTAGCCATTTGGCTTTGTGCTTGTTGGCTGTGAGATTGATTCTTGCAGTGAGTTCTTGTGGAGGATTCTTGTGCGGCTGTGTGTGAAGCTCAATCTTGCAGCCAGTGTGTCACGATTGCAGGCTGGGCATTGTATCTCCGATTGCTTTCCTTGCTGTGGGACTGAGATTAGTGTGCTCTGTGATGATTTTGGGTAGTTTAATGAGTATGATAATTAATCTTGTGAGTTAGGCCTTAGATCATTAGTCTTGCATGCTAGATTTGTACTACTACTCTAGAATAACTCTCTGATAATTGCTTACTGGTCTGGGTCGATTCGGTTAGTGCTCTAAATCTGAAATTGCTTACTGGTTTGATCTGATGCTTAGTTCAGTTGATACATAGAACAAATGCTGATCTGAATGCTCACTGGTGTATTGCCGATTTGGGTCTGTTGGTTCAGTAAGCTTACCTTTAAATACTGACCTAAACTTTAAATCCTGGAACAAATACTAGTAGTTTGAAGGCTGATTTGAATGTAATCTGTGCTTAGAACAACTAAGTAAGTGAGCTGTGATAACAAATTATCATTGTGCATGCCTAGGAAGGTAAGGATTTGAGGCCTAACTTGCTAATTATTTGTCTAGCCGATTTGTGATTGGATTGAAGATCTAAATCTTTAATTTCACCCAAAAATCTAAGAGCTCAAATCATCTTCTCAAATATGTCAGCATGGTCATTCTTGAATCATGTATATATTCTCAAATATGTCAGCATGGTATCTAAACTGTTTTGATATCCATGTGGTCCTGTGAATTTCCTTGGATGGGAGATTTCATATTTGATAGAAGAACATATAGTTTTCTTTTAGGAATTCGTTAAGAGCTAAACCTGTGGGTAATGTAAATTGAACTAGATGATAGAACTAACTTAAGGTGCTAATATGTTGTGGGTCTTTGCTTCCTGTTTTCTGCTTTAGCCTTTAGATTTGAGATTCCTATGTATATGTGAAGTTTGAAATGTATGTCTATCATGTCAAATGTATATGTATCATGTGAATTTTTCTAATTTCTAGTGAATTTTGAAATTTCTATGTATATGTGAAGTTTCTATGTATATGTGAGATTTCTATGTATATGTGAAGTTTGAAATGTATATGTATCATGTCAAATGTACATGTATCATGTGAATTTTTCTAATTTCTGGTGAATTTTGAAATTTCTACGTATATGTGAAGTTTCTATGTATATGTGAGATTTCTATGTATATGTGAAGTTTGAAATGTATATGTATCATGTGAATTTTTCTAATTTCGGTGAATTTTGAAATTTCTATGTATATGTGAAGTTTCTATGTATATGTGAGATTTCTATGTATATGTGAAGTTTGAAATGTATATGTATCATGTCAAATGTATATGTATGATGTGAATTTTTCTAATTTCTGGTGAATTTTGAAATTTCTATGTATATGTGATGTTTCTATGTATATGTGAGATTTCTATGTATATGTGAAGTTTGAAATGTATATTAGATACGATTGAAAATTACAAGTAAGCCATGCATTAGAAGTGTATATGTAAAATGCAATGTATTTGAATTTTGAAATGTGAAATGTATATGTATCATGTGAAATGTATAAGTATACTAGTCGATAGTATTTGGCCGACTTACGTTAGGAACATCTTCAGCGTCGCCGCCCATCCTCTCTACCGTCTGCCACGCCGTTTTATAGTAGTACCATCAGCTTTACATGAAACGTGATCTTTACTTGTCTAAAGTATTTGACCTTTTGTTGATCTATTTTCGTTAATTTTTAGTGCTTCTTCTAGCCTAAGAAACGACGATGGATGGTGAAGGATTTGATCAAGAAGAATTTATGAGAAATTTGATTCGGGAGATGGTGGTCATGAGGCGGCGGAGCCTGAACCCGCCCTCATGGCAGCCGAGGCCACCGAGGCGATGAGGCTGCAGAGCACGATGAGGCCGGTGAGGTAACAATCAGTCACGTTCATGATTGTCGGTTCCACTATCATGCTAAGCCAACATTCTGACCTGTTCATGATTGTACCATGCTTTCAGATCGCTCAACCAAGCAGGCAATCATGTTAGCGAGGTCCAAGCAAGAAGTCGAAGGCAAGACATGTTGTCACCGAAGTCGCTGAGAACGGCCAACCTCTTGCACCCTTGGGGGTGCTTGGGCCGTTCAATTCGGCATGCGGCGTCCACATTAGGGACCACATGCCAATTAGCATAGCAAAATGGGATCAGGTCCCTGAAGATACGAAGAACATGTTTTGGAATGATATGAAGGAGACATTCACCTTCCCCCAAGGGACCGAAGAGAAGGTGAAGAGTTACACTCTCAAGAAGATAGCTATCGCATTCCAGACTTATAAAAAGAAGTAGAACATGGAGTATATCAAGAAGAATTGAACGCCCGACTTCAACAAGCACCCAAAGTTGCAAGATCACTAGGATGCGTTTGTGAACTACAAGACTTCGGACGAAGGTCAATGTTTGAGTGAGAAGAATAAGCTGAATGCACAGAAGAAGAATTATCACCACCGACTCGGCCCTGGTGGTTACCGCCAAGCAATACTCAAATGGAAGAAGAGGGAACAAGACCTGCTAGCGAAGGGTGTCACACCCGCAACAATGGATTGGCCCGACAGAGCAAGGCATTGGTTCTATGGTCACGGCGGCGGCCTTGATGATAATGGCAATGCTATGTTTGGGGAGGTACTAAGAGATGTGGCCAGAAGGCTTGTACAGTCCATCGAGGAGTCTTCCCAGGGTAGCTTCGTGCCAAATAGGGAGAACGACGAGCTAACAAGGGCCCTGCAAAACCCAGAGCACCCTGGACGTACACGAGGCGTTGGCGTCGTCCCGTGGAAGGTTGGTTTCACTCAAGACGCCGAGACCTATAGGAGTCGGGTGAGGAGCAAGGCTCGACAGACACAACAGCTTAGTGCGCTTGAAGAACGCCTGAATCAAACACAGGAGAGAATGCAAGAAGAGATCCGAAGAGAGGTGCAGTTAGCCTTGAGCCAACAGCGCGAGATGGGCCAAGAACCTCCAAGTAATCCTAACATCATCAGCCCCTCGGGCGTGAAGCATTGCACTTCCGGTGGCTGCGCGAGCGAACTTGGACAAGTATCCGAGAGCGACATCGGTAGCGGACACCTTGTGAGCTGCACGTCCAAACACGCAACCTTTCCTTCAAGGCGGCCGACGGCATGGTTCACCCATTGGAGCCGGGGCAGCTCATCCATGGCCAATAGATACCGTCAGGATACTCCAAAGTCTCGGTGGAGGAGGTTTGCCCAGGGTACGAGGACCTTGACCTCGAAATTCCTGGAGGTGATAGGATTACGAAGCTAGGAGAGGCAGTACACAATTTCATCCTGTGGCGCAAACGGTACATAATTTTTCGAGATAACATGGACGTGTCCTCTCTGCGAATGAGACTTAGAAGAAGCTCGTCTCCTCCCAAGAAAGCGCCAACTCCTACATCACCTCCTGCGCATATAAGCCCCAGAAGAAGCCCGTCTCCTCCCAAGAAGGCGCCGACTCCTACACCACCTCCCGCGCACATAAGTGCCACAAGAAGCCCGTCTCCACCCAAGAAGGCGCCAACCAAGGGAAACAAGCCAGCTCGACTAGCAGCTCCCAAGAAGACAAGGTCCTCCACCCAATCCAAGAAGCTAGGTCCACTTTTGAAGCTGCCATATGAAATGACCGATGAGGAGACTAAGAAGACAGTAAAAGGCGATGTAACTAAATTTTTTAGACCCAAGTCACCAGAGAAGAAAGTTTAACCTGGCACAGAAGAATTTCACAAAGGCTTGATGACTATTAAAAATTTGAAGGATCAAAAAGAAATGCCTCGCCAATCAAACTACGAGCGCACATTGAGTAAGGAATGCCACAAGAAGAAGATGTCAGCTGAGGGGAAATTAGATAAGGAGATGCTACAATTCTTCGATGAAACTGGCCTTGACGCAAATCAAATAATAGGCACGGCAAAGATTGAGTGTGCCCAAGTAAGATGGCCATTTACAATGGGCGAATCATTGGTCAGGCGTGAGGAGCTGCTCCAGCTAACGACAAAGATGCAGCAATTTCATAAATGGTACTTGGACGCGACCAAGCATGGTCTACAGTTGTTCACTATCAAGTACAAGCAACAAAATTTTTTTCACGATGATGGTGAATTTTTTGTCGAATGGGACGTCGTATATGATCTATACCAGACAGACGCTCTCGGCGCGGCCTTATTGGGTTGCTGGACTCTGTAAGTGTCTTAATTATTTACAAAAAACCATTGTGCACTCCCTTGTACTATACTAACTTGCAAGCCTAACTAATTTCTTCTTATGTAGCATGGAGATACAAAGATGCTGAAGGGAACGTATTTTCATCATAGGCTTCATGGACCCAGTAGTTATCAACGAGACAACCGTTAGAGACCACCCAAGCAATACAGAGAATAATGTATACAATGCGCTAATGGGTCAAAAATATAAGTCAAAGATATATCTAGCTACGCATTTGAGTTCGTGTTTTCGTACCACCTCATTCTACTCCTTTTTCATAACACGATGTTAGAACTAATTAGTTATCTACGTTGACATATCTATGTATAGTTTTCACTGGATTCTTCTTATGATCAAGCTAGATCGTAGCTTGATCACAATTATGGACTCACAAAGGAGACCAGTTGAAAAGTATCAAAACTTTATCGACATGCTCAACTGGTATTAATTCTTGTTCCTTTCATTATCGTACTAGTTCTATTTCCTTCCATTTGAAATAAATTCTAATCATGTACAATTCGTAATCACATGTGTAGTGCATTCACACGGTTCCGTGCTGTAACATCCCAAAATTTTAATAAAATAAAAATCAATATTTTGAATTTGAATATTATTCTTTCTGAGTTTTCTTGGCATTATTGATTTTTATTTGGAGTTTCTTGGATTTTGTGTTGTGTGAATAATCAAATAAAGAATGAAAAAGAGAAAAAGGCAAAAAGGTAAAAATTAAAAATTTAGAAAATTTACCATGATAACCTTGATAATTCAATTAAATCATTTTAGCCACAAATGCAATTTTATGCATGGAGAAATGAAGAGATAAATAACAAGAGACAACTTTTAATCAAAATAATGCATTGTCATAATTAATACAATAATATGGAACATGAATTGGAGCTGTAAAAATTATCATGAACATAACAATAGAATATCTACCTCTGGTAAAAATATCATAAATTAATAATCTGATTTAGGACTTCTCAAAATTTAAAAACAGAAACTCTGAAAATAAGGAAATTGACATGTCAGAATTTTTATTAAATAATGGAAGCATATTTTGAGCTGAAAATTTTACAGAAGAATTATGAGATCAAATCATTTTTAAAAACAAAATTTCAAAAATAATAGACTTCAATTGGTCTCAAAGAAAAATCAATGTCCGAAACAAGAAATTAGGAGCAGTTACTGTTGTCAGAATATTATCAATTTTTCGGTAACTCATTTTAATCTCATAATTTTTCTAGACATCAAAATGTATTCACAGACCTTGGTCAAAAAGTTTGGATATTTTCTACTCTCATTTGACAGCAATAAAAATTGGAGTCTAGAAGCATCCAAACCGGGACTCTTTCTGTTGGCGCCTAATCTCACTGACTGCTGGTCCCCAGGCCCACTTGTCAGGCCCTTCTTCTTCCTGTTCTTGCGACCGAGCGGAGAAGTCTCCCGAGTCCAGCATAGCCAACTGAGCTCCGTTCAATGCATCTCCTCGCCGAATTGTCACGTCTCCGGCGTCATCCTCACCTCATCCTAGCTGCGATCATCGCCACGTTGTCCTCAGTCTCGCGAAGCTTCAGCTCGCCTCTGTTTTCCTTTGTCACGTCTGGAGGAGCTCACAACCGAGACAATCCCAACCAGGGCCGGTTCATCCATTGCATTCCTTGGCTATAAAGTGCAGCTCAGTGACCGCAATGAACCCCTTCCCCATTCCCCTCGCCTCCCCTTCACTTTCCTCAAGCCTGTGGCGCAAGAGCACATTTCCTTGCCGCCATTGCCAGACTACAGAGCTCCAAGCGCGAGGCAAAATACGAGCCAGAGAGCCTCCCATTCCCGAATCCCTTGGAGCTAGAGCATCCCCAGGCCACCAGGATCGAAACCCCTCACTTATTCTGCGAGCTCTTCGTGCGAAATCGCGCTGCCGCCGGTGCGCCCTTCTTCCCCAGGTCCGGCCAACGAGGGCAGCCCAACTCGGCACTTCTCCGAACGAAGCAACCACCAAAACGGTAATCCCTGACCTCACTGATGCTTACCTTGTTACCCATTCGAGCCGAGACTCATCCATTCGTCTTCTCCGGTGAGATCCCGCCATTGCCGCCGCCCTCCTCGTGGGCGCCCCTGCCTGCTGTCTCTTCCGGCGAAGCTCCACCACTCCCGGACTCTCCTCGCCGTGCTGATGCCCTCGCACTTGCCGGAGGACCACCGGAAGACCCTTCGCCGGCCAGCCCTAGCCACCCTCTGTTTCGGTTCTGTGCGCTGGGGGCTAACGTGCCTGGGGTTGAAGAAGCCGAGCCAGAAGACGTTTTCTATACTGATAAAGCGTATTTTTATTTATTCAATGCAATCTCATATTCAACCTTGATTATCTTCTGAAATTTTAATTCAATTCCAGTAAAATAAATTTGTATAATCATCTAAAATCAAGAAGGATATAAATATGTAAAAACATTTAATTCTTGACCTGCAGACTAATTATTTATATTAAACTGTGGTTATAATGCTAATATGATTTTAATGAGAATTTGTGTATAATAAGTAATGAAGTGGTGAAATAAATATTAATGTGATGTTAGGATCATAATGCATTCAAATATCCAAAAACATTTAATTTTTGAATCATAGAATAATTATTTAAATTATAAGGTGAGATAAACACTAGTATGGACAATATTGCTCACATGAAGAATATAGCTTATAAGATCATAAAATAAATGAATATGCTTCTGGAATTTTAATAAACTCAATCATGAAAATATATTTTATTTTTGGTCTATGCTTAGATTATTTACCTTGCAATCAATAATTAACCATGTTATGGCCATTTGCATAATGTCTCAAAACATTGATAATGTAATTTGTAATAAGTTCCTAAAAATAGTGAGGACCCATGTGTGTAAAAATATGCAAAGTAAAATTTAATTTGCATGTTCTTAATGAAAGAAAATGTTAATGATAACGAAGAATAAATAGGTAATCTATTGCCATTGAAGTTAAATTAATGCCAAACCCGCTTTGAATCAATTCTAGGATGGTATTCTGCTAATGCCTGAAAAAGGAATCAAAGATCATGAATAATGTAGTCACAAACGTAAAATGAAGTTAGCCGATTTAGCGTTACTCATTGAAATCATTTAGGCTATTTCATCAATAGATAAAATAACCTATCCAAATGCTAAAATCAGTAAAATCAGTTTAGTAACATTGTACAAAGTTTATACTACCATATTCTGTAAAAGGAATCTTATTCCATTTGGGTTTGCATATTAATCTTGTTAGTTCAAAACCCTTAAGCGTTATCCTCGCACTTCATATTTTTGGCCGATTCCGAATAACGTCAATTTAGCAATGCCACTTAAGCGTTTTAACCAATGATTATAATGTATCAGCCAAAGCCAAAAATTTATGGAATTAGCTTAGAATTGTTATACAAAGTATAAATCATCTCATTATGAAGAAATAACCATATTTCATCATGTTGTGCATAATAATCTTAATAGCTGAATAACCCTAAATAATCACATTACTTTAGACCGTAATACGAACGAATAAACTTTAGGTAATAGTGAAGGAAACCTATAGTTAAGTTGTTTTTATCACCAGAACCTTCTTAAATATCACATAAATAAAGCCAGTAACCTAAATCAGTAGATCCATCTTGCGTAAAGCTAATTCTACGCGAAATCAATTAAAGATAAAGGACTAATCATTCAGTCTAATATAATCATTTAAGCATTTTCATTAACTCGCAAAGAAGCTCATCTAAATCTGAATTTAGTAAAGAATAGATTAGAAGCGATCTTCAAGATATAATCTACCGCAATCTAAGAAAATATTCTTATTTCATCTTGCTTCGAATCTGAATCTTAATAAAGCAAAATCCATAAGTAATAAGATTGCCAAAAACTCATATTATGAATAGTATAATCAATGAAAACTTGCAACTAATGACTAATTCTATTAATCTAACCAATTTTAGCATCTTGAATTCGTAAAATAAAACTAATAAATTCATAAAAGAGCAATCCCTGTTTCTTGTAAAGAATTTTACTTGTTCTTTCTATCTCCTTTCTTTTTGCCCTTATTGAAGTCTTTTATTTGCTTTATTTCCGTTGATCGACGTGTAGAACTCGACGCCTCTAATTCCGTCATCGCCTTCATCAGCCGCATCCTCGTCTTCGTCGTAAGCGATGATTAAGCAAGGCAAGCTTCCTTTGACCATATTGATCCCAGTATTTTATATTCCTTTTATGCATCAAATTGTTTTATGCATGCGTTACTTTATGTAAATTGCTATTTTGTGGATTGGTAGCTATACCTGTTGTCTTGTGATCCTCCTTTGATGATTATGAACATGTGAACCTTGATAACCTTAGATTAAGGTTAGGCATTACTTAATGTCATCCTGGTTATATGCGTTCATATTATTCATGCTTAGCCATGCTTTAGAATCAATGATATACCTGATCAAACCAGTAATTGTTTCCTGAAAACATTGAAAATGTCACAGTTGGTTGTGGGTACTTTGATTAAAAACCCAAAATAAAACTATGTGTTGATGCGGGCGATTATTGGCAATAGCCGGATGTGCGACAGGAATTGCACGTAGTGTAGGGTGAAGTGTCGCCCGTGTCGGACTAAGGACCGAACATCGTGTAGCTTGATCCAAGAAAATCCGTACAAACCACGAGGGTGAGTATGGGTTAGCCATAGCCTATTAACTTATTTGGACATGGCTTTGCTCGTTGGTAGGCGGGAGCTAGCGGAGGCTTTCCGGTACGGATTGCTTGTGAGGGGCTTCCATGCAGTTCGTATGGGTAATTGCCTGGCCGGTGCATCGGTGTACGCCTTGCCATGGGCAGAGATGTGGTGTTGGGTGTGATAAATGTGGATCCACGGCTTGGGTGAGTGTCTCTTTTGTGGCGAGGTTAACGCCCCGGCTGGTGTAAAGTCATGTCGGTGTAATGAACAAATGTGTATGATCGCTGGCAGGCACACATCTATTGGAGGCGTGTGTCGAAATGTTCTCGCAAAAAGGTGGATCATTCCTTGTGGGTGAAGTTGTACACCTCTGCAGAGTTTAAATCTAATTGATTAGCTGTACCTGCGGTCATGGGTGTCTTGGTGAACTCTGCGCGAGTTAAATGTTTATTATTTTCAAAAGGGTTGGTTTCATTTGTTTTAGCAACTGTGTTTTATGTCAAAGGGCTGACATTGTTGGATTTCAGGAATTCATGATTCGCCGCTCACGTCATGGAGGACTGTGAGTGTTATTATGCTTTACTTATTTGTTATCAATCAAATGCTCTTATAAATTCCGTTTGCAAATAACTTGTTTTACAATTCAATTTGCTTCATGCAAATTAACTGTAGTAGCCTTTCCTTTGAAATGGCCTGCATGTATTGTAGGTTTTGCTCAAGTCTTGCTGAGTATGTAAAATACTCACCCTTGCCTAATTATATTGTAGGTAGTTGAGTTAGCGCGGCTTCGAGTCTCTTTTCGAAGTTGTTCATCGCAGGTTGCGGGATCCTCTTCGTTGTATTCTATCTGGAGTTTATGCCTGGTCAGTTGCCTGCGGGTTTGGATGTGTAAACTACGGGTTACTGCTTCTTTTGCTGCTAAATTCTCTGAGTTGTAATATTATTTGTATAATCGTTTCTGCTTAATTAATATTTTGTATGGTTGTGATTTCCAATTGTTGTAAACATGTGAGTGCTAGCTACTGATCCAGGGAATAGCACAGTAATCACATGGAGGTTCCTGTTCATCCGAACGGGGTCTCACAGAGTTGGTATCAGAGCTATACTGACCGTAGGATAAATCTTAGATAGAATGGTCGTTAGCATTGGAATATGAGAATTCAAAATCTTACTTCCAAAAGCTACTACATTCGCAAAATGTAGAGTTTGCTGTTCTTTCCTTGATCATAAGATTCTATTCTTACCCTACATTCATTTTGAGTTGTAAACAAATTCCCCTTATCTCAAAAAGAAATTTTCGCTAGTGGTTATAGTCATTTGTTGGTTCGGAGATGATCGAGACATGTTGCTGTCATCCTTCAAGCCGCCAATGAAGTCTCGCAACGATGCGCCAACATCTCAAGGAAGTCAGACAACGCTTCGCTAACCTCGACAAAACAGAAGTAAAGCTCGAAGGCTCTACTTCATGAAGAGACAGCCTCATTCAATAGTAAAAGAGTAGAAGATTAGAATAAATTAGGATTTACCATAAGATAAGAACCCATACGCATAGCATATTATTCGCTCTAGTTATATAGAGCAACATATGTTGTCGACGCTTCGCTACTTGAAATTGGTTTTATTCTCAATGTCGACTGATTTATGTGTGAACTTAACCACTAGGTTAAAGTTTCATAATAAATTGTCCTCATGTATGAATATGAAAAATTGAACCATAGGATAAATAAGAAATCATAACAATCAGATCTTCCTCCATAGAACTTATTATGAACTTATGTCCTCTCTGTACAATTTCTCACCTATGTAACCATCATGGTTATTAATCTTTCTTAAAATTTAACCTCATCCGGATTAGTAGTACAGTCTCTATTACTACTCTTAGCTTTGCTTGAGATCACACCATGCATATATAAACCAAGTTAAGATCTTACCACATTAGTAATACCAAACTAACTTAAATCACTTTAGGCTGGTCAAAACTTAATGCCCCAACAATAATTTCTAAACATGCCTCAAAAACCTACCTCATGACTTTGCCAAAATCATGTACCATAAAAATGAGCCCTGAACTAGGAATGTCCTATGCTTCGAATAGAAACAATTGAATGAATGTTAAAATGAAAACTGGAAAGAAAATCAGGGAACCTTACTTTTCTAAAAAGAAATGTAAAAAGGATTAGCATTAGTTATATACATATACTCTTTTCCCAATCTATAGAATTTAATCTCCTTATCTTTATGCAAAATAAAAACACACCAACAAATTCTTTTGAAATAATTTTGGGAGCAAGTCAACATTGTTGTGGCGTCTACATCAACTGCTTCAAGAAAATAGAAGTAACAAGCATCGCAACCTCTCCAACTTCATCAGAGCCTTGGAATACCGACTTCAACAAGTGGTGCAAAGATTAAAAGAAAACTCCAACGAATGGTCTACTTGGAACATAGCAAGATCTGAGCTACACATTATCCTAGCTATCTGAAGAAACTTGTTATGCATAAATACATATGGCCAGTATAAATAAGAACCATAGATACCTTTCCTATGTACTAAATTAAAAATATGAGTAGTATTTCTGTGCTGTTGAAGATTTTGGTTGTAGATCTTTTGTATTGCTTCCGGGTTACTCTCGTGAATGTTAAACCACTAGGTTGAAAAATTACGATGTGTTAACCCTGCTTAATAAGAAAATTTTAATTAAAAAGATTTTAAAGAATGAAACGTTGCCTTATAAACTGAGCTAAAAACCACTTAGTCCGCATAGAAACCTTTCCTAAAATAATATTTTAAAGAACGAAATGTTGCCTTGTAACCCAACAAGACCTCATCTAAATGGCTTTACTCTAATAAATACTGTTGCAGGATGCCTGCGACACAATACAATTCATTAATACAACTACTGAAAGTAATGAGTAATAAAATATTTAGCTTTATGACCGACCTTCAGCTCATTCTTTGAATTGTTGCTGCCTTACTCAATGTGAACTTTCACTTCATATTTATGTTTTACAAGATCAGCCTTGAATGAGATTTAATTGCCACTAATCTCATTAATATTCATTGAGTTATTCAAATAGCAATTGTATTTGAATACTCCCCTTGAAGTCAACCTTTGGCTCTCTCTAAACAATTCTGGTTAAGATGCATCCTTTTATTCATCTCGAACGTTTTAACATATTATGTGCCTCTTCTTACACTGATTTGTTCTTGCTAACGATTCTCGGTACAAATTGTTAACGCACCTTATCTACGTTGCAAGAACCTAACTAAGAAAAATGAATGCCAAAATCTCCAACCTTGGCACTAATGCTTGCTGTAATCGAATAAAAGCATCATACACATACTTTTCTGCTCCATGACGGCAAACAACCAACACTCTGTGTCTTGGCCAAAGCCAAGCATCAACATTACATTGATTGCCCATTTGCTGCCTTTGCTCATCATAATGGAACAAGATCACCGAATGCGCATCCTTCTATTCTAACAACCCGCACAAAATATTTCCAACATTAGCGTATTCTTGCTGGAAAAGAAAATGGTTTAAGCTAGAAACATACTACTATACATTATTTGATACCTATACATTGTTCTTTGAAATGTTGTCAACCCAGCCAATCCGAAGATCATGATTGCACTTGCTAGGGAGAAATGAGGCATGCTACTAATGAGAGTGAAATCAGTTGTTCCAGTTATGAAGAAAGTTATTCTCTGGGAAAATGTTCTATAACCAATATCACTAGTTACCTTTGCAAAAGTCAAGATCATTGCCCATCACAATACCCCCTTGATTCAATAATTACCACTACAGTTCGGCCTCAACAAATGGAAATTCCGTTCCTTGATTGCTCAAAATTTGGCTATCAAAAGAGAAAGAAAACCGGCCACACCGAAAATATCACTTAAGGAATTAAAGAAACAACACTTGATCCTAACTACCTTCACTAATAAAGTAGTAAATGACAATCTCCAATGGCATGTTCTTATTTAAGAAAGAAAGTCATTGGGCTAAATAATGTCCTAAGGAACAACAGGCTAAAATTCCTAAGGAAAATAATATTAAGCATACAACTAACTGAACAAGATACTACGAGAAAAGTGTGAGTAATTCAACTGTCACAAAGAATCGTGTTGCTAAACAATGTCCATAAGTTGAACAAATATATTCTACAACCATAACTATACCAAAAGTTACGTCGAGACAAGTTTATAATTTCAAGAGTAGGAGGAATAAAAATCAAGCGGTTAAGCTTGAAAAATCGTTAAAGAATCGAGTCGCAGAATGAAGCGTGGTGGGCCCATAACCCACATGTCCCAGGATTTGCGAACAAACAATTCCTTAGATGTCTATTAATCCAACCCAAAATGAATTTTAATTCGCCTCGACAAGGAAGACATCAATAATATCCAAGCTATTTCAAGAACCTAGAAAACATCAAGTGCCTAAAACAACTCCTGCCTCGATATCAGGCTCTGAACGTAAACATCTTTCTCATGTAATTGTACCCAACATTTAATCTGGTATTGAGTACGCCTTTTGTGTATTCAATTCCCATAATCAACCTTTCGATCCTATACATTTCATTTCTGTATAGTTGTCAAATCCAAGAAAATGAAAACCTTCTGTTGACCAAAGTAATTAAACAAATCAAATCATCAGGATCATCTTATATTTCTTTTACCTCAACCCAATACTTGAATTATCTCTATCTTGTTTTTAATCTAAAGTCAACCCGAAAAGACATTTATGCTCAGCTCATTCCATCGACTAATGTTGAATTATACAGATTAACCATTGTATTCAGATATCCTTCTTGATATTAAACGTTCGATTCTTCCCAAATGAATCTAATGACAATGCAACCTATCTCTCACCTCAAAAATTCTAAACATACCACATGCCACTTTATGGATTAAGCTACCCTTGCCGACAATCACGAAGTTTTCAACCACAAGAAATATGTAGAAAGTACTAATATTTCTCATCTGCTTACCTAAAACTCAAATAGAATTCTTCTCTATTTCTCGCACGACAACTTGGAATCGCAAGACGAAGATCCAGTAAAGCAACGACAATAAAGACGAAGTGTCAACAAGAACGACAAAGTCACCTCCGATAAAGAATTCCCAAATCTATCTCATCCTCGAGAATTACAAGGTTCACGGTATTCACTAATTCCAAATCCAAGGTAACCTGGCACCGCGGTATGTTAGACCATATCGTATCGTTAAGAAGATGAAAAAAAAGCATATAAATTAGAGTTGTCATCTCAGCTATCCAGTGATCATAATGCCTTCTATGTATCACAATTAAGGAAATGTTTTCATCTTCCTTCTGAGCTCACCCAGCTAGATGAAATCATCCTACAACTCAATTTAACTTACCGGGAGTATCTGATCAAAAATCTTAAAAGAAACTAAACGCCACGCTCGTAATAAATTCCACAGGATGATCAAGATTCAACGGAGCGATCATTCTGAAGAAGAAGCAATTTGGAAAACGAGAAGACCGAGTCAAGAAGAAGTTTCCTGACTTCTTTAGAAATAATTTTCTTTAGACCTGCCAAATCTCGGGGTCGAGATTTTTGTAAGGGGGGTAGATCTGTAACATCCCAAAATTTTAATAAAATAAAAATCAATATTTTGAATTTGAATATTATTCTTTCTGAGTTTTCTTGGCATTATTGATTTTTATTTGGAGTTTCTTGGATTTTGTGTTGTGTGAATAATCAAATAAAGAATGAAAAAGAGAAAAAGGCAAAAAGGTAAAAATTAAAAATTTAGAAAATTTACCATGATAACCTTGATAATTCAATTAAATCATTTTAGCCACAAATGCAATTTTATGCATGGAGAAATGAAGAGATAAATAACAAGAGACAACTTTTAGTCAAAATAATGCATTGTCATAATTAATACAATAATATGGAACATGAATTGGAGCTGTAAAAATTATCATGAACATATCAATAGAATATCTACCTCTGGTAAAAATATCATAAATTAATAATCTGATTTAGGACTTCTCAAAATTTAAAAACAGAAACTCTGAAAATAAGGAAATTGACATGTCAGAATTTTTATTAAATAATGGAAGCATATTTTGAGCTGAAAATTTTACAGAAGAATTCTCAGATCAAATAATTTTGAAAAACAAAATTTCAAAAATAATAGACATTAATTGTTCTCAAAGAAAAATCAATGTCCGAAACAAGAAATTAGGAGCAGTTACTGTTGTCAGAATATTATCAATTTTTCGGTAACTCATTTTAATCTCATAATTTTTCTAGACATCAAAATGTATTCACAGACCTTGGTCAAAAAGTTTGGATATTTTCTACTCTCATTTGACAGCAATAAAAATTGGAGTCTAGAAGCATCCAAACCGGGACTCTTTCTGTTGGCGCCTAATCTCACTGACTGCTGGTCCCCAGGCCCACTTGTCAGGCCCTTCTTCTTCCTGTTCTTGCGACCGAGCGGAGAAGTCTCCCGAGTCCAGCGCAGCCAACTGAGCTCCGTTCAATGCATCTCCTCGCCGAATTGTCACGTCTCCGGCGTCATCCTCACCTCATCCTAGCTGCGATCATCGCCACGTTGTCCTCAGTCTCGCGAAGCTTCAGCTCGCCTCTGTTTTCCTTTGTCGCGTCTGGAGGAGCTCACAACCGAGACAATCCCAACCAGGGCCAGTTCATCCATTGCATTCCTTGGCTATAAAGTGCACCTCAGTGACCGCAATGAACCCCTTCCCCATTCCCCTCGCCTCCCCTTCACTTTCCTCAAGCCTGTGGCGCAAGAGCACATTTCCTTGCCGCCATTACCAGACTACAGAGCTCCAAGCGCGAGGCAAAATACGATCCAGAGAGCCTCCCATTCCCGAATCCCTTGGAGCTAGAGCATCCCCAGGCCACCAGGATCGAAACCCCTCACTTATTCTGCGAGCTCTTCGTGCGAAATCGCGCTGCCGCCGGTGCGCCCTTCTTCCCCAGGTCCGGCCAACGAGGGCAGCCCAACTCGGCACTTCTCCGAACGAAGCAACCACCAAAACGGTAATCCCTGACCTCACTGATGCTTACCTTGTTACCCATTCAAGCCGAGACTCATCCATTCGTCTTCTCCGGTGAGATCCCGCCATGGCCGCCGCCCTCCTCGTGGGCGCCCCTGCCTGCTGTCTCTTCCGGCGAAGCTCCACCACTCCCGGACTCTCCTCGCCGTGCTGATGCTGTTGATGCCCTCGCACTTGCCGGAGGACCACCGGAAGACCCTTCGCCGGCCAGCCCTAGCCACCCTCTGTTTGGTTACGTCTTGCTGGGGCTAACGTGTACTGGGTTGAAGAAGCCGAGCCGTAAGGCGTTTTCTATCTTGATAAAGCGTATTTTTATTTATTCAATGCAATCTCATATTCAACCTTGATTATCTTCTGAAATTTTAATTCAATTCCAGTAAAATAAATTTGTATAATCATCTAAAATCAAGAAGGATATAAATATGTAAAAACATTTAATTCTTGACTGCAGACTAATTATTTATATTAAAGCGTGGTTATAATGCTAATATGATTTTAATGAGAATTTGTGTATAATAAGTAATGAAGTGGTGAAATAAATATTAATGTGATGTTAGGATCATAATGCATTCAAATATCCAAAAACATTTAATTTTTGAATCATAGAATAATTATTTAAATTATAAGGTGAGATAAACACTAGTATGGACAATATTGCTCACATGAAGAATATAGCTTATAAGATCATAAAATAAATGAATATGCTTCGGAATTTTAATAAACTCAATCATGAAAATATATTTTATTTTTGGTCTATGCTTAGATTATTTACCTTGCAATCAATAATTAACCATGTTATGGCCATTTGCATAATGTCTCAAAACATTGATAATGTAATTTGTAATAAGTTCCTAAAAATAGTGAGGACCCATGTGTGTAAAAATATGCAAAGTAAAATTTAATTTGCATGTTCTTAATGAAAGAAAATGTTAATGATAACGAAGAATAAATAGGTAATCTATTGCCATTGAAGTTAAATTAATGCCAAACCGCTTTGAATCAATTCTAGGATGGTATTCTGCTAATGCCTGAAAAAGGAATCAAAGATCATGAATAATGTAGTCACAAACGTAAAATGAAGTTAGCCGATTTAGCGTTACTCATTGAAATCATTTAGGCTATTTCATCAATAGATAAAATAACCTATCCAAATGCTAAAATCAGTAAAATCAGTTTAGTAACATTGTACAAAGTTTATACTACCATATTCTGTGAAAGGAATCTTATTCCATTCGGGTTTGCATATTAATCTTGTTAGTTCAAAACCCTTAAGCGTTATCCTCGCACTTCATATTTTTGGCCGATTCCGAATAACGTCAATTTAGCAATGCCACTTAAGCGTTTTAACCAATGATTATAATGTATCAGCCAAAGCCAAAAATTTATGGAATTAGCTTAGAATTGTTATACAAAGTATAAATCATCTCATTATGAAGAAATAACCATATTTCATCATGTTGTGCATAATAATCTTAATAGTGAATAACCTAAATAATCACATTACTTTAGACCGTAATACGAACGAATAAACTTTAGGTAATAGTGAAGGAAACCTATAGTTAAGTTGTTTTTATCACCAGAACCTTCTTAAATATCACATAAATAAAGCCAGTAACCTAAATCAGTAGATCCATCTTGCGTAAAGCTAATTCTACGCGAAATCAATTAAAGATAAAGGACTAATCATTCAGTCTAATATAATCATTTAAGCATTTTCATTAACTCGCAAAGAAGCTCATCTAAATCTGAATTTAGTAAAGAATAGATTAGAAGCGATCTTCAAGATATAATCTACCGCAATCTAAGAAAATATTCTTATTTCATCTTGCTTCGAATCTGAATCTTAATAAAGCAAAATCCATAAGTAATAAGATTGCCAAAAACTCATATTATGAATAGTATAATCAATGAAAACTTGCAACTAATGACTAATTCTATTAATCTAACCAATTTTAGCATCTTGAATTCGTAAAATAAAACTAATAAATTCATAAAAGAGCAATCCCTGTTTCTTGTAAAGAATTTTACTTGTTCTTTCTATCTCCTTTCTTTTTGCCCTTATTGAAGTCTTTTATTTGCTTTATTTCCGTTGATCGACGTGTAGAACTCGACGCCTCTAATTCCGTCATCGCCTTCATCAGCCGCATCCTCGTCTTAAGTAAATAGCGATGATTAAGCAAGGCAAGCTTCCTTTGACCATATTGATCCCAGTATTTTATATTCCTTTTATGCATCAAATTGTTTTATGCATGCGTTACTTTATGTAAATTGCTATTTTGTGGATTGGTAGCTATACCTGTTGTCTTGTGATCCTCCTTTGATGATTATGAACATGTGAACCTTGATAACCTTAGATTAAGGTTAGGCATTACTTAATGTCATCCTGGTTATATGCGTTCATATTATTCATGCTTAGCCATGCTTTAGAATCAATGATATACCTGATCAAACCAGTAATTGTTTCCTGAAAACATTGAAAATGTCACAGTTGGTTGTGGGTACTTTGATTAAAAACCCAAAATAAAACTATGTGTTGATGCGGGCGATTATTGGCAATAGCCGGATGTGCGACAGGAATTGCACGTAGTGTAGGGTGAAGTGTCGCCCGTGTCGGACTAAGGACCGAACATCGTGTAGCTTGATCCAAGAAAATCCGTACAAACCACGAGGGTGAGTATGGGTTAGCCATAGCCTATTAACTTATTTGGACATGGCTTTGCTCGTTGGTAGGCGGGAGCTAGCGGAGGCTTTCCGGTACGGATTGCTTGTGAGGGGCTTCCATGCAGTTCGTATGGGTAATTACCTGGCCGGTGCATCGGTGTACGCCTTGCCATGGGCAGAGACGTGGTGTTGGGTGTGATAAATGTGGATCCACGGCTTGGGTGAGTGTCTCTGTTTTGTGGCGAGGTTAACGCCCCGGTGGTGTAAAGTCATGTCCAGTAATGAACAGTTGTGTATGATCGCTGGCGAGCACACATCTATTGGGCGTGTGTGAAATGTTCTCGCAAAAAGGTGGATCATTCCTTGTGGGTAAAGTTGTACACCTCTGCAGAGTTTAAATCTAATTGATTAGCTGTACCCGCGGTCATGGGTGTCTTGGTGAACTCTGCGCGAGTTAAATGTTTATTATTTTCAAAAGGGTTGGTTTCATTTGTTTTTAGCAATCGTGTTTTATGTCAAAAGTGACATTGTTGGATTTCAGGAATTCATGATTCGCCGCTCACGTCATGGAGGACTGTGAGTGTTATCATGCTTTACTTATTTGTTATCAATCAAATGCTCTTATAAATTCCGTTTGCAAATAACTTGTTTTACAATTCAATTTGCTTCATGCAAATTAACTGTAGTAGCCTTTCCTTTGAAATGGCCTGCATGTATTGTAGGTTTTGCTCAAGTCTTGCTGAGTATGTAAAATACTCACCCTTGCCTAATTATATTGTAGGTAGTTGAGTTAGCGCGGCTTCGAGTCTCTTTTCGAAGTTGTTCATCGCAGGTTGCGGGATCCTCTTCGTTGTATTCTATCTGGAGTTTATGCACTGGTCAGTTGCCTGCGGGTTTGGATGGGTAAACTACGGGTTACTGCTTCTTTTGCTGCTAAATTCTCTGAGTTGTAATATTATTTGTATAATCGTTTCTGCTTAATTAATATTTTGTATGGTTGTGATTTCCAATTGTTGTAAACATGTGAGTGCTAGCTACTGATCCAGGGAATAGCACAGTAATCACATGGAGGTTCCTGTTCATCCGAACGGGGTCTCACACGTGCTAAAAACGTGGGCGTATTCAAGGAGAAATTTGACATTACAATTGCCTCTCGTGTACGTATATCATAATGCTAGCTTTTTAGGTAGTTAACTTAATTTCCTTGCATCCATTTCACGCTTTCAACTTTTTCCACTGCAGATCGACTCATAGCGTGTAACAATTTATGCGGCTACTATGTATCTTGAGTTTATGCACACCCAAACCGAGCCGCCGACCGCATGCTAAAAGGCAACAAGGGGTGAGTAAATATAATTACTAGCTTTAATGATGTATAGGTACTCCTTATATCTTGTACAAATTCAAGTATTGATTAGTTAATGACTTAACGTCGTGCCTCAACATTTGGCGGAACAAGGTTCGAACTCTCGCCGCACGAGTGTGAGCAATCCAAGAACAACTCGTCGGCTTTATTTACGATAAGGTCGTAAATCCAAAAGCGAGTTTCACGAACCAATGTTTAATGTGGGGCCCTTCGATAAGGACCGGTGAATCGTCGGGTCGACATCTACTGACTAGCAAGAGCGTCGCGTAAAAGATCCCGATGAGCGAAGGAAAAGAAATACTAAAGTTGTAATTAAAGTTGTGTACATATATATTGTAATACATTAGACGATGAGCGAAGAACAAATATGTGTACATATTTTAATACATTAGATGTAATTAAATTTGTTAATGAATGTTCGATGATTTAATTATCAGGCAAAGTGCATGATTGATTATCTGTGCTTTTAATTAGTTGTGATTTAACACACACACATATATATAATAGCTACTGGAGAAATAGACATATATATATATACAAAACATCGATGCAGGTTGGAGAAACCAACGATCGATGAGAACCTCATCGATGCGGTTGGAGACACCAACAAATCTTGATGAGGTCCTCGTGGTTTCCGACGCTACGCCACGCGTGTGAATTCGAACCGGTACTAATACTCTATCGATGCGGGTGAGTGAACCAGGGATCGATGCCCTTGAGCATCGATCCGGATGCTATCATCGGTTCAAAAACCGGTACTAAAGGCAGTTTTGGATCGGGACTAAATGCCCTTTCTGTAGTAGTGTTACGTCGGCTTGGCCGATGGAAACAGTGTCCCACCGACCCGGGAAAAAATTAAATTTCAGAAAGGCATATTTACGTCGGCTAGGCCGACGTAAATAGGCCACGTGGCGGTTATTTACATGGAAAGATTAATTCCTATAATGTTCCGTGGATACTTCCGACGGACATCTTCGTCTTGCACGACGGATGGTATGTTTCATAATGTTTAGTTTTTAATTGTCAAATTTATCTTTCGATCTCTTCAAAATATTGGCTAATGACACTGACTTACAGGAAGCTCAAAGCGGCACTCGGCCCACGGACATTGAAGCTTACATACGGGGTCACATAGGTTCTGATCCTACACAGCCTGAGCAGTTATGCATTGACACGGCGACCCAGAGCTTGGTTAGTACGTAATGGTTATAAACAACTCTATTGACTATTGCTCATTTAACTTTTATGCATGAACTACAAATTTTGTAGGCTAGTTATGGGAAAGTGATGGCAGACACTCACGGGCCTGAGTTTGACTAGAGGAAAGAAGATGTTGACCCTGTCGCTTTGTACAATAGCGGGGGTGGCAAGAAACATGGTCGGTTTACCATGTTTAATAAAATTGTTGATTCCACCACAATCATAAGTTCGGTAAGGTCGTCTCAATCCTCCCAGAGCAGTGGGCGTAGCGCTCGTGAGACTCGACTGGAAGAGGAGTTGAGACAACAAGCAGCCTGTGAGAGTTGACTTCAGGAGCAGTTGCGACAGCAACCACTACAGGAAAACGTGGTTGATTCGTCGGCCAAAACTAATTTCGTCGGTCTTGAAGAAGCCGTTGAAAATAGGATTATAAATTCGTCGGCCAAACCAAGCCGTCGAAAATATCGGTGTAATTTCGTCGGTCCTAACTTAGCCGTCGAAAATGCGTTTTTTAATTTCGTCGGCCAAATAAACCGTCGGAAATACTAAGTAAATTCGTCGGTTTTCGCTAGGCCATCGAAACTATTCTGTAAATTCATCGGCCAAGGAGCCGTCGAAAACTTGTGAGACCTAAAACCGTCTTGACCAAAAAAACCCTCATCACAAGACATCTCCCTGCGCCCCCACTCCGCGTGCCCACTGCCACGCCGCCGCCGCCGACCCGACTCCACCGCCGCCGACGCCGCCCCCTCGCATGACGATGACGCTGTTTCGCTTTCAGTACGACGCCGCTTTCAACATGACGCCGCCGCCGACTCCGCCGACTCTCCGCCCCCTCTCAATCTAAGCGAAGCGCTCCATTGAGCTTCAGATCTTCGTCTCTCCACTCCGGCCATGGCGGCGACCATCAGAGCGTGAAGGCCCGCCAGATCTTCGACACCGTGGCAACCCCACCGATGAGGTACACGCAGCTTTAAGCGGCGAGCTCCGATTAAATCTGTCTAGCGTGTCGTGCGATCCGATCGGCTGTTCCGCTGCGCGATCCGGAGCCCCGTGGTTTGAGCGATTTGGATTTGGGTGGCCTTTTTCGTAGGGTGTGTCGGTAAATGTGCGATCGATGGCCTGCTAATTCTAGTGTTTTGAGCGGTATGATCTATATCTGTGTAGCCCGATTTGGTCACGTGTGGGTGGATTGTGCCTGCTTGGTTTGGTTACATTGGTTGAGTCAACGTTGGCTAATTCTCTCGCTCTTTTTAGTGTTAGCGAGGGCGCTTGTGTCGCATTACATGATTTGGTCTCTCGCTCGTGCCTAGTGAGTAGTCACATGCCACCGTGTCGATGGATTATGCTTTGGTGTTGAATTTTTTTCAATAATCTTAACATTAGATCGTTGATTTGAACATATTCTGCGATCGGATCTCGTGTTGCCTCATCGTTTGGTTTCCTTTTGGACTAGCCTGAAATGATAAGTGTTACTTATAGGGTTTTAAGATTCGATTCGATCATAGAGTTATCACTTCATTCATTTGTTCGATGGATGAAAATTGAGAATCATTGCTGCAATGAATTGTCTTGTAGATAAACCTAACGTTTTTCTTTGCCGAGTTGGCGTTTGCTACTCGATGGAACATTTGCGAGGGCTGCTGTGCCTAGTGGTGCATCAAGCTGGTGGGTCGTTTGTTTATCACGATTATATTTATTTTCGTTATGGTTGTAGCCTTGCTATATTGAATCTGCTTGTTTTGTTAATATTTTGCGGTTGTGATGTATAGCGCTTTCTAATTCAACCCGGATAGTGAGTTAATCGATATCGTTCAATGCACCAACTAACTTTGTGTCAATCCTTTTCACTTGTGAGAGGAATGCTAGTGTTTTTGGAGAGGAATGAGAAGAATGACCTATATATTCAGTTCATTTGAGAGAATAATTAAGAGGCCTTGTGGGCTTTTGCATGTTCATTTTTATGCACAGAAACGTATGTTCCGGTCTGAATTTAGAGGGTGGAGTTTGTTTCTTATGAGATTCACAAAAGTTTTAGGTGGCTGTATAATGTGATAGAAATTGAACTTTGGTTGTTTCTTCCTATGTTATAGGTGTATATGAAGCTTTGGAATTGAGGGATGGAGGTTCTGATTACTTGGGAAAGGGTGTTCTCAAGGTTCATCTTAATTTAATGCATTCCTTGTATGGAACTTTTTCAGTTTGTTGTGATTTGTATAATTTCTTTGTGGTAGTGTGTAATCTCCATTGCTTAGCATTTTGTTTTTATATTTCGTATGAAAAGGATCACGATATCTGATTATAACCTATAAGAGATCTTTTCTATTACATTTTCTTTTACATATTCTTTTCTCTGTAGCGATCACATTTCTTTTTGGCTTTCTAACTTTCTTGTCGATCCCACTACTTTGATGTTGTCTGTGATGTAAAACATTCTTTATGCTGCATTACTTGTAGCCATATAACATATAGCTTTCCATTATAGCTTTCAATTTTGGCTATTCTTTACAAGCACTAGCAAAGTGGATTATTTAATTGCTCATGCGAGATAAGCACCATCCTTTGTGCCACCTTATTATATTCTATATTGTAAAGATTGTGAAATGATCACCATAGAAGTACTTATATCGGTATCTCACAAACAAATTTTTTCCCCAACTGTATTTTTGAACATTTATTTACATTTACCTTAGCATGTTTATACGCTTTTGTGTTCTTACAACAGGTTGTTGACAATGTGAACTCTATTATTGGGCCAGCATTGATTAGCAAGGTTTGTGTTCCCTACTATTGTTATTCGTGTATGGTACAATCACTACTACGTTTACACATCACAATCGGTTCTTTTTATCATCGCAATCGGTTACGGTGGCGACACTAAGCGATTAGGCGAGATGAGGCGCTATTATTACAATCGGTTCTTGCCCGATAGAGATGAACTCATCATCTCTATCGGTTCTTCAGCGATAGAGATAGATATTATAATCTCTATCGCTTCTTCAAGAACCGATAGAGATGATGAGTTCATCTCTATCATTTTCTTTCGAAGAACCGATAGAGATGATTAGTTCATCTCTATCATTTTCTTGTAGGAACCGATAGAGATGTAAACATTATCTCTATCATTTCTTACAAAAAACCGATAGAGATGACAATGTCATCTCTATCATTTTCTTGTGAGAACCGATAGAGATGAAGGGGTGTGCTACTTTCCAATTGACCCTCCAATCAGCACATATTTCACACAAATATATATATGCACATATCACAAACATACAACATGTATATCACATTCACATTCATAGAAAATGAATACAACTCATTCACAGAAAATGAATACTTTAATTGTTACAACAAATACATATCACATTCAGAAAATGAATACTTTGTTACAACTGACACATGCTTAACCATCATGTACACATGTAATCCCATTCAGATTTGTAATATTGTTCACATATAGCCTAGTACGAGCTTTCGGGATCTCTAAACCGTCCGTCCTCCACCATACATTCCATCCAGTACCACTGGCATAAGTGGTCCCTTATCTTGTTGAGCGTAGTGCGGTCTATACTCTTCAGGGGGATATTGAGAGTCTGCAAAATAGAAACGAGTGTTTTAATTTAAGTTTTGAAATTTCTATGTGAAAGGCTACTTGTATTATTATGCATGTACATATATACCTGGGGGAAACGGTCTGAGAGGCTAATCAAGATCAGCATGTGATGCATGACGTACAAACCGCGCGTGGTCGTCATTTGCCTGTTGATGGCCTTGTGAAGAAAGAAAAGAAATTAAGAGACGAAGAAAATATGTCAGAAATCTAAATCTTATATAGGGAACGCCACTTGTACCTTGAAGCGCACATACTCGACTTGGAGCCCTTTTTAGATCGTGTTTCCTCTTCTGCGACGTAGTCGAGAAACCCCTATATACATTGGAGAGACGTTAAGTACAAAATAATGAATGTACGTAGTTAAATACGAGAAAGTGTTACATAAGAGTAGTGCACTTATCGCTCCAAAGGAGGCTTGATCGCAGAGGCCATCGGTCTCTTCTCAATGGAATTAAAAGTGTAGACCACGTTGTTACTCGGAATGATCACGAGTAGGACCCAATGGTTGCTTATTAAATGGTATGCGTGAAGGAAATAAGTTCACATACGGTTGAAGTGCGTACAAGTAATTGAAGGGTGTAGTAGTACTTACTCCTCGTGGTGCGGGAATAGAATGAAGTCCTTCTTGGCCTCGACTTTCAACGCACCCTTGATGTAGCCGCAAGCCATTGCGGTTGAAGCCTAGCCATCGTTGCGGACACCGGCTCGTGGTCGGCGAACCCAATTAGTTGTCGATTAAATCACGACTCATTGCCTCATTGCCACGCAACTCGTATTGAATATTACGAAGCATAATGCAAAATCCTATGGAAGTTCTAAGGTCATGCTACGTGGTGCGATACTCACGGTGTCGAGGATCGCACAATGGAAACGTCGATGGAGATCATTTGGTAGAGACGAACAGATCCTCAAAAGCGACCGAAATGTCCCGTCGTCCTCACGGTGGAAATGTCCTTTTGTACCTAACATTGAAGTCGACCGGCCTTCGTTCCCTTTCACTTTGTCAATGTACCATCCATGGAGTATCGAGTCCACAAGCCTAAAGTATTCAATTTCGCAGAGAGCGAAGGGCTTTCCATGTTCATCGCCTTAAAATTATAGGGCTTCTCTGTGGCTCGTGCGGCTCTCCTTTTCGGGCGAAGGAGTCTCCGGCGGGGTTGGAGGCTTTTCACACCGAGAGGGCACTGTGGCATGTGAGCCTTGGCTTTTAGCGGAGGCCTCCGGTGGTTCGTGGCTGTCTTGGCTCTCCTTCTGGGCCAAGGAGTCTCCGAGGCGGGGTTTGAGGCTTTTCTGTGCACGAGAGGGCACTGTGGTGCTGTGTGAGCCTTGGCTTTTAGCGGAGGCCTCCAGTGGTTCTGTGGCTGTCGTGGTAGCCCTTTTATGCACCAGCTCAGTACTCTGTGCAGGACTCGTCACAGTCGTGGGAGGAGGCGCAGTGCAGTCTGAACCTACAAAGCAGCGTATGAACAACTTGTTGCAATACTCTTTGGAATGGCATGAAGAAGCGAGGTTTTTACCTTGACCGATCGGCGCTGCCGTGGGCCATTTGATGAGCGACATGTGCGCTTGCGAGAGTGGTGATCTCTTCGTTGGGGGGAACTCGAGCACATGTGATAAGAAGGCTTCGTGGACGTAGTCCACCTGGACCCTCATGTAGCCCTTCCCCAAAGGCTGACCATGCACTGTGTCGGTCTCGTTGCATGGAAATGCAACCCCGCGTGCAGCCTCAACAAGAAATCCGTCTTCCGTCAGCGTGAGCTGGCACTTCGTAGGCGCCTGCAAGAGGTGCGCAACTTAAGAGAAAATATTGGGGAGTTACCCTCGCACCTCGAAGCCATGCAAAATTAACTATTACCTTTAGCTGCGGACCACCTTATCGTTTTAGACCCTTGTTCTTGGGTCATGCACTGAGTTTACAGACGGTAGGCGGGGTCATCCGCTCGACTGGGAGAACATCGCCATCATCTCGGCCCTCAAGCGGTCCATCTCTACCCTCATCTCCTGCTCACGTGCCGTCATCTCCCCCCTCATCTCCTCCTTGATCTCCTCCTGAGCGTGTCCTTCATGCGCTCGTCGCGTGCCTCCCATGATCTTGCCACGCACTCCTAACCTCGTCTTGGCATCGTCTTCTTCGTATGCCCGCCCACGGCAAGTACGGCACTTATGGTCGGACTTCCCGATCGCGGATGACAAGATGTCATTTGACCCTTGGCTAACAAAGGTCCCTGCTCTTTCCTCTGGTGACCTCCTCCTGCAAGAGAGTCTGAATTAGATCTGAAATACAACAGAATGGTTGATCGCAATGTAGTAAGTTCTTCGACTTACGATGGTGGAGACGACTTGCTTGATAGCGGGTTTGGTACTACCAGCTGCCCGTCCGCGGATTTCTTTGTCCTCGCTAATACCCGATCCGTGCCGCTCCTCACATATGTGGGAGTAAGGCACGCCGTCCCGAGTTCGCGCACTCCTCGGTTACTCGCGCCCATCTCGCTTTCTTCCTTCAGAGTCTTTGAACCGAGGTGGTGCGGGTACGGTTCTCGCCTCTAGATACCAATGTTCTTACGTCTCGGCTCCTCGCCTCGGGCGTACCCTTGATCTCGTGAACTCCTCCCAAACGCCGGAGTCACGAGCGGATACTTCTCGAATGGTGTAAGGCCTTTCAAAGACGTACTCACTATGCATGTAGCCCCGAAGTGCCTCAAAGCCACACCCATCCTCTTCATGGCGTACCGCTTTGGCATTGTTTTAAATCCTCCTCTTCTATAATCCATTTGCCCTTCACCTCGTCCCACCGGTTCTTACGCTCGGCGTGACCTCCTTTCTCCGGTCCTTAACTGTTATGGCAACCTCTCCCTCACCAATTGGCCGAGGAATGGCGGTATCGCCCTTGTACTTAGGAGGACCGTGCAAACCCGTGGCATTGAGCTGGAGAACTGCGGTGTTCTCCTGTGGCCCCTTTACTCGGTCCTCGGGCCTTCCTCACCTTACTCGGCCCCTCGACACTTGGAAGTTGGCTCGGCTCGACACTTGGAAGTTCGCTCGGCCCTCGACACTTGAAGTTGGCTCGGCTCGACACTTCAAGTTCGCTCGGCCCCTCGGGAGCAGCTAATTGGTTACATGCTGGCGATGAGTCGATGCTCTCTAGTTGCGACATTTTCAGTTTTCTTATCGACATGGTCATATATTTGACATGAGATAAAGCAACCAGTAGCAATTATGTGAAGTTGACAATAAATCATGTAAAGCAACAGCTCATTGACAACAAGCAGAGAAACGAATGATCTTCAACGATGACTCCTAACCTCTAAATAGGTTTGGTCCTAATCCCATTCGAGGATATGTGGTTCGGGCAAGTTCTAAGCCGTTGTACTACTCGAGAGAAAATTTGACTTCTCTCATTTGTTCTCCGGATACACGTCTCGACAACAAGTCAAGAGGGTGTGTATCAGGAGAACAATTGGGAGACGCTACAAATCTACTCGTGAGTTGTACAACGACCAGAACTTGCCCGAACCTATATCCTCGAATCAAAAACGTGGACAATTCGAGGCGCTTGCTTATAAATATGCTATTCCGGCATATTTATAATTAAACACTCTCGAGCAGGAGACGAGGTTACATAACCTAAACTCTAACATATCTTTGAGATAAAAAAAGTAATATGCAATTAAGATTGAAATAACTATACCTTTGGCATACTCAAAAGTTGCTACAAGCCATCCTTTGCATATATGAACAAGCAATCACTTGCATATGGAAAGATTATGCTATATAGAAATGTATGAATACTTTTGCGATTGCTAACTTTGTAAAATACGGGACTATCCAAGAGATACACCAAGCATAGAGAAAAATCGAATTGAGAATCATATAAAGTGATAGGATAGTCTATTAATCTATTGATATTGGGTATTGGTGGATTGAAAGAGAAGCGAGTATAAGAGCAAGTTTTTAATTATTATTCCATATAACGATATGAGTTCATATACATGATTCAAAAATGACCATACTGACATAATTGAGAAGACGAAATAAATTATGCAGACTATAGCATTCATGAGAAGAATCATGTCTACTATGGCAATTTGGAGTATTTATGAATGATTGCTCTCAGATTTTGGGTATATTTGAAGGTTATAAACCTTCAACTACAATCTAAATCGGCAAAACAATCAATTTAGTAAATAAGGCCTCAAACCCTTACTACCTTATCATGCACAACAAGAATTGACAATAAAAGTCACTGCTATTGAAGTCTTAACTAACAGGTTGAGTTCAGAACAATATATATATAATCAGATCAGTATATATCAAATATACCAACTGAACAACAAAGCTAATCGTGATCGGTCCACTATGTTAACAATTGAATTAAGCGATAGAAAAATCAACGATAAATGATTACTTCATCGACACAATTCGATCGTGAGTTAATTGAACTAAAGAAGTCCTTTGCAGAGATCACAAAGCTAAGCCGAGCCAAATTGAGTCTCTTTGGAACATATTAACTTAATCACAGATGAACAAATTGAACTAAGCAGTACTTGATTTTCATGCGGTGATTGAATCAAAACTTCTAAAGCATGTAAGTCTACGGTTTAAGGCCTCATTCACGGGACAAATTGTCTCTATCATTAGTTACCCTATTATCATCACGAGCAATACCTCTCCCTCCAAAGAAGAAACAAATGCAGATCGAAAAACTTACAACGGCAAAGAGCGGGGAGAGAAATCGGCGGCGTGGGGAATAAGAGTCATGGGGAGGAGAGTCGTCGGCGTGGGGAAGAAGAGTCGTGGCGGGGAGGAGTCGGCGTGGGGCGACTTCGGCGTGGGGAAGAGTCTCTGGCGTGGGGAAGAGTCGTGGCGGGGAGAGTCGACGGCGTGGGGGGAGTCGGCGGGGAAGGAGTGCAGCGTGAGGAGGAGAGGGAGGAAGGAGGCACGGCGATTCGGCGGCGGGAGGAGTCGGCGGCGTTGGCGGTGGAGGCGAAGAAATCGTGGTCTGGGAGCAATTCAGGAGTGGGCGGGAGCTAGGGCAAAAAAATGGAGGAGCGCGCGAGTAAATTGTTCACTCTCCCTCATTACTATCGGTTTTCCAAAAACACCGATAGAAATACTGAGGCATATTCCTATCGGTTTTCAACTAAAACCGATACAATTATAATATCTCTATCGGGTTTGTAAAAGAAAACCGATAGAAATACTTGTACTAAGGAAAACCCTAGGAGTGATATTTCTATCGGTTCTAAAGTAAAACCGATAGAAATACTTGTACTAAGGAAAACCCTAGGAGTGATATTTCTATCGGTTCTAAAGTAAAACCGATACAAGCGAAGGATAATATTACTATCGGTTTTATTACAAAACCGATACAAATGATTATGTATATGTGTCGCTTTGAATAAGAACCGATACAAATATAGGCCTTGTTTGTTTTTCCGACAAACCATACGATCTGAATTCTGAGATATCGATCAAAGAGTGAAAAGGCCATATCTTTTGCACACATAGTTGGAATTATTTGAAAGTTTGCGAAACATACTTTGTGATACTACGATCTTTTCTAAAAAGGATTTTGGCAAAATGAGTAAGCATTGAAAATGAAGCCCAAATTCACTTTGTAGGCATACTTTTTGGTCAAAGAGTAGAAAAGTCAAATCTTTCTCAAATAAAGTCCAAGTATTCGAAAATTCCGTAAATGATTTGATGTAGAGTGCCTTCTTTTTATTCCATTAAGTAGCTACATACCACAATGCATTGACAAAATTTGAGAAAGTTTCATACGTACACATAACCTTTGCAAACACATATCAAGCGATACAATGATGTACTCCTTTTATTTACAATATAACCCTTCTTGATGATCTACACGCATATAATTTCTTCCATGTGTGTCGTTGTCACCGCTTAAGACAGCCCCATCCGCATAAGCGGAGGTATTTCATCGAATTGGTCGTATTCTTCTTCATCTATGACATTTTCGACACCAACGATCCGCCGCTTACCATAAAGGACGACGTGCAACCTCGGATTGGCGGATCACGCACATAGAAGACTTGATTTGCTTGCTTCGCAAGAAATCTGAATGGGTCATCTTTATAGGTAGTCTGTTGAGATCCACAAGAGTAAAACCTCTCTTGTCGACCTTCACTCCATGTGGAAGTCCCACCCACTTACATCGAACAATGGAATCTGGTATATTCCGTAATCGAGCTCCCAAATTTCTTGATCACCCGTAATAAGAGTTCATTGCCATTGAGGATCCTCCTTTCGATGATGTTCATCGGACAAAGCATCTATCTTGACACGCTGTTTTGAACAATACTCTTAGCATCGACTTTCGATGTAAAAGGTGTACCCATTAATATCGTACCCTGCCATATCTCGTACATTAAATCTAGGTCCGTCGACCAACCATTTGATAGTATCACTAACGAGACCTCGCCTCTGTTTGAACCATGTTAGAAATCTATCGTTGTGTTCTCGCATGATGGAAAGCTCATCCATATGTGGATTCTCTTCTCGTAAAATCGACTTGTCTTTGCTCGATATACCGCAACCATCTTTGTCTTTGCAAGATCTATCGGATCGCTTTGTAATACATATCAAGCTGTGGCCTCGTTAGTTTCGCCTCAAGTTCCTTTGCGGATAGTCTACCCTCATGGCGAGATAGAGAACACCGATTGCTTGTCTTCTCCGAGATAGTCCACGCAGAACTCAATAACCTCTTGGTCCCATAACCTTCCACAATACTACCCTCGGGTTTCGACCGATTCCTCACGTAGGACTTTAATATACCCATGTACCTCTCGAGCGGATACATGTAGCGTAAGAATGCGGGCCACATATCTTAATCTCTCGACAAGGTGAACAACAAGATGGACCATGGCGTCGAAGAACGATGGTGGGAAATGCATCTCAAGGCGACATAGAGTCTGCACCACCTCACTCTGTAAGTTGTCTAGCATATCGGGGTCAATAACTGCGGAGATCGCATTGAAGAAATATGAGCCGTGATTGCAAACTGACATCCTCAGCGAGAATATTTCGATGGCCCAGGAGCATTTGGGTCATCAAGACATGGCGATCGTGGGACTTCATGCCCAACAACTTCAAATCATCCATGGACACGGCTTCTTAATGTTTGCGGAGTAGCGGATGGAACTTTAATACCTTGGAGACATTTGCGAGATCTTCTTTCTCCTTCTTGGGCGGTGTAGCATGCTGGCGGGGATGTACGGACCTTTCCCATCCTCCTCTATCACCGCAAGCCTGGGCCCGATTCCCATGTAGGCCATGTCGCGACGAGCATTCACACCATCCTTGGTCTTCCCGGTATGTTCAGGATACCAACCAAATTGTCGCAGACATTCTTCTCAACGTGCATGACATCAATACAATGTCGGACATCTAACTCCTTCGAAGACGGCAAGTCCCAAAATATGGACCTCTTCTTCCAAATTGTCCTAATGCTAACAGATTCTGACTCTTTCCGTCTTGAAGTTCAATATCCTCCACACGTGAATATACTTGCCTTCCACTCATAGGTCATGCGGGGCGAACGGACTTCCCTCTTCCCATCAAATTTGTCATCCATTTTACTAGATCGATGACTTGAGGTAGAAACCTCGGTGACCCATATACACGGTTTTCTTGGAATTCGATAGCCATAGGCTCTCGATCTCCTCTTCACAGATAGGACACGCTTTGGCTCCTTTCAGATCTTGTACCCGCCAAATTACCAAGCGGCGGAAATCATTTATGGTACAAAATACCATAGCTCGAGGGTGAAATACTCTCTTTTGTATGCATCCCACACCACGACCCCTCATTCCACAATTGTACCAAATCCTCGATCAATGGTGCAAGGTACACATCAATATCATTTCCATTTGTTTGGGTCCGAGATTAGCAAGGACATCATGATATACTTCCGCTTCATGCACAACCAAGGAGGGAGGTTGTAGATACACAATGAATCGCCACGCGTCTGTGTGGCCGCTCATGTTACCAAGCGGATTCATTCCATCGGTACTCAACCCAAACCTTATGTTCCTCATTTCGCACCAAACTCCTCATGTTTCCAATCGATGTTTCTCCATTGAGCGAATCGGCGAGGTGTCTCGACTTGCCATCTTCCTTTCGAGACTCATAATGCCAACACAACAATTTTGCCTCTCGGGATTTGCAAACAACCGCTCAAGGCGGGAATGATGGGCAAGTACCACAATACCTTGGCGGTGCACCTTTAGTGACCTCTTCACCATCGTTGCCTCGGCTCTACGCTTCTTGTCGTTACGCTTCTCCTTTTGTTTGTCTTGGGGCACACTTGCACTTTGGACAAGCGTGCAGCTCTAATATGCGTTACGGTACAAGATGCAATCATTAGGACATGCATGTATCCTTTCTATTTCCATTCCCATGGGACACGATGAGCTTCTTCGCTTCATAAATGCTTGTTGGCAACTCGTTTCATACAGAAGCACATCCGATAGAAGAACTAGAAGTGCATTGAAACTTGTATCGTCCAGCGGTGTTTTGCCTTGATTCGAACAATGCAAGGACCGAACCCAACTTGGTGTATTCCGCTTTGCAACTTTGTGAGCAGCGGTTTGGCATAAATCTTCCATCAAGCTTTTAAACTTTTGAACTCTCTTTCCGTGTAATTACCCTCCACATCCCGCAACATTTGCTCCAAATTCTCATCCTCAAACATATCATCTGCAACTCGTCATCCGGTTCCACCGTATCTTCGTTAGACATCGGAAGGGTACCACTGTCTCGCCGTGATGGATCCAACACGTGTAATTCCTCACAAAGCCACGTCGAATCGGTGGTCCTCGATTTGAGCCGAGTTGTTAAATCTTCTCAGATTGGTGCAATCAATGCAAGGATAATATATGAAGTTTACACCTCCTCACAATGTCCTCTTCGCAATTTTTTGAACTCCTTAACACCCTCTCGAAATTCAGCACTCAAACGACTTTTACGATACATCCATTCCTTACGGTCCATCTGTAATTAAACCGCACAATAAATATTGAGACACCTAGCTAGCTATTTGAAATATTGAGACATCATTTAGGTTAATATTACCTTTGCGAAATAGAGGACAGGTTCAAGATATATAAAATATGTACTCGATCGATATCTAGATTCTTCTCGGTTTAGTGCTTTGAATTCCTTACATAGGAGACCTACATTTTTAACATCAACAATGATATCAAATAATCTAATTATATAGCTCTTGTAGTACTTGCAAATCTTTTGACTACAACAAAACAAAACAAGGGTACCAACGATGACTCCTAATCTCTAAATAGGTTAGGTCCTAATCCCATTCGAGGATATGTGGTTAGGAAAGTTCCTTGTTGTTGTACAACTCAGAGAAAATTTTGACATCTCATTGTTCTCCATATACACGTCTCGACAACAGTCAAGAGGGTGTGTATATGGAGAACACCGAGGAGACGGTACGAAATCTACTCTGAGTTGTACAACTGACTTCAGAACTTGCCCAAACACATATCCTCAACTATCAATTAAAAGCGTGGACAATTCGAGATCGCTCACTTATAAATATGCCATTTTGTTCGCATATTTATAAACAAGCATCCTCGAGCAGAGACGAGGTTCCAAGCCTAAACTCTAGCATTTATCACATGATAGAAATTAACAATAATTCCATATTAACAAGAGCACTACAATAATTAAATAGATGTGTGCTTGACAAATTAATAGAGAGTGTGAAATCTGATAGCATATACTCAATTCCAGTGCAACTTAAACTTTATTCACGATGTATCAAAATTACCTAGTGCAAAATTGAAGGGGTTTAATTTAAAGGCCGGATTGCTCACATTTTGAAGAAAACAGCAAACGAGGGTAAAAAGAAGGGAACTCCTCAAGATAAGGCTTCAAATTTGCCCTCTTAACACCTATCCTTGAGGACTTCAAATTTTATCATCCAAGTATTGCTTCCAAGCACAGAATATGAGCTGTTTTCTTGACTGGCGGCGGAGAAATCTCCTCTGGAACAACAACAGAGATCTTGTTCCCGAGTGGTATATATAACCTAGCGAGGCACATCACAATCGGTTCTCAACTAAACAGCGATAGTGATTTCCACGTTTATCACTATCGGTTCTTTCCATAAAAGCGATAGTGATGATCACGTGAACATCACTATCGTTTCTTTTCTTGGAACCGATAGTGATGTATACCCACATCACTATCACTTCTATAAAAAGAACCGATAGTGATGTATACGTGATCATTACTATCGCTTATTTTCTTGGAACCGATAGAGATGACTGTCCATATCACTATCGCTTGTTAGTTGAGAACCGATTGAGATATGTCGAGTCCATATCACAATCACTATAATCTCAGAACCGATAGTGATTATTACTAACACCCCGTCTGAAGTTATCTATCACAATCGTTCTTTCCTGAAAACTTAAGAACCGACACAGATAAAGCGATAGTAATGTGCCATTCTGTAGTAGTGAATATTAAAGTCATGTTCCCTACTACATAAACTGCAAGTATTTCATTGGCTAATTGCCATCTGACGATTTGATTCTTTGAAATTCAGATTGGTGCTAATGCAAAGCTATCTGTTTCACTTGCTGTATGCAAAGTTGGATATTTCCCTGGATATTTGAACTTTGAAGTCTGCTGTTACTGTTAGTATTTCTTGCATGTGCATATGCATAGTTGACATGAATTTTGTTGTTTAGTCTGTTTTACATTATCTGCATGAAGCAAATTAAATTATGAATTTTCTATTGGCATGTGGTTTCTTCATCTTATAGAGTATGCACCACTTAAGATTGTGAAGTTTAAACAAACAGGGCCATAAAGTCGTTAAATCTGGCAAATTGTTTTGTAAACTTTTAGCCTCTTAACAAATGTTCTCCTTTTAATTTCACTTTCATACGAATGAGTAAGCTGTAATTTTGAAGTGTTACTGCAGTGAGTAAAGGGGAGTAATTACTTGCGTCAATTTTCTTTGTATCTCGATGTAGTGTAAAGCACATGAAAAAGCTATCATGTTTTATGATTCTAGTTATCATTTGTAATGTCTTGTGCATAGGCTTAACTTTTTTTTTCCTGGTTGGTTTGAATTGACATCGACTTGCAAGTGATTTCAGTTGTTAGTGCGTGCGTGAGACGGCGCTTATTGATAGTATATGTATGCGTGACATAATAGGTTGACCTTCCGCATAATTCCGATTTTTTATTCATTGAGGCAGCAATTTTCTTGCGTAGTTAGACTTCTTTCTACCTTGGTTGATTTATGCTTGGATTAGTCTAGTTCTTTGAAGGTTACATCTACATAATCTTTTCGTTGTATAGAAGTTTTACGGAGAGTTTTGGTGTGATGTTCTAATAAAGGGATCGTCATGACAATAGGATGCAAATTTATGACAATATTTTTTTGCGAGGAAAATTTACGATCTTGACAGCATGTTGTCTTATGATAATTTAGTCTGCGTGATAATAAATGTTGTTTCCGTTGCGGTCCTCTTATCATCAAACAGGTCACATACCTATTATTACAGTTCTTGAGCATACTGACCCATTTTTCCTTTTTTTTTGTTAAGACACATGGAATCCTGAATGCTGTGAGCTAGGGTATTCTATTGCCCGTGGGAGCTATAATTGCTAGATTTTTTGGTGAATTTTCTGGGATTTTATATGTTTATTTAATTTTTTTTGACATTAAAATATTATTTTCGTCGGCCAAGCCGACGAAAATAAATATTGGCCGACGAAAATAACTATTGGTCGACGAAAATAACAATTTTTGCCGACGAAATTTCTGTTTTTTTTGGCGGTTTGGCCGACGAAAATAGCCAAAAAACCGACGAAATTACGTTAATTTCGTCGGCTAGGTCGATTTAAAATACATATGCCACGTCGACCGAGCGCGGTTCGGTGCATCGACTAGTAATTTCGACGGCCACGTAGTCGTCGAAAATAAATTTATTTTAAATCGGTTCATTTATTTAAATTAAGCAGTATTTTTGTCGTTTTTTCCGTCGACCAAAAGCCAGCGAAAATACTGAAAAACCGGCGAAAATAGCTATTTTCGCGGAAACTTTCAGTATTTTCGTCGACTTTAACCGATTTAAAATAATCTTGATTCTGTAGTGAACAAGAGTACTTTGTTGCATGGTAGGCGTAGCAGCAGGCGGCTCTACAAGTAAGTCGTATGGTTGAATCCCAAAAATTCATATACTTATGTCTATTTCGTTGTATGTTTGTATTCATGCTTTAATTATATGGAAGTTACCAAGGACTAGATGCTAAGTAGCTAGCCTTTTATATGTCGATGATTGGTCGTTCTTGCTATATGTGCTTAGTTGGTCATGATGGTTAGTGGATACCATGACTGGTTGTTGTTGTTGATATTATATTGAATACTGTCTTTTGTCTGCTGAGTGGATATCCACTATTTTAGGGGAGGTGCTGCCGAAATTTTTATTATGTTCGGTAACCTCCTAGTCGTTCTTGCTATATATACGTAAAAATTTAAACTTACTAGAAGCAAACTACAAATTTAATTTTAGTTATGTATTTTAGCATTCATGCTTTACTTTTAGTTATATGTCGATGATTGTATGCATGCTTTAATTTTAGTTATATATTCATGCCAATTATATTTGTTTGGTTATATGCTTTAATTTTGAGTTATGTATACATGCTTTAATTTTAGATATATGTCGATGATTGTATTCATGCCAATTACATTTGTTTGGTAGGAATATATGGCGCAGCAGTTCGGACGAGCACTGAATCTTCCCTCGTTCCAACCTCCACCCTTCTTTACCCCGCAATCTCCCAACATGGTATCATCGAACAATTTAAATTTGTTTTAACGCAATCGAGCTATCTCTAACATATGTTCATTGATATAGGGTTCGGCGGCCCGCACACCAGATGCACATGTTGGAGGCAACGGCGCTTCTTCTTTGAGGACTACGCCGTCGGTTGGCGACTTCTTAAACTCGAGAGGCGACGCCGGTAGTGGGCATCATTTTGAAGATACTCCGCCAAATTGATGTTTGTATGAACAATGAGTAGTATGGTTGAACTGTGTTATGCATATGTCGTGTTTGCAAATTGAACTTTCTATGTATTATATGCAAATTGAAGTTTCTATGTGTTGTATGCAAATAGACGGATTAATATTGGTTTATATGAATGCATGGTTGAATGGCTTGATGTTTTTGCTGTTCTGAATGATATGAATGGATTGATATTTTTGCTCTACTGAATTATTTCTGCATGCTGTCCAAATCTTTTAATTGCCACTGCAGTATTGGTATGGAAGAAGAAGGCTCATATTGCAAGAGACAGGTCATTGAAAGGTTGGTATTGTAGGCTGTCCCAAACATTCTTCACTTCTTTATTGAATTGACTGAAAAATTTGCTGATCCTTTATGCTTGTTTGTAATGTAACCTACTTGAGTAACTGCAGATTTGTATGGACCAACACTTCCTGCAAGGATTTCTCAATCAAGCCTGAATTTTAGTTATAAGGACTTGAAGAAAGCAACTGGTGGGTTCAGTTTGTCAAACAAACTTGGCCAAGGGAGAAACGGGACTGTGTACAAGGTACATAAAAGGGAATAAAATTAGGCAATTTAGTACTATGTACTGTGGTAAGGAAGTCATATATTCTGCAAGCAGGTACTTAATTTGGGGCTTCACTCGCAAGTTGTACTCGTTTATTTCACAGGCCGTTCTTCCTAGTGGGAATGAAGTTGCTGCAAAGAGATTATTTCTGAACACAAAACTGTGCATCGATCAGTTCTTCAGTGAAGTTGATGTGCTAAGTCATCAAGTGCGTCACAAGAACTTGGTGAAGTTGCTTGGGTGCAGTGTGGATGGCCCATGAGAGCTTCCTAATATATGAATACCGCTTCAATAGGAGCTTAGATCTGTTCATATTCGGTAAAGCTAGGCTCACCTCATTTCATAGTCCATATACTACATGAGTTTTTTTAAAGCAGATAGTGCATGTATTTCAATTTTTTCAATTAAAAGTTGTGCAGACTAATTTGATGTGAAGAAACAGTTTGTAGTTCTGAGCAACTGAATGAAACGAAACATTTAAGAAAATAATATTTCTAGCCCACATAAGCACAACAGTTTCCTTTTGTATTTTCAGAAAAAAGACAGCACAATAATTTCCTTTTGCCATGCAGCTCAATGGACTGGATTGTCACGAGGATGTAAATAACTCCCAGTATTTACGTCGGCCAACCCTGGCCGACGTAAATATGATGACGTGGACATTATTTACGTCGGCCTCAGGCCGACGTAAATAAGTGCCACGTCAGCTCTGCTCAAGCCGGACGTAGGCTACTATTCCTATTTACGTCGGCCTAGAGGCCGACGTAAATAAACCTTATTTACATCGGCACCGATGTAAATACGTACTATTTACGTCGCTCGGTTTACGTCAGCCTATTTACGTCGACTTCTGGCCGACGTAAATAGGTCGGATTCCTATAGTGTTTGTGCCAGCTTTGCCCCCTCCATGGGCTAGTCGTTTTCCACTGTTAGCACAATATGGCATAAAATTCAACGTTTTGCCACTCATAGATCCATTGGGTAAGAGGTTGTGTACGAAAATCCAGAATAACGGAGTCGTATGGGCGATATGAGCCGTAACTCTCTTGCGTCTTAGTGACGTTATACGAGCTTCCACTATCCTAAAGTGCATCATGACTTACTAGCTCGATGGTTCTTCCCCCTGCAGTACTCCTCCTAGGTGATTATGGAGTCCTATGCGTATTGGACTTGATGCTTCCTGTGCACGCTGGCATATTGGACTTGGCGCGTTAGTTTTCATATATATTTGTTAGATACCATTGATGGATGCGGAGATATAGGAAAGGCACACCTAGATGTTCTCTAGAAAAAAAAAGAGGGCATAATTTCATCCACATGTGCTATACGATTTAAGCACGGTAAACTTTAAATGTTATTTAAAAAAAAAGAAATTTTATGGTGCATTATACTTGTAAGTATATAATATGTAGTAGAAATTAAATCTAGTCATTGCTTTATCAAAAGTATTTTTAGTACTTTACAACTAGAGAAAATATAAATAAATACCAGATAATCTAATTCATTGGTGGAGGTCATCCGATCCCTTGCGTGTAAAAACAGACGTACACTGTGGAACCCAGTGCTCAACACTGCAACCGAGAAGAGTCATGTGCGACGCACGACTTGCATGCAGGAATCTTGTGTACGTCCGGCTGGTCGCTACGTAAAGACAATCTTTCCTCACATGCATGGAGTACATATATATGCTATTAAGATCTAAAGGCCTCACGTGTCAAGAAGGTTTCGCTCGGTAATAGGAGGAGGTCCACACGGGTGGTCAACAACTTCAGCTGCGGCACATGCACAGGTCGCTGGTAATACGTGGCGCCCGGTCATGGTAGTCGGCCACGCCGTTCGGGCACGGCAGGCTCGATTGTAGCACGGCGACACGGCGCGGCCGCGGATCAAACTTCATCAACCGCCCAGTCATGTCTCCCTTGAGCGGAATCAGCTCATTTGCTCTGCATGCATGCTTATGCTTTGAGTTTATCACTTTTGTCATCTAATCTTGTCACTACTACACACTGCGTCATCCGCGACCCCCCATCATTGCCGGGTAGACCCGAGCCGGCAGTGATAATATTATCACTGCCGGTTCTAAATTCAACCGGCAGTGATAATATTATCATTGCCGGTTCTAACCTCAACAGGCGGTGATAAGAATAATATAATTTTTCCGCACGAATGGAGGCAATATCATTGCCGGTTTAGAGAGAGCCGGCAGTGATAATAAAATATCACTGCCGGTTTATATAAACAAACCGGTAGTGATTTATCTTTGCCGTTTTTGCTTTTAACCGCAAATGATAATGCTATTTTTACTGCCAGTTTAACTTTTGAACCGGCAGTGATATTACTGTTCCCCAAATTAGTTAAGATGCAGAACATATCAAAGCATAATTTGTTAAAAAACAGAACATATTAAACACAGAACATTTTTAGTCCAGAATTACATATCGCGCAGAACAATTTTATTCCAGAATTACAAATTTAGTCCTAGTTTTATATACAAAATAAAACGGGCCAACGGCTTTTAACCGTTTGAAACCCAACATGGCGCAAACTAAATCCAAAAGTCGTTGGCGGCGGCGTCCTCCTCCTCCTCGTCGCCGGGGCTACTGCCGGATGACCGATTGGAGTTGCGGCGGTGCTCCTCCTCCTCCTCCGAATCCGATTCGGTGGCGGAGTTGGTCTTGCCCCAACGCCGAAGGAGATCGCCGCAGCCGCTGTCGTCGTCGTCCTCCTCCTCCTCCTCCTCCTCCTCCTTCTTCTCTGGAAGCGGATCAGTGCTTTGCCCAGTACGTGCGCGCTTCTTGGGTGGGGCCATTCTTGCAGCAATGGTGGATTGTGATCGCGCCACAGATTGATGGATGTGCTGCACATTATATAGAGGAGGAATGGGGAAGAGCGACGGTTGGCACAAGAATGGGGAAGCGCAACGGTTGGCAGAGGAATAGGGAAGAGCGATGGTCGTTGCCGGCGGGAGTTGGAAGGTTCATATTATCACTGCCGGTTATTAAATTCAACCGGCAGTGATAATATTATCACTGCCGGTTATTAAATTCAACCGGCAGTGATAATAGTATCACTGCCGGGCATAAGTTCAACCGGCAGTGATAGGAACAAAGATATGTCCGATCAGAATCGATAAATCATTTGGGCAGAGCGACTCAATATCACCGCCGATTTTAGATAGAGAACCGGCGGTGAAAGTATTAGTGTCGGTTCAACAAAGGTAACCGCGGTGATAAAGTGAATCGCGCATGAAAAGGCAGCCATATCCTTTGTTGGTTTTGAGATAGAACGGCAAGGATATATTCTGCGGTTCAAAAGAATAAACCGCGGTGATAATATGGCACTATATATACCTGGCTCCCTTCCCAAGATGTCCGCAAGTAGAGGAGCTCTGTTCTTGCTCGATTGGGGTGGAGAGGGGCGAATTTTTGCTCTCAAATTTGGTGTAATTTGTCGCTTTTAACTAACCGATCTAAGGTTCAGATATGTATAGTGATTGATTGCCTAGTTAAGACAATTAGATTGCCTAGTCAACACAATTAGATTTGTAATCTGGAGTTTAGATTTGAAATTACCAACTTTTATATGTATAGTGATTGCATTTAATAAGTTGATTGAATTTAAATGTGGTAGCACTTCATAATTAACTATTGTTTAATCTAAATACTTGAAATTGTTTCTTTATTTCGTATGTTAATTTAATATACGTAAGTAATGTAAATTTGCTAGGCGGACCATTATATATAACTAATAGCAATTATTTAATTGATTTTACAATCGAGATTTGGATATAGATTTATATATAACTAATAGCAACCACGTGTGCCAAAGCGTTCATTGATAAACATGAAGGTCGGATCGTAACTTAGTTGTATAATTAAAGATATGCTTTATTTTGTATGAAAGTCAAGTTTCAATTTGTAATATAAACATTTTGTACGAAGGACATGCTTCAATTTGTAATGTATGGAGTATTGATTATTATTGTCGACGATCGGGATCGCCAACCGCAAAAAGTGAGGTGGGGGTCAGTGTATTATGGGACCCGAGCTGTGTTTCGCTCAAACGGAGGAAGAAAACAGTCGTGGTGATGGTTGGGGCAAGACGACAACGAGCACGAGACAAGGATTTATATTGGTTCGAGCCCCTGTGAAGGTAATAGCTCTACTCCAGTCGCCTTGCGGCGGTGATTCTTGTTATATCGGTATACGGGGGGTGTTTACAAGTCAAGACAGTAATGGCGGCTCCTAGCTCGAGCTGCTGTATATTGTGTCTGTTTTTCTTTCGTCCTCTCGGGAGCCTACGCGTCCTTAGTCTTTATACCTCCCTTGTACGCGACGGCCGGGCGAGATCCCCGGGAAGTGGCCTTCATGCACGCTAGAGGCTGGCGGTAACTGCCCCGGACTTGCTGCACACTCCTGCCTCATCCCCACGACCCGCGCTTTGGTAACCGCCGGTCAAATGCCGATCCAAATCAAGGCGGACTAGGACTTCGAACGTGATCCCGCCCGAGCTCGAAGTCGCGCGGGGTCGAGCTCGAGCCCACTGCGCTCTAGGTCGAGCGCCTCAGTATGCACCCAGTTCGTGGTCGGGGCCTCACGAGCTTGGGGGACCCGTTGACCGCGCGCCGGTCGGTCAAGGAGCATCCAGCCCTCGTCAACTAGCCCCCGAGGCTCTAGGTCGGAGGGAATCCTCAGGACGACCTCGAGCCTTATTCTCGAGACAGAAAGAACCTTCGTAGGTCTTGGCTCCTTGGCCGAGGTCGGGCGGAGACCACAAGGCGAGTCTTTTGGCCTCGACACCTGGCGACCTTCGGACTTCCCGATGTCGGTACGGATGTGAACGATTAGCGGGCATCTGGCGGCGTCTCGACTCCGTAGCCCGAGCCTTAACTGCACCCGTCAAATTGCGGTTGGCACGCCTTTTGAGGCGCCGTGGACTGGATTTTGCTGCGCTGCGGTTTATAAGTCCAGCGCCACATCGTTCGTCGAAAAGTTCTTGCTCTTGCGCCCTTCGCCTTCCAAGCTTTCTCGCCCGAGCAAGGTCCTCCTTTCCCCTCGGACTAAAACCAGCCACAACCGCCATGGCCAAGTTAGGAAGGAGCACTGTCAGACTCGAGGATGAAGGAGCTCGAGTCCACAGAAATTGCTAGATCCGTTTACATGGTGGGCTGCCGACACGAGACCGAGCCGCACCCCAAGGACGCAGATAGATCGCCTCGCACCGAGCACTATGCCCTCTTTGGCTTGCGGACCCGGAGAGTGAGTTCGTCATGAAGGTCCTCTCCGGTGCGACATCGAGCTCATCAACACAGTGCCAAACTCCGTTCTTCTCCTCACCATCTTTTCCCATCTATGCGAGGGATTTCTAGGGATCCTCCCGACTCCCTCGCTCTTCTTCCGGTACTTCAGTATCTTCCGCTCCGGGAAGGACCCCGTGGTCGGATGCCTCTACTTCCAGCTACGGGTCGGGCTCAAGTGGTCCTTCCCCAAGTTCCAACCTCGGGATTCCCTCGGCCCGTGGTCCGAGCGCTGGTTCTACCTGAAGAGGGGTGAGACCGGGACGCTGGTGTATGAAGGGACCCCCATCGCCAACCGCAAGGAGACTCCGGAGCCGGACGACCTCGAGGTCGACGAGATGGCCATCGCCCTCATTCATATCTATGCCATGCGCGGTCTCAACGGGCAGGCGATCGCCAACGATTTCCTGCGGAACCGTGTGTCCCCTCTTAGGTGGAGGGAGCACCCGTTCTTCGAGATCCAAGGGCGCGACGATTCGACCCGTGAGGGCACGTCTGGTAAGTCTTCTTGCCCCAAGGTCTTGCTCGCGTCCACCTTTCGATCTTCTCTTGACAGCTGCCTCTTCCGCAGCGCCGAAAGAATCTCGGTTTCGCCGAGATGGTCGAGATGTTCGAAGCAGCGACGAAAGTACGCCATCGGCGACGTCGCCCCTAAAAACCGTCGCAAGGACGAGGTAAGCCACCCGACCAAGCGCTCGAGTCTTTTGCCCACAAGCCCCTTCCTGAGCTTCGCTTGCTCGCAGGCCCACCAGGAGTTGCTGGAAACGGCCAGGAAGATGCTCCCGCTGCCCGGCGGGGGCAGGGGCAAGAAAGGGAAGAAGCGACTTCCCCCGGCGGGATCAAGCCAGACGGAGGCGAAGAAACGCCATGTCGAGTGGGGGACGCGCCGCCAGTAAGGGCCCTCTTGGTCGAGCCCGGGCATGTGCTCATGCGCCTGTTGATTGGTGGCGCTCTCTTGCAAGAAGAGAGGCGCGCGGCCGGGCCAGATCCTCGAGCCCTCCCCCGGTCCTAGGGCCTCGAGTTCGGACCTCGAGCCCCCAGGTCGCGAGGACACGCAAACGAGGTGCCCCTTTGGCAACGGGGCAACAAGACCTCCGCCGACCTTCAGCGAGACGGAGGCTGGTCACCCAGGTGAGTTCCCGGTTTCTTGGGCCGCCTCGTCCCATTTAAAATTTTTCGCTTAGTGTATGCTTTTGATCGCAGACCTCGAGTGCTGAGCTCAAACTTACCCATTTTGACGATGGCTGTTATCCGAGCAGTCCGAGTCCGAGGAGGAGGATACATTTGAGTTGGTCCTGCCGCCTCTTTGCGCCTAACGCGACTCCGGGTCGCCGAGCCCGGTTTTGGCCGGTGGGTATGACCAGGCCTCGGCGATTCGGACGATGAAGAGCTCCACCCAGAACCAGTAGCTGGATTTTGACACCGGCGAGGCCCATGATCACTGCTGTTGTCGACTCTCCGGCCACCGCGAGGGAGGATGCCCAGAGCCATGGCGTGCCCGAGTCGATACCCGAGCTCCCGACCACGGCCGCCCAGCGCCGAGGTCGCGACCCGCCGCCACATGAAGGTGACCAGCGCAGGGCTCCGCAGACCTCTACCGAGCGGCCGCGTGGGCACCGAGGCGGGCACCCCGGCTGAGGTCGAGAACCTGTGTGGCGACGCCGCCGGCCCCTTGGAGCCGGAGACGGTGGGGCCCCGACCGTAGAGGCCGGGACTAGTACCGCCGTCGCGCCTTCCCCGGTCGCCGATGAGCCGAACCCACCGGAGGAGGTGTTTGACGACCTGAGCCACCTCAGGGGCAGTAACTCAAGGCCACCGCCCGGCCGCGCCAGTGTGGTCGAGGTCGACCTCGACACTGGCACGGCGGTCGACCAGGAGGAGGAGATCCCCCGCAATCGTATTGACGACCGCGAGGAATTTACCCGCACGCGCCTGGAAGGCCATCTCCGCAAGGTAAGGGTCTTCCTGCGCATCTCGTAGTTGGTAGTCTGAGCTCCTTGTCCCCTCTCATTTCGGGCCTCCCCTTTCATCGTGAAGGTGATCGACCATGCCTCTCAAGGGCTTCAAGGCCTCCGAGAGCACGCCGATGTGCTTAGGGACCTCCTGAACGCGATCGAGGCGCGGGAGGTCGAGCGTGCCAGGCTTATCAGTACAATCGAGGTCGAGCAAGGGGAGCTCGAGCAGAAGGCCCAGGAGCTCGACGACCTACGCCAGACGATGAGGGCGCAAGAAGTGGCTCATGCGGCGGAGCTCGAGCAGGCCAGGGCCTCCGAACGCGACCATGGTTATAAGGTCGTGGAGCAAGAACACGCACGGTCAGCCAAGGCGCTCGAGGTCGAGCGGGCCAAAGTCGATGCTCTGGAGAAGGCTGCTGCAGAGCGGGCGCCTCCCTTACCGGAGGCGTCCCCCGAACTCGAGGCCAAGATCCTGGAACTCGAAGAGAAGCTCGGCCGCGCCAACAAGGCGGTCGAGGACGAGCGGGCCAAGGTCGAGGCACTGGAGAAGGCCGCCGCGGAGGTTTCTTCTTTGGCGAAAGTGTCCCCCGAGCTCGAGGCCAAGGTCTCGGAGCTCGAAGGGAGGCTCGAACGTGCTAAAAGGGCGGCGACAAGCGCGATGGCCCAGCTCCAAGACGAACGGCGCCGAGCTGCGGACGCCTCCACGGTGGCCCTCCAGAACCAGAGTGAGCTATCAACCCTGAGGGCCAAAGTCGCCGAGCTCGAGCAAGAGAAGCTTGCTCGCGAGATGGCCGACCTCGTCCCTGTTGTAAACCCGTAGCTTGGGGATACTTGTAAGTCTTTCTTGCTTCGCCTGTTTGCCGTGGCCGTGCTCTTTAGGTCGTGCGCCGGTAGGGTAGCCTTACCCAGCCCCCGTTGTGCCCGAGGTCGAGTGACGCGTGCCTTGGGCACAAGACGCAGATACGGACGACAGGCCACGACCTGCAAAGTTGAGGAACAATTCGCAAAGGTAGAAGGACACGAAGCGAACATCGTTAAGTAGATTAGAGCTCGTACGGCCCTTGCAACCATACGCATTGCTCGACCGTCAAAGCGGCGAGGTCCTTGGCTCGAGCCCGGGCACAGGGGAGAGCTAGATTGCGAAGAGGTTCGGCTTACGTTTAGCTCGTCCTCTGAGGGTGAACGTAAAAACCCGCGTCACTTAGACTAAGAGCGAATGCGCTGCGCACGAAGGTCGTGTTCGAAAAGGGAAGGAGCCGCCGAAAAAGAAAAGTAGCAACACAAGTGGAAGCAGATATAAAAGGGCAAAAATGAAAGACCAACTTTTATTGAAATGTGAGGCATAGAGGTTACACATAAAACTTCCGAAGCTGATCTATGTTCCACGAGCTAGAGAGCTCTCTCGCCATCGGCATCGCTAGCCTGAAGCTCCGTGCGATCTGCTGAAACAACTCTATAGGGGCCCTCCCACCGTGGGGATAACTTGTTGGTGCTGGACGAGCTCTGAATCCGCCTCAGGGCTAGGTCCCCAACAAGGAGCTTCCTAGGTCGTACCGACCGAGACGCATGTCTGCGAAGAGCTTGCAGGTAGTGCGTTGATCGTAGCAGTGCACGGCATCTTACTTCTTCTGCGAGGGTGAGGTCGAGAGACCGCTTGTGCTCAAGTCGACTTGGTCGACCAAGTCGACTCGGCAGAGCCAGCCGTGACCTCGAGGCAGATTTGGGCGGCCATCAAAACGAAGCCTGAAGGGCGTGGACCTTGTGGCTCGGCTTGTCGTGGTCTGAATAGACCATAGGACGGTGGGAAGTTCGCCCACCTGTGCCTTGCCGTGACGGCCGAGCTCATCGCAACTCGTTTTTTACGCCCGACAATTTGTCCGTTGGCGACTCCGCACTCCGTTGCTTTGGGGTGAGCCAACGGGTTAAGCATATTTTGATGCCGAAGTTCTCGCAAAACTCCCGAACAACTCACCGTAAACCGGGTATCGTTGTCGCGATAAGTTTGCATGGAACCCGTGCACTGGTGACCACGAACAAGCGGAAGAAACGAACCGCCCCGAAAGCGCTATGGTCGAGACCGGTTTAGCCTCTATCCACTTGGTGAAGGTGTCGACGGTGATTTAACAGAACTTCTTCCCCTGCTGCTTGAGGAAAAGGGCCGAGGATGTCCAGCCCCCATGTCGAGAAGGGCCAGGCGAGCGGGATGGTCTGGAGCACGTAGGCGGGCTGATGCGACTTCCGGGCGTGGAACTGGCATGCTCGGTAGGTGCGGACGATATCCCGAGCATCCTGAAGCGCCGAAGGCCAATAGTACCCCATACGGAAGGCCTTGCCGACCATTGTCCTGAAGAGTGCGCCCCACAGAGGCCTAAGTGAATGTCATGTAGGAGGTACTTACCCTCCTCCGTGGAGATGCACCGCGTCAGATCTAAACATTTCGCTCAGAGCTTCTCGACGAAGCGTGTTTAGACTCGCCCCGCTTGACCTGCCTCGGCAGGTCGGGTGGCATGTCGCCCGCAAGGAAGCTGTGGATGGCCTCGCCCAGAGGGGATACCGACCACGCCGAAAGCACGACCTCTTGGTCGGAGATCGATGGGGCCGCCAAAGGTTCTGTGATGACATCGGGTGGGATATCGTCGTCGGAGGAGCCGAGCTTGGAGAGGAAGTCCGCTGGAGTTGTCTCTCCGGGATGTGCTTGATCTCCAAGTTCGAACCACTTCTCCATCTTGCGATCTCGGCGAGGTATTTTGCCATCGAAGTTCCCCGAGCTTTGGTAGTCCTTGTTGAACCGGTTGATGACGAAGCCGAGTCGCCTTCACGACCAGCGGGCGACACCCAAAGCCTTGTAAGCTCGAAGCCCGCCAAGAGGGCTTCAGACTCGCCACATTGTTGGTCATTTGGGAAGCCAAAACGAATTGCGTACCTCAACTTGTCGCTTGCTGGGTAAGGATAAGGATCCGGCCGAGCGCTTGAAGGACCTCGAGCCATCGAAGAACATGACCTGTGGCTTCTCCTCTTCATCTTGAAGCTCGAGCGGCGGGCGACGCGTCGCCGACCACGAAGTCGCAAGCACTTGCGACTTTATGGTCGTGGCTGCCACGACCTCGACGCCGAACGCCGCCAGCCCATGGCCCATTTGGCGATTCGCCCTCCACCCTCCGGGTTCTCAGATGTCCTCGAGCGGGGAAGTTGCTCGGGACGACCACGAGTGCACCCGAAATAGTGCCGAGCTTGCGCTGAAGCCATGAGGAGGGCATATACTTGCTTCAGACTGCGGGTAGCGCTCCTTGGCCGTGCAAGACCTCACGACATAATAGATGGGTGTTGCTGGGACCCCCGCCCGCCACCGGGACAAAGACTAACGGCGTGGGTGGTGGCCGAGGTAGAGCAAGAACCTCTCGCCAAAGTTGTGGCGTAGTGAGGAGGGGTGGGGACGACAAGTATACCTTCAAATCGTCGAAGGACCGCTGTGCTTCTAGAGTCCACTCGAAGCCCCCGTGCTTGCGCAGGGTTTGGAAGAATGGGAGCCCACGCTCGCCGAGCCTCGAGATAAACCTACTGAGGGTGGCCATGCGGCCAGTGAGGCTCTGCACTTGCTTGATCGAAGTCGAGGGCGCCATCTTCTCGATTGCCTTGATCTTTTCCGGGTTCGGGCCGACCCCTGAGCCCCCGATCATGTAGCCGAGCACCTTCCCCGACGCCGCGCCAAATACGCACTTCTCGGGATTGAGCTTGATCTTGTGCTGGTTCAGGTTGGCGAAGGTCTCTTCGAGGTCGCGAACGTGGTCGTCCTCGGCGGGGCTTTTGACGATGATGTCGTCCACGTAGACCTCAAGGTTTCGCCCGATCTGGGGTTCGGTTTTGGTCATCGACGCTGAAATGTGGCCCCGTGATTGCGCAGTACTCAAACGACATGGTCAGATAGCAATAGGTGCCAAACGGCGTGACGGCGAAGTCTTGCTCGCTGCCGACCGCCGACTTGATCTGGTGGTATCCCGAGTAAGCATCCAAGAAACTCAACATCTTGGCATTCGCGGTGGAGTCGACGATCTGGTCGATGCGCGGAAGTGGAAAGTTGTCCTTTGGGCAAGCCGAGTTCAACCCCGTATGGTCGACGCACATTCTTCACTTTCCTCCCTTCTTCTGCACGATGACCGGGTTGGCCAGCCACTCGGAGTAATTGATCTCACGAATGAAACCGGCCTTCAGGAGTTTGTCAAGGTTATCCTTAATAACCGTGACTTTCTCCGGAGAGAAGCGACGCAGCTTCAGCGCGCATGTGTCGAGCCGGATCCCACTCGCAACTTGTGCTCGATCACCTCCCTCGACGCCGCATGTCCGCGGGCTCCCTGCGTAATATACCTTTGTTGGCGCTGGAAGGAAGGTGACGAGCTCGAAGTTCCTATTTGGAACTCAACTCGGCCGAGACGTGGACGCACCTGGTCGGGTCACTTTCATCGAGCGGCACGGCCTTCGTTGCCCCACTGGGCTGGATGGCCATATCGGCGGCATTCTTCGCCGCCGCCCGCCACGCTGGGCAAGATGCTCGCAAGAGCCAAGGCCTTGGTCTCGCATCCATGTGCCACCGCAGTCGCCCCAAGACGGTAATGATGCCGCTAGCCGGCGACTTCATGCATCGGTGGCTATAGTGGTTGGCGGCCATGAACTTGACCAAGGCGGGCCGTCCGAGGATGGCGCTAGACGGGAGGTCGCTCGACCACCTCGAAGGTGACCAGTTCGGTGCGAACGTTGTCCGAGCCGCCGAAGGTGATGGGCAAGACCACCGCCCTGTGGGAATGGTCGAGCCCCGCACGATCAAGAAGGGAATGGCGACGTTTTGACCTTCGACCGGGAATCAGATCCGGTCAAGCGCCCGCTCAGAGTAAGTTAAGAGAGTGCGCCGCCGACCATGACGCGACCGACCGCGATGTTGCCGATGGTCGGGTCACGACCAAGGCGGTCTTCGTGTCTCGGGCCATACCAGGAGAGCGCCCTCTCAAGAGAAGGTGATGGTGGCCCCACCCCACTGGTGGTCGCCGATGGGCTTCCTGGCGACTGGTAGATGGTCCATGGCGTGCCTTGACTCGCTACCGTCCAGAGGGCCGACGAGCCACCGAAGATGACATCGATCCAAAGACTCGCCTTCTTTGGAACTCCAAATCGAGGTCGTCGTGTTCCGCGCCAGCATTCACCCGGTCAGGCTGGTCGTCATCCTTCGGGAGCACGGGCATCTCACCCCACCCATCATAGAAAGCGTCCAGCTTATTCTGCCATGCCCTGCAGACCCGCAGGTCGTGGCCGCCGCCTAATGGAATAGATGAACTTCGTCATATCTCGTCGCCCACGGCTATGCGGCAGCATCGGTCCGCCGGGTCCGGATCGGTAGCCCTCCCAGCTGAAATTGGTTCTTCGCTCGGTGAGGTCGAGGTCGACCTTGGCGAGGCTTAGGGTCCTCCCGAGCTTGACCTCGACCTCGAGAACCTCGCGGCTGCCATCCGAAATGATCACCATGTAGACCTCCGCCTCGCGATCAAGGCTCGCTTTGGAGGCGACGTCGTGTTCGGCGCCCCTAGAGTTGGAAGGGCCGGCTTCTGTTTGGGTTAGACCGAGCTTGCCTTGGTCGTAGTCACGTTTCCAGCAGACAGCGTCGTCCGCATCCGCGTACCGCTCTGCCATGCGAAAAAGCTTGTTGACGCTGAGCCTCAATGTGATCTCCAGGTCCTCAGTGAGGCGTCGATCACGGACCCCAAACTTGAAGGCCTTGATGACGGCCTCGCCGAAAATGCTCGGGATCAGGTTCCTCGTGCGGATGAATCGCCGCACAAAGTCGCCAGAGCGGCTCGTTTTGCCCCGATGACACGATCCAGTCCTTCTCCTCGGCCGCCAGAATAACTTTGGAAGTTGGAGAGAAGGGCATTTCGATTTGGCGCCACGACTGAAGGAGCCAGCTCGTTAAAAGCCAGTCCTCGCGCCTCTCCGCCTGTGACGGTCGGAAGGTAGTTTGCCATCACGAAGCTCGTCCCCGGCCGCCAGATAGCGGTCGAGTAGATGGATAAGAACTCGTCCGGGTTCTTGGTCCCGCTGAACGCTTCGTCGGTAGCGGCTTGAACCGAGCTAACCACCCGACGCGACGAAGGTCGCTTGAGACGCCATGCACCGTAGGGTCGACAGTGCACGCCGGTCGGGTCATCGCCGACAAGATCCTCGCCGCCCGGACTCGAGTCGTGGCTGGCTCGCGTCTGCCCTCCCATGAGAGCGACCATGGTGCCGCACGGAATCACTGTTGGTAACGCAGCGGTCCCGACCCGCGGCGCTCGGGCGGAATGTTCCGGAGAGGTCCGCAGACCGCCGCCACGACCGGAGTTGCCTAGCTCGGGCTGGTCCTGGTCGGCGGTGCCATGGGGACTTGGCGTCTGGTTAAAGCCTCGCCCCGAGCCCGCTGTCTGGGGTTACCTCTCACAGAGGCGTCCGACGCTGGTGACGGCGCATGACGTAGACATCATTACTCCTCCGGGAGGGTCCTCGAGTGTTGACTTTGGTGCTGCGGAGGTGCGACCTCGGTCGCAGCTCGACGAGTTCTTCGCCGTGGCTCGGCGAAGAGTCTCGACTCGCCCTATCGGGGTCAGCCTATGACCCGAGCGATAGCGCGGAGGCGCTCTCGGTAGGGAGGAGCCCGGGCGGCTCAAAAGACGGCTTGGCCTTCTCCGGCCTCCCGCCGAGAGCGGTGATGGCTTGGTTGATGGCAACTCGCACCATCCGTGAAGCGTCTCAGGGGTCTGGCGGATCATGGTCATCCGCATCTCCTCGGCGCTTGACCGTCCGCCACTAGAACGCGGCCGCCGAGCGGCGGCGGCGGCGGCGAACAGTGACACACGGAGTCGGAGTCCGTGTTCGAGGAAAATCCATCGATGAAGGGCGCCATGCTCCTAGGATCCTGGTGTCGTTCCTACGAAAGAGCGAAATAATCGGGCCCCACGGTGGGCGCCAGCTGTCGACGATCGGGATCGCCAACCGCAAAAAGTGAGGTGGGGGTCAGTGTATTATGGGACCCGAGCTGTGTTTCGCTCAAACGGAGGAAGAAAACAGTCGTGGTGATGGTTGGGGCAAGACGACAATGAGCACGAGACAAGGATTTATACTGGTTCAAGCCCCTGTGATGGTAATAGCTCTAATCCAGTCGCCTTGCGGCGGTGATTCTTGTTATATCGGTATACAGGGGGTGTTTACAAGTCAAGACAGTAATGGCGGCTCCTAGCTCGAGCTGCTGTATATTGTGTCTGTTTTTCTTTCGTCCTCTCGGGAGCCTACGCGTCCTTAGTCTTTATACCTCCCTTGTACGCGACGGCCGGGCGAGATCCCCGGGAAGTGGCCTTCATGCACGCTAGAGGTCAAGCGGTAATCGCCTCGACTTGCCGACACTCGCCTCATCCCCACGAATTCGCTTTGGTAACTGGGCGGTCATATGCCGATCCAAAATCCAAGGCGGACTAGGACTTCGAACGTGATCTCGCTCGAGCTCAAGTCGCTGGGTCGAAGCTCGAGCCCATCGCGCTTCTAGGTCGAAGCGCCAAGATGCACCCGGCCAGTGGGTCGGGCCTCACGAGCTTGGGGGACCCGTTGACCGCACGCCGGCCGGTCAAGGAGCATCCAGCCCTCGTCAATTATAATCATCCAGAAAAAGTAAATGTCCAATGGATGAAAAGGTATATAATTGATGTAAAAAGGCCATGCATAAAAGAATTATGTTCCTCATCCAATACTCCTTGATAAAATAGTACTGAAATGAGAGAAGAGGAGACAATAGTACTCAAATTAAATGTATAAAACAATTTCTACATTAATTAGCACTACAAAACAAATTAAATGTATAAAACAATTTGTGAGCACTTATTGATTTACTGAGATTTTATTTGTTGTAAATATTTGTAGATGGATCAAAGATGGATGTATGAAGCGGACCGTCGCGATAGAGAGTACTTTAACGGTGTGACTAGTTTTCCGACGCTGCACAATGCGCACAAGTCAAATAAGTGATGGACTATATTTGCTGCCCGTGCATCGATTGCAAGAATGAGAAGCAATTTTCGAACATTGAGGCGATCCGTGCACACTTTCTTCGAAGGGGTTTCAAGCCTGCCTATACCTGTTGGACCGAGCATGGTGAAGATGAGATTGTACGTGAAGGGCATCTGATTGATGATGAAGACAACGACTTGACCGCGGTGGAAAATACTTTCGTCGACACCCAAGAAGAGACATTCATCGATAACCATGAAGATGATCTAGAACAGATGTTGCATGATGGGGAGGAGGACCTCACGAGTGAAAGGGATTTTCGTAAGTTTCAACAGATGATAAAGGATTCTACAACACCCTTGTACCCAAAGTTGCAAAGAGGAGTTCAAAAGTCGCATGTTGTGCTTACGCCGCTGCAATTGAAGGCAAGCAATGGTTGGTCCGATAAGAGTTTCACGAGCTGTTAGGTTTCTTCAGAGATGTCCTTCCGAGGGTAACGGTTGCCAAGAACCACGCACTGCCAAGCAGTTGTTTGTTCGCCGACCGGAAGTGCTAAAATACACGATGTCAAAACGATTGCATATTGTATCGCAATGAGTTTGCAAATTTGGATGCATGTCCCGCTTGCAAAGCATCTCGGTATAAGCGCCGCGATGACGATATCGAGGGCAAGTAAGAAGAAAAGACCTTCACCAAGGTGGTGTGGTATTTCCTATAATCCCCGCTCAAGCGCCTGCTTATAACAAAAGGCATGCTCAATTGCTGCGATGGCATGCCGAGGAGCGTAAAAGGATGGAATGCTTAGACACCTCGACCGACCAAGTGGAGGAATATCGACGAAAATACAAGAAACACTTTGCATATGATATGAGGAATATAAGGTTCGGACTCAAGATGGATGGGATGAACCCTTTCGCAACATGAGTAGTCGCCATAGCACTTGGCCGGTGACTTTATGTATGTACAACCTTCCTCCTTGGCTTTGCATGAAGCGGAAGTACATTATGATGCCGCTATCGATCCAAGGGCCGAGGCAACCGGCAACGATATTGATGTGTTCCTCAAACCACCGTTGAAGATCTTACGGTATTGTGGAACGATTGTACGGGTATGGGATGAGTCTAAGAGAGAACTTCATGCTACGGCGTTGTTGTTCGCATCATCAATGATTACCCCGCTCTTGGCAATCTTTTGGGCCGACTATAAAAGGATTCAATGGATGTGCATTGCATGGGTGATACAGGAGCCGTGGCTGAAATATCGTCAAAAATGTGTTACATGTGGCATCGAGGTTCCTTCATAAGGACCACCCGTGTCGCAACAACAAGAGAGCTTTTGACGGTATAAAGGAGATCGCTTCACTCAAACATCGCAACGGCAAAGAGATATTTGTGGTGTAAAGGATATTAAAATTATCCATGGAAAGGGAGGAAGTACATCGGCCCCGAAGTTCGGTGATACTCCTTTGTGGAAAAAGAGATCAAGATTTATGGACCTACCTTATTGGCAACACTGGATGTTCGACATGCTATCGATGTCATGCATATAGAGAAGAACGTGTGTGAAACTTGCTTGGTATTTTACTAGACATACCGCAAAACAAAAGATACACTCAAGGCACCGGATGGACCTCGAAAGATATGAAACTCGTGAAGGAGCTGCATCATGAAGATCTCGGGTCAAGGAAAAAAGTACCTTCCCGCACTTGCTACACTTTAAGCAAGATTGAGAAAATTAGCGTGTGTGAGTGCTTGCACGGAGTCAAAGTTCCGCTCGGGTTATTCTCGCCAACCTAAAGAGGCTAGTCTCAATGAAAGACTTGAAATTAGTTGGTATGAAGTCTCATGATTGCCACGTGATGATGACACGATGTCGCTTATAGCAATTAGGGGTTCTCGCCAGAGAAAGTGCGAGACCCAATTATAAAGTTGTGTTCATTCTTCAACGCGATTTCACGAGAAGGTCGTCGACCCGCTGAAACTAGATAAGCTGCAAAGAAGACGTGATCCACACTCTATGCCGCTCGAGATGTGCTTCCTTCATCCTTCTTCGATATTATGGTCCATCTCATTGTTCATATTGTGAAAGAGATACGCTTGGCCTCTGTTTCTACATCGATGTACCCTTCGAGAGGTTCATGGGGGTTGTGAAGAAATATGTTCAGAATCGACATCGGTAGGAAGGGTGCATTGCGGAAGGTTGGGGAACCGAGGAGGTCATCGAAGTTCTGATCGATTACATGGATCTCAAACCGATTGGTGCCCGTATCTCGCCATGAAGGAGGCTACAAGGAAAGGGACACTTGGTCGTAAATCGATCCGCATAAATGATCGTGCTTCATTCACGCAAGCACATTTTACTGCTTCTGCACCAATCGGCTAGAAGCGCCCCCCGATGTCGACATGCACAAGAACATGCTACGAAGACAAAACCCATGTAAGTCTGAGGTTTGGATCGCGAGAGAGCACAGAGATAACTTTGGAGATTGGTTGCTTAGATACATGATGCATACGCAAACAGAGTGCGCTCAATTGAGAACGCTGGCTAAGGGACCATCATATACAATTTTGACATTTGAAGGATACGACATCAATGGGTATACATTTTATACGAGAGCACAAGATAAGAAGAGCACCAACCAAAACAAGGGGTCCGTATAGATGCTTATGACAGGAATGGCAATATGCGACGCGTTCACGGATTCATAGAAGAGATTTGGGAGCTTGACTATGGGCCTTTGAAGGTCCCTCTCTTCGGTGCCGCTGGGTCGAAGCTACCTAGGGCGTGAACATCGACAAGTACAAGATCACTACCGTGGACTTCAAACACGCGGATACTGAGAGAAGAACCATTTGTACTTGCGAATGTGTTACACAAGTTTTCTTTGTGAGGGATCCGGTGACAAGGAACGCCACGTGGTTCTTCAATCAAAAAGAAAGATTGTGGGAGTTGAGAATGTAGTCGACGAGGAAGACTATAACCAGTTTGATGAGCTTCCTCCTTTCGGTGAGAACATCGACCTAGGTCTCATGGAAGACATAGAGGAAGCTACATACATACGCCGCGATCATAACGAAGGTCGGATTGTAACTTAGTTGTGTAATTAAGGATATGCTTTATTTTGTATGAAGGTCAAGCTTCAATTTGTGATATAAACATTTTGTACGAAGAACATGTTTTATTTTGAAATTTATGGAGTATTGATTATTATAGTCAATCAGAAAGAGTAAATGTCCAATGGATGAAGATGAGATAGTAAGAGCAAGTTTTTATTGATTATTCCTAATTAACTGAAATTTTAAATAAAACAAAAAGGGAAAACTCCAATGTTTATATTTGGGGTTTTTTTACAAATAAATTAGCAATTTGTATGAAGCCTTAAATAGCTCTTATTTGGTTGGGCTAAAGAAATTCCAATGTTTGTATTTGGTTGGGCTAAAACAGGCGTGCCAATTTTCCTTGTCAGGTGGAAGAAGTCCTGCCATGGCAAAGATTTGCCACCGCGCCACGACCACTTCGCCATAGCGCACAATGAACATCGATGCCGGCTGACAAACGAGAATGCATACACTAATAAACACATCGATTGCCACGCCATAGTCTACAACCGTAGTAATAGATATATATCACGCGACTACAATGGAACATCACGGCACAACTATTACAACATCATCGCCGGTTCATAAATGATCGCGGTAATATTGCCGGATATCGCTGCGGGTCTTAAACGAACCGGCAGTGATAATGATTTTTAGTGCGGGCCGCTTATGACCAGAAGGATATTAATATTACCGCCGGTCATTTATGAACCGCAGTGATGTTTGTAATTATTATCGCCGGTTCTATAACAAGCCTAGAGAGATAATATATCACCTTTGTCGGTTCACTTCTTTGAGCCGGCAGTAATAATCCTCCCTATATATACGCCACTCCCCAAGACTTGGCCATTTCCCGTGACTTAGCCATTTCGCAATCTGTTTGGAGTTCTTCTCTGCGCCTCTAGCCGCCGATCTCCCCACGCCGCCCTCCAGGCTTGGCGACGCCTCCCTACGCTTCCCCGACGCCGACTCTCCCCGCGCGGCCCTCTGCGGCGATTCTCCTCCCGCGCCAACCCTCCTGCGGTGCCTCCTCCCCGCCCGGCCCTCCTCCGCTGAGCCCTCCCCTCGGCCCTCCTCCCATGACCCTCCACGACTGCCCTCCTGCGGTGCCTCCTCCTCGACCCTCTCGCCACGGTAATGTTGCTCGTGATGATTCTAGGTTTTCGGCGTTATTGCTCTGTGATGTTGCTCGTGATGATTCTAGGTTTTCGGCGTTATTGCTCTGTGATGTTGCTCTCGTGATGTTGCTCTGTGATGATTATACGGTTGGCGATGCTATTGCTCGTGATGATTCTAGGTTCTCGGCGTTATTGCTCTGTGATGTAACTGATGTTGCTCTGTGATGATTCCTGGGTTGGCCGATGCTATTGCTCTGTGATGATTCTAGGGTTCTCGATGATATTGACAATTGTTCAGTAAATAAGGCCTTAAGTTGGTAGACTAACATGCATTGACAATCGATGATTCTTGGGTTCTCGGCGTTATTGCTCTGTGATGTTTCTCTCGTGATGATTCTAGGGTTGGCGATGCTATTGCCCCGTGATGATTTAAGGCCTTATTTACTCAATTAATTGTTTTGCCCTTCGCGGATGAGATGAAGGTTCAATCTTCATTCAAACCCAATAATCGAGAGCAATCATACGTAATTACCTCCATATGAATGACATAATGTTGTCTTTATGTGATCTGTTGCCATATGTATCTTGCTATCTCGCTGAAATTGTATAAGCTTGTTGTCTCTGCTTAGTTCAATCCTATGTTGCATACCGATTCATTACATATATATTAGCATTCAGTTCTCAATTAATTACTCTCTTGTCATTAAAGTGATGAAATATTGTTTATTTTCAATAAGGTAAGGTTGTCACATATTCATCGCGCAGCGCTCAAGAGACAGGGCCCAACTTATATATTCTTTAGAATATTATTTTATTGCTCAATAAAAATAATGAATTTCAAATCCACACTTAAGAATGTTCAGACGCATGAAATAAGGTTCTTCATTCAGCTAGTATCAGATGCTCTTCTCGACAATCGGTTATAAAGTGAAATAATCAGACATGATCTTTCTTCAACGGTTCCAAGATTCTAATGTCACCGATGGGTCAAGAACGGCCGCAACGCAACGATACGCTGTTGTCAGTAGAGTCCATCGGCGCATTAGGTGCCGCCGCTGAGAAGGTCCTCGCTCGACGGACCAAGACTCGCAAAAGCATGGTCGCCAGAGTGCATACGATACACCGATGAAGAAGGCCACGAGGTGACGGCTTGGTTGACATGGAGCCGATCGCCCGCTTTTTGGTGTAATAGGCTACTAACATTCTAGTTGTGGATTTATAACCTTATTTTATTTTTTGAAAATCATATTAGTGTGGAATAAGAATGATTCATTATTTTTATTGAGCAAATAAGTATATATGTGAATTGTCAATTGTATATGTATCATGTGTAAGTATATGTGATCCTGATAAGTATATGTGAATTATCACTGTATATGTATCATGTGTAAGTATATGTGAAATTGTATATGTTCTTTGTTACCGCCTCCTCCGTCTACTTAAAGTAGGTGGTCAGAGAATCGATCCATGCGATTAAGATTTTGAATCAATCCAGCTAATATATATGTACGTTACAGTATTATCTAATGCATGACAAAATGGTGATTACGCCTTATATATGCACAACATTGATATATATGCGAAGATTCATCTCATGATTTTGTTAATTTAAAATTCTAGAAAACTTGCCACACATGGCCTCTCACAATGGACAAGTGCCGGATGGCGCTGAGCCCATGGACCAAAGCCCAGAGCGAAGCCCGACAGAGTTCCTCAACTTGGAACAAGTCGAGGCAACAAATGTACATGAGGTAAGTCTTTACTAGGATTATTTCAGAGGATATGCTTCCGATGAAATTAGAGCAGAGCCAAACGACTAATGAAACAATCAAAATGCAGTGGTCGACAGCTAGTGCACCGAGCCAACGTCATGGACGAGGTCCCAAAGAAGCTGCAAGACAGTGAACGAAGGTGATAGTTGAGCTTAGTGTACGGAGAACCATTTATACCCCAGCCATTGCTTGGGCCATATCGACAAAGCATGGGTCCGGCTAGAGATAATGTGCCCATCATCTACAAATCATGGACACGTCAACATGATTCTCCGTCAGATGTTCCCGGCGACATCAAGGAAACATTGTGATGAGTTGATCGTGAAGTTTCAGCCTCAAGATCAGCTTGAGATTGCCAGAAACATGCACTAAGCGCTATGGGAATCGCATGGAAGAACCGAAGACAAAGCTGAATAAGGAGTACGCCAAGAAGGATCAAACGCCGATTTTAATAAATTCCCGAGGTTACAAAGAATTTTGGGATGAATTCAAGGAATATAAGATATCCGATGAAGCCCAAAGCTATCACCAGCCAGTAACAAGGCAAATTCGACAAGAACATTTACCCCCATGTGCTAGGCACCGTGGCTACGTGAGGAAAGTACCAAAGTGGATGCACGGAAGAACAATTAACACTTATCGGAGTTGTTATCGCGACGCCTCACATGGCCCCAAGATCGAAGCTAATCGCCGCTATGCGAGGGGAGCTACTCGCTTGATGATGGCAGCTTAAGCTTCGTGGTTTACAAAGACGAGGAAATCTCAAGGAAGATCGAGATGCCCACTCCGGTTATTCAGGCTCCTTCCCGCTAAGAAGGGAGGACGACGAGCTAACACGCGCTTTGGGTAATAGGGAGCACCCCGGTCGCACAGAGGGGTTGGCTTGGTGCTCGAAAGCAAGATTCCCAGAGGATGCCTATATGTACAAGCCACCAAAGAAATCCGACAAGAACAATTGAATGAACGGTACGAGAAATAGAAGACCGGATGCACGTAAGGGAAGTCGAATTTGAAGAATAGATGAAAGTGATGCGAGAAATGGTAACAAAGGTCCGAGCGAACGCTACCACATGACGAGGTCATCAAATCACATGACGAAGTCCCGCCGGTTCTCAAAGCACTAAGCATCCGCTAACCCTCCCAAGAGGACTCGGCTGCGGTAGTTTTCTGTGGACAAAATCATCGAGCCGACACGCCGCAACCGCAGACCGCTCGTAGCGTAACATTACCATCAAGGTGGTCAAGGGATGGCTTGGCCATGCAACGAGGGGCGATGATGCATAACCGCCCAATTCCTGGATACGCCAGAGTTTCAGATGATGCGTGGTTGATGATACAAAGAAAGTGGAGGTTGAGATCACGGCGAGGAGGGCAAAGTCTTGGACAAAGCATGGGCACATTCATCGCGTGGCGCAAGCGCTATATAAAGTTTGCCTCAGAAGATTACAACGACGATGATGTTAACAATGATGACGAGGCGGAGTCTCCATCTAGGAACAGTCCTCCTCCTCCGGTGTCATCGAAGAAAGCTCCTTCTCCTGCTCCAGCGCCACCCAGGAAAAGTCCTCCTCCTCCGCCGTCACCCATGAAAACTCCTCCTGCCCCAGCGCCACCCAGGAAAAGTTGTCATGGCCTCAAATTCGAAATCAACTCCTGACTTCAACGAATATCCTAAACTGCTACTTAGAAGAAATTCCAAACTCAGCAGAGTTTAAGAGCTAGAAATATCAGTGTGCAACTACGATTTTCGTCAAATGCTAATTTAAAACATAGCATCAAAAATTGAATCCATGTGCTAAAAATTTTTTTTTGGGGGCTTAGCCATTTGCTTACTAGTGGGGTCATGGGGGGGACTCAACATATTAAAGCTATTGAGAGCAGCAAAAGAAGCAGGTCACACATTTTTCTTCCTGCCCTTTTCCCCCAACCAAAAACCCCCCCTCTTCCAGCCTTTTTTTTAAGCAGCCGCACCCCCTCTTTTTCCTCTCCAAACCATCTTCCTCCTGCTGCCTCCTCCAGCAGCACTTCTCCTGGTGGCTCCTCCCCCATTCCAGCACATCCCTGGGCGCCTCCCTTCCCTCCCCCACAAGCAGCAGCAAGCACTCCTCCTGCAGCACCTCCCCAAGGCGTCTCCCTCCCTTCCTCTTCCACTCCCTTGAGGTGAGGCTCTCCCTAGGGTTAGGGTTTGGTGTTTTCTGGTTTTGGGGGCTGCAAGGGTAGATTTGTGGGCTTTGGAGTGTAGAGATTTGAGTTTTTGATGGGGAATAACCATTCTAGGGTTTGGAGCAATGTTCTGAATTTTCGAGTAGATTTCATAGCTACTGTTCGGGTTGATTTGAGCAAATTCCGAGTATCTCCTGCTAGGTTGGCTGTAGAGAAAGTTGTGGGTAATGAAATTATCTTTCATCTCCAACTGGAATCACTCAATTTCGTTAACCCAGCTGAAAGTTATGGCAATTTTAGTGCCTGCTGCTCTGAAAATGCTGAAGATTTCGGGTAGAAACTTGAGCTATGAATAAAAATTAGTTAGAGGCCGGATTAGAAATTAATTTTGCCTGTGAAGTTTTAGGAAATTTCATGTAGATTATAAAAATGTCATCCTTTACTCAATTCCATTAAGTATAGCAATTTATATGATGAAGTTTGTGCATGCTATTCTGAAACACTGAAATTTCTGAAACTCTGAAACTGTTCTCTGTTCCTGGACGAACTGGGAATTCTCTGAGCAGAATCTGGGTGATTGGCTAAATCCAGGTTGTAGGCCTATGTCTTGTGGTCGTTTCGAGTATAAGTTTGCTCAATTTGATCAAACGGTTCAAAAGTTATGGCCATTTATATCAACGCTGCTCTGAAATCAGTTTGTGCTGAAAATTTCAGACTTTGGGACTAAAGTTCAGAGTTTAATTGCAAACTTTAAATTTGTATTCTGAATGTTATGATGCATGGTAATGTTAGATCACCCTCTTGTGGTCTTTTCGAGTCCAAGAAGTCATTTTTTGGGTTAGCCAAATAAAAGTTATACTTGTTTAGAGGAATGTGCTTGTTATTTTCAGATTTGTGCTATAGAATAGAAATAGAGAGTAGCATTGTAGTTTTTGTTCTTAAATTGAAATGAATGCTTGCACTTTTGGATTGGTCATGAGGATGCCTTTAGTATTTCATCTCATATGCATTGCATGCATCTCATTTTTTTTCCATACATTGTGATCGTGTAGAGAATGAACCCGCAGTGGTTAACGCGGCGGTGACCGAGGGGGTTACCGGAGAGCCAACCATTATTGAAAATCTAGCAGAAGCTCAAGGCAAGCACCTAAGCATGTTTAACCTTATACGATTGTATTTTAGCTTAATAATTTGCTTATTGGATGATTACGCCTGCATTAGGAATTGAAATGTGGATAGGACTAGAACCTAATTGCTGCACTTTCACCCATTGATAATTGTTGAATACCTTCCTTGGAACTAGTACATGGGTATTTATATTGTGTCCATGCTTAGTTTGCTTAGACGTTGGTATGGGCCAAGTGGTGGAAGGTTCCATCACTTGAGTTTAATTATTTCACACTATTGGGTTGTAAATGGAAATGGTTATGTTTGAAATGTAAAATTGAGACCGGCGAGAGGGTTGGATCATTTGGGTGTGGAGACTCAAATGTCGTAGTCTCGCCTCGTGTTGGTTAAGGACTGATCCGTTGTTTGCTATGTTGATCGAGCACACTTTGTTGATCGCATGCCCGATATAATGGTACGGTAAGCCACCCTTTCATGGCATACTACTCAATGGGTCATGCCCTCATGCGATTGGACGTGGTTGAGGGCGAGGCCTAGGTCTCTCTCGAGGGCTAAGCGAGGCTTGAGCCACTCGAGGGAGGTTGCTAGGTGCTCGGGCCGCATGAGGATGGTTCAACGAGTAGATATGGATGGGAGGAGGGTTGACATGAGGTTCCTTGTGGCACATGTCGTGCGATTGATGATCCCCTGCAGGGTGAATAAGCGATTCGAATTGCCGCGCTCTCGGATATGAGCACGCTTGTATCATCCGACACTTCAACGTAGTAATAACTTAAATTGAAACTAGTTGGTATACTTGATGTTGATACTTGTTTATGCTATTATTTGCTCTCTTTAATGTTTAAATTCAGCTTTCACTCTAGTAATAGGTGCTGTCCATAACTGCTATGAATTTGACAAATTGTGTAGTTGAATGTGATTATGCAACAAAGTAAGCTTTTCCGCACTTTTACCTTAAGCTTATACCTTGCTACATCCCAATGCATATGCCTTCGAGTCGGTCATATATGGACCACGGGTAAGTCTTGCGAGTACCTTCTGTACTCATGCTTCTGCTTTGTGGTTTTCAGGTGAGGACACCGGCGGGTGTGAGTTCTACCCGTTTTGCTTCTCGGTGGTCGGGCGGGACACCGAATGAGGCTAAGCTCGACGTTGCACACGCCCGGAAGTGTTCAGGGGCAGGACACTTCCGGAGATGTCTTACTTTTGGTTTAACTTGGTGGTTGTATGTCATTTTGTTGTATAGTTAGCTTCCAAACTATGTCATGGCTATGTTTAAATACTTGTTTAATTCCGTTGTCGAACTTTAATGTATCGCCATGCTTAGCTCAGGTCTGGGTTGTTGTTTTTATGCATGTCTGTTTATATTGTGGTTGTGGTTGTGATATACTTGGTTAATTGCTCTTATGTCTGCTGAGTGGATGTCCGTACTTCTAGGGGCGTCATGCCGAAATTTTGTAGATTTTATGAGTCTAAGTAGGATCTTGCGTGTTGTCTTAGTTGTGAGTCTGTTGTGTGGTTGTCTGGTTTGTCTTTGTGTTTTGGTTTTTAGTTGTTTGTTGTGCTTCCGCGTTGCGTGTCTGGTCGTGAAGTTTTGGGTTCGTTGCCCCCTTTATGCGAATTGAATTGATATAGCAATGGAAACCGGTATATGGGCGATCCTCGGCGAAGCTTCGGTCGCATACCGGGGAATACTGGATTGTTATCGAGTTATTCAATGGGATACTTGGTTGTCCTAATTGGGCTTGGGTGTTAGCATCGTGAGCACCATCGGTGATCCGCTGCTAACCTCCAACCGATAAGGGTGACCGACATTCAAATAACTCGAGGACGGTCGGGCGTCCTCACAAAAGTCCTTCTCCGCCACCCAAGAAAACTCCTCCCCGCTCCAATACCACAACATACCAAAGTGCACCGCGATCTGAACATTCTTCATGGTCGGGGAAAAGTTTGTCATCTGTGAAGCTAGCCAAAACTCTTAGCAAGAAACGACCATATGAAATGACCGATTTAAGAAACACAAAAGAAGTAAGCGCCTATGTAGAAGAGCACTTCAAGAAGACGCCACCACCGCTAAGATTGAAATCGAACTCGCTAAACGGATTTCTTCCTCGACTTAGCGAAGGTTAAACAAACAGACGGATAATCAAGCTCCTCAACCTAGCCAACTATCGACTACGATCGCGATCTCTAGGAAGAAATCTAAAGGAGATGGTGGTAAAGCGCTTGTTGCCGGAAGCCAAAGTGGTGTCAAGGGCGCAGCACTGTAAAGTGGCCATTCGTTAACGGGAAGCTTTTGTCAAGATCCAAATAAGGAGGTCAAACCGACCACACAATTACGGGCTTCACATGAATGGTACCGCAGATGTCCAAAAGACACAAAACATCGCTTTCCCAAATGATACAAAGATATGGACTTTCACAACAATGACGACTCTTTTCGGGTTGAACATGTGGAACTATATCGATGTACCAACGAGACGCCTCGACGTGTCTATATTAAGAATATGGACTCAGAAGTCTCTTGTATAATTTATGCCGATATTCACGCATTCTTAAACATAGGGTCCGACTTTTTTTTACGAGAATGGAGACAAAGACACTTAGAGCGGACAACAATGAAAAGATAGGATTTTCGACCTGCATGGTCAATCGCAAACTTATTGAAGATCCATGAACAATAAATGATGTTGAGGTGTATGTACTCAAGGCGCCGCTAAAGTTACAACACAAGGACTACGACTTTTACCCTACAACTTTCAAGACGTGTTTCCTCGCCTACTAGTGTCTCATATTTGATGCATAACACAATGTGATGACTAATTGGCTTCGCAGCTTTCACTCGGATCATCCTTGTCTTCATGTTAGACTAAAGCAACATCACCGTCTTGGACTCAATGAGGAAACCGATGTGTGAATACCAAGACTTAATAGACTTGCTAACAGTAACTCCTGGCCGTTGCATTATTGCTCAAATAATCTTCCATCCCATTGCACCTAATTAATTTTAATGACTACTCAAAACCATGAACAGGTGTACAAACAATACGCAAGAAGAGCAAACGGCATCGTCCATACGTGAAAAATTTTAGAATACACACCGATTTTCCATGCTCAAACAACCCTAAGGGAACAATTTATGTGGATACTACGAATGACACATATCCACGCATTCATCAATCGATAATACGGACTACAACGCTAACCGGTATATCGATCATTACATGTTGACCCATACTTTTCTTTTTATAAAGACGATGACACTAATTAATGCTTCAATTTCTCCCATGACAAATACACAAGTAGGCACCAAAGAAATGCCGACTACCTAAATTGATGCCCTTCAAGAGCAGATAGTGGGTTCATAATTCGAGAAATTCTCCACACGAAGGGCTTAGTTTTACTGACCATTTCTCCATGGCAATAATTCTGAATGAACAATTTAATGCTTCAAAAGTGAATGAACAATGTAATAATTAAATATTATGATGCTTCAATGTATTTCAATTACACTTTAGTGATGCTTCAAGATTATTGTGCACAACGATACCGCATGTAATACATCTATCTGTATAATGTATATACATGCTACAACATATAACGCAAAAATATATATGCAAAAGGTTTAAAAACCCATCATCGCCAGCTTTTGGATATCAAAATAGGACACGAGCTATCAACGCCGTTAACAAGAAAAAAGGGCGTGATAGTAGTTATCGCTTCGATATTGATAACAATTGGGCATCGATAGTTACTTATCACCGCCGGATATTATTGAAAATGTGGCGTTGATAGTTAGTTATCAACGCCGGTTCTAATAAGAACCCAAAGCGATAATATGTTATCACCGCCGTTGGAAAGTGTGAACCGCAGCGATATTTATTATCACCGCCGTTCTTAAGTATAAACCGCACCGATAGTGATTATCACTACCGTTTACATCCGCAGGATAGTCCTCGACTATCACTGCCACTTAGGTTGTGCCGGGTCCACATCCGGCAGTGATGCCGTTGTGGACCCGGCAGTAATCACATGTTCGGTAGTAGTGTGTATCAAATCAGATAGAGCAAATAGTTACTAAGTCGAGGCAAAGCCAGAGATGGAGCGCTGCCTTCTGACACTTGATTGTAGAGAAGACTTGTTCTGCTGAGGCCGATCAAATATCGTCTGCCTGCGACAATCGACACTATGCCGAATTTCATCTTGCAACACACGATTAACCTACATCAAACCCTACGTAAATTCAATCTACGTCAGTTGATCGCACAAAAACAAACAAACAAATCTTGCATATTATTTTACTAACTACAGTTTTCTAGTTAGATCTAACTGGTGCTGAAATTGAAAATTTTATCCATCAAATCTAATCTAATATAGAGGCTCCATAAGGTTTTGGTTTCCTTGCTCTCGCGTCCCAAAGAACATGCTCGCCATCGTGGCCGTTCGGCCGCAAGACGACGCCATCGCAAGACTATCAAGGATCGCATCCACAAGAGGTTCAAATCGCCGTAGTGGTTTTAGAACCGCTTGTAGGTTAAATCATGAGTGATACCCCATCGGATATCACAAGCAGTTCCTCTAACCGCCAGGTTCGACAATTATAAGCGTTGAGGTGTCCAGCAAAGCTCGAGTAGCCGCCATCGCCGGGAAATTCCACAAGCGTTGGTGTTACCAACCGCCAGGGGAGGCAAAACCAACGATATGGAGGTGCCACATGTGCTCTCTCCACAAGCGGTTGGAGTTACCAACCACCATGTGAAGAGGCTGATAGCACAGTGTTTTGATTATATTCAATATAGAATATGTTTTGAGAGGGGTTTTCGATATAGATTTTGACAATTAAAATAAATGGAACTACAGGAGTTTTTTTTGACACAATTAAATATATATTATTCATGCGTACTCATTCAGATAATTACAGGTTCATTTACCGAAAAATATGAACTTAATAGACTAAAAAATGGACAAGTAGATGAATACATGAAATAATTATGACCACACAGAAGCAACTTTTACAAGTTTTAAAGAATAAAAGGACGAATCTTGAGCTCATTTCTTGCGTGTGTCGCTCTTTGTGCCCTTGGTCGACATTGATGTCAGTTCACCTGTCCTTATTTCAGGACAATCTCTCCAACCATTTGCGTGAAACTCGCCTTTGGTGGATACAATCTCGTCGACAATAAAGCCAATGAGTTGTTCTTGGATTGATGCAACCCGGTGCGGCGGGATCACGCCTTGCACATCGATGTTAATGACAAAGCGGACGTAAATAAATCTCTCGACATGTAATTAAAGTGTAAGTACTAAGAAATTGACATGTGCACACTACCTCAGCGTTGTTTGTCAAGACATCACCGTGGGTAATACTTTGCATATAGTGGCACACATAATAGCCACATAAGTTGTTTCAAATTGTCATTGTAGAACTCGCGATGAAATTTGAAAAGAAAACAATTATTGGGATGAAAAACTGTTACGCATATTAATATTCTTTAATACGCATCGAAAGTGCTTATTTGGACATCAAATTCATTCTAAATCTCCTTGTTGCTTCTTTTTCTAACCTTGTAATGCCCCGTGTGATGCGTTAGTATGAATAGTAATTATCGAGTTGGAATTAGCAAGGTATTTCAATATAATAAGAAAACCATCGTATATATATGTGCTATATACCTGTTTAGGATGTCAATGCTATATTGATATTTTTCCACCGGAGTCCTTTTTGGATCTTGAACAACGATCTGGCTACTATCAAGCTTGATGAAAAGAAGGATCCAGTGAAACCTATTCATGTATTGCAACATATATGTAACTAGCTAGTAGTATTATCAATGCCTTGGAAAAGATAAGAACGAGAGGTTGTATATATACGTACTCGAAGTTGAAGGGCAGAAGTATGTACGGTTTGTTGTGCTGTCCCAAGAATGCATCGAGAATGTAATCCTCAACAGCCTTTCGGTTGCATCCAAAGACGAACTCGTTAACAATCTCTAGGTCGATGAAGCCCACGTTGAAGATGTTCTCTTTTCTACATCATTGTATCTCCATTCTACGTAGAAAGGGATAAGTTATTAGAGTTGCAATTTTATGGTACGAGGAAGCACACGGTAAAGGTATGAGCTTGACACTTAGGCACCAACAGCTCATGAGAGACACGTTGATGGCATCGGCATGGTAAAAATGGTAGAAGTCGTCGAATTCGAGCTATATGGTGTTGTCCCCGCGATAAAAATCATCTTGTGTGATACGGAGGGGGAACATCGTTCTTCCTTGAGCGGACTTTGTCATGTACCATTCGTGAAATTGCCGCATCTTGGTTGGCAGATCCTTTATCTCATTAGGGTCAATCAGCTCCTGGCCCAACTGATATTGCCATCTAACCTTTGCCATTGGGAGATCATCTGTTATCCAAAAGCTGCAACTGTGGAACTGAGTCCTGCCTCCTTCATAAACTTCTCGAGGTTCTCATGATCTTGGTCTCTCTTCTTCGTTGCCACCGCCTGACCACGTTTATTCTTCCGTGTAGACTTTATTATTGTCCGTTCATAGTTGGATGGCACAGGCAGTGGCTTTGCACGGCATGTCGCGAAGTGTTCTGCCACTTTTGGATCAATTGGTACCTTTGGCTCTAGCTTCTTTTTTGCAAAGTGTGCAGTCAATTCTGCTTTAATGACCGCGTCACTCTCCTCCTTAGTCATATCATATGCCCTCTTTGGAGGTTCCTTTATCTTTATGATCGGGCGGACTCGCCTTCTTGAAGCGGGTGGAGGAGCCCTTCTACTATCGAGCTTTTCCTCGGAGGAGATGGTGGAGGCGTGGTTTTCATCTGGGGTTCTTTTTGTTTGAGATGCCGGTGGTGGAGTAGGGCTTCGTGGAGCGGGTGGTGGAGGAGGCGAGCCTGGCTTTACTAAGCAGGCATTGCGTGGAGGTGATGTTGGAGGAGGCGTGGGTTGTCGTGGTGGAGATGGCGCGCCCACACCATCCGAAATACGATGTACCGCTTATGCCAAAGGATGATATTGTGGAGGGCCTATCCAAGCTTGGTCACGCTGTCGCCTAGCAATATCGAGGTGAAGTTCTTCAACCGCCAAAGACCTCCTCCACCGCGACCTTCGAGTAACCGGGGTATCTCGCTAAAGGAACATCCGCCCCGCTTCCACCGAAATGCTATGCCGTAGTTACCTTGATGGAGAGGTTACGCGATCAACGTAGTAGCTCACACCGGCGGCGAACCCTTATGTCATCCACGGATAACAGCCGCAAGTTGTCCGCTTTAGGGGCCCGAAGGACGCCAGCAGACTACTCCGCCAAGACGGAGGGGTTGATCACGGCGTCCGGCTGATTGCTCTGACCTAGTCCCTGAAGCTTGCTGAGGGCAATTTGTACTTGTTGCGCAACTATGTCGCCGATGCTAGCCTGGGTTGCTCTAAGCTCTTGTTCCAATTAGTACATTTTATATGTGTCGGGGATTGGATATACTGTACCAAGATGACCATCGAAGCCCGGCGCCAACCGACCATGCTCCTACCCGGATGGTGCACGCAAAGCCGACCTTCGCATAAGTCCGGCTCACGGGGCTACCCCGTCCCCCATCAAGTACGTCCCCGAGCAAGCCGAGCTCGGGGGCGCGCGGCAAGGCGACGTGGCATTAAATGCGCAGCGGCTCGAGGGATCGTGATGCCCGGATCCATACGCCACGTCCGCGCCGCTTTGGTCTCAAGGCCATCAGATCCACGCCGCATGGTACTTGCTGGTGGCGCGCTAACGACTCCCCACGCCCTCTACAAAGAGCGCGTCCTTGTAATAAATGATTTGTCTCCTGTAATTCCTTATAAATACCCCCTCCTGCGATGGATTGGGGGTTGGACCTTCTGTACTACACACATACTTACACGTCTCGCTCGGTCACGGGAGTCCTTAGAGTCGTCCAGGGCCCCCCGGGCAAGCGTATTGTAACCCACTTTTGCATACTAGTGCAATCACTGGACGTAGGGTTATTATCTCCCCCGCGAGAGGCCCGAACCAGACTAAAAAATGACCCCCTGGGCTTCACGTTTCTATTGCTCGGCATATTCTCAGACGTATAACCCTTGTAGAAAAGGGGGCCCAAGTTGATCCCTCATTCAACAAGTAAGCTCATGGGGACCCCGTCTCTAATCGCCGACAATTAGCGCCGTCTGTGGGGATCGACTAAAGTCCTTCGCAAGAAATCCTCGAGGATGCCGAACTCACAAGACAATCAAGACCTCTCGCGTCTTCGACGACGAGAAGATGGTGATTTAATACCACGCCCGCCGATGCGCGGGTGGTGCGGCCGATCCATAAGGCCACACCAAAACCGGGAGTCTTTCCCCGGTGGCCGTGGCGCGAGAGCGCCTCTCCGCCGGACTAAGTACCTCGTCATGAGGAAGGATCCGGCGGTTCCATGGCGATCAGGCGCCCCGATCGCCCCGAAGCTCGCCAGGGAACGCAGCCGACGACACCACTCCGCGCTATCCGCGGTCTTGGTGTTCTGCAAGATGTCAACATGGCGGGAAGGGCCGACGGTCAAGACGAGCGGCTGTCCCCCAAAGTTTCTCCCCGTCACCAGCACCATGTTGGCGAGGACCGCCCGGAGTTGTCCCCGGGCGGGAACCCGGTGGTCGTCCGTCGCCAGCCCGGCGAGGGGACGGCCGTCGGGGCTGGAGATCGGTCTCGCAAAGATCCCAAATAATACCACTTCGAGCACGCACGACCGCCTTCCAGTCGCCTCCGTCGCCGCCTCGAGCGCTGAGCGCCAAGGCCATAGCAACGGTCGTGCGTGGCCTCCAAAACTTCTCCAACCAAGCCGACCTGGCGGCCATGGGGCGCTTGTGGCTGAAAACCAGGAAAACCTCACCGCCGATATAGGGCTCCCAGGGCCGCCTGGCGCTCAAGGGCCCCGGAGTGTTTCCCGGGACCACAAACACCATTCCCCTGTTTCGCCTCAGACGATGCCCCCGGTCTCCGCTTTGGGCAGTGCCGCGGAAGCAAGAGAGGTTCCGTGAGGATGTCCGGAGCAGTTCCTGGACAGAATCGCGGGCTCGGGGGTGTGCCCCGGCCGCTTATGAGCCTTCCGAATGCTCTTCCTCGAGGCGCCCGCGCTATGGCGTGTTCTCCCGCATCAAGTCGTGTGCGAAGGACCGATTGGGCCCCAACCGCCATGATCCCCACTCCCGTGGGGGCCACCATGACAGCCCGGTTTTAGGGTGCCGGGCCTTTTCGGCGTCCCTCCGCAAGGTGGCGTGGCCGAGCAAGTTCAAGCCCAGCCACATAGAGTGGTTCAACGAGACCCGTAACCCGGATGAGTTTCTCGATTACATCCACCGCCATCGTGGGCGGCCGGGAGATGAGAGGGTCATGGCTAATTACCTCCCCACGGCCTCGATGGCTCTGCTTAGGACGTGGCTCTTCAACCGTAAGGAGGGCTCCATCCGCCGCGGAGGCAGCCACGATGCCCTCCGCGCGAACTTTCAAAGCTGCTACACTCGCCCGGGCAACGAGCGAGACCTGGAGCGGCTGATCCAGACGGACAAAGAGACCCTGCGCCACTTTGTCTAGAGGTTCATCAAGGTAAGGAACTCCATCCCGAGCATCACGGATGAGGCGGTCGTCCGGGCCTTCAATTTCGGGGTCCGCGATGTTCGCTTCACACAGGACTTGGAGATCCACCCCGACCTGACGGCCAACGAGCTTTTCCGCATGGCCGACCGGTACGCAAACGCCGACGAGGCCGTGCAATGGAAGAAGATGATCGACGAGGGCAGCCGCCACCTCACCGGCTCGAAGGTTCTCGCAAGAAGCGCCGTTCGTTGAGAAAAAAGCCAAAAAGAAGAAGAAGCCGGGCGCGCCGGGCACGGTCACCGCCATCGATCGCCGTCCGCCGCGTGCCCCGTGGGGTCAGAAGCCCGATGGCGATCAAGCCCGGCCACGACCACGGTGCGACGACCAAGATCGCGATGATCGGGGCTGCGGTGACCAAGGTCGCGGCGGCCAAGAGCGCGAGCAAAGGGCGCCTATCTGGTGTCCGGCTCGCCCGATACCATCAAAGTGGCAGTCACGACTCAAGAACTACCGATCCCGGCGCACTACCCAGAGAAATTTTACGATGGTGAGGGCCCCATGCCCACACTCCTAGGGAAGGTAGAGAATAGCAAGGGCAAGGGCCCAGCGGAGGACGGCGACGATGACATGGGATTCCAGGAGCCCCAAAACCACATCGCTGCTATATTCGGGGCTCAAAGATACAAGTCCCGCAGGACCTCAAGGAGGCGGCAAGGAGGTCTCGCCACATCGCCACTAAGAAACCACCCGCTCAACAACTGTGGTCCGAGCGCCTCACTTTCTCCAAGGAGGATCGCTTCTAGAATGACCAGCCCCAAGCTCCCTCGTGGTCGTAAGCCCAACCATCAGCAATGCCAAGGTCGGCCGGGTCCTCGTCGACGGCGGAAGCTCTCTGGACCTCATATCTACTTCAGTCCTGGACGAGATGCAGGTTCCTCGTTCCAGGATCAAGAGCATCGCTGTCCCGTTCTTCGGGATCATCCCGGGCACTTCGATCAAGCCCCTGGGCCAGATCGCTTTGCCCGTGACGCTTGGGAGTATGACCAACTTTCGGACCGAGCTGATCAACTTCGAAGTCATTGACTTCAAGTCGGCTTACAACGCCATCCTGGGCAGGCCAGCCCTGTCCAAGTTCATGGCTGCCACACATCACGCCTACCAAGGCTCAAGGTCCCTGACTAAGGGGAGTCATCATCACAAAGGCGTACCATCATGCCTTGAACTACGATGAAAGGGCGCTCGACATGGTCGGCAACGCCCAGCGCCCCGATCAGCGCCACAAGACTCTCGCCAAAAGTTACCCTCCAAACCTGTGGAGGATCAAAGGCATGTCCGCCGACGAGGCCGACCCAACCAAGGTCTTCCATCTGGGGTCTTCCTTAGACCCCAAATAGGAACTCGAGCTCATTATTTTCCTTCGGAGGAACGCGGACGTGTTCGCCTGGGAACCGTCCGACATGCCCGGAGTCCCAAGGGAAGTAATTGAGCACAGGCTAGCTGTTCGGCCTGACAAAAAACCCGTGTGCTAGAAGCTCAGGCACTTTTCCCCGAGAAGGTGCAATCATCCCGATGAACTCGACAAACTCCTCAAGGCCGCTTGTCAGGAAGTCGAGCACTTGAGTGGTCAAGTAATCCGGTCATTGTAAAGAAGAAGGGGGGCAAGTGGCGATGTGTGTCGACCACACCGCCTAAATGCCGCCCGCCTAAAGGATAACTTCTTCATCGCCACGATTGACCGGGCTTGGTCGACGCCACGCCGAGTCCTCAGCGATGAGCTTTAGACGCCTACTCGCTATCATCGATCGGCTTGTTCTCGGGACGAAGAAAAGACTTCTTCATCACACCCTTCTAAGACGTTTCGCTACACGACCATGTCGCTCGGCTCATGAACGCCGAGCAACCTTTCGGCCGCCGATGCGAAGACCTTCCAAGACCGTGATAGGTCGCGAACTCGAGGTGTATGTGGATGATATTGTAGTAAAAGTAAGCTCGCCACAGTCATGTGTCCGACTCGAGGAGACTTTTGTAATCTCAATAGACATCGAATAAAGCTTAATCCCGAAAAATGTGTCTTCGGGGTCAAGGCGGGCAAGGTGCTCGGTTACCTTATCGGGCCACAAGGCATCGGTGCCAACCCGGAGAAGATCAAAGCGATCGAAAGAATGCATCCTCCAAGTAGCATAAAGGAGGTCCAGGCCCTGACCGGATGCATGGCGGCACTTAGTCGCTTCATTTCGGCCAAAGCGAAAGCGTGATTGCCCTTCTTTAAGGCACTTCGCAGGCATGACGGTTTTGCCTGGACGGAGGAAGCTAATCGTTCCTTCGAGGAACTGAAGCGGTACCTGTCCAACCCTCCGATCTTGGCCACGCCAAGATCGGGAGCCGCTTGTTATACTCACGGCACTTCAGCCGTTAGCGGTGTCGGGCGGTCGAAGGGAAGGTGCAACACCAATATACTACGCCGCTGAAGTCTTGCACAAAGCCAAAGGAGCGTACCGAGGTCCAGAAGAGTTATACTCACGCTCATAGCATCGAGGAAATGCGCCACTATTTCCAAGCTCACAAAATCATCGCTCCAACCAACTTTCCACTTAGGAGATCCTAAGAAATCCAGACGACGGTGGTCGGACAAAAATGGGCTATGGAGCTCACGAATTCGACATCAACTTTTCGGCTCGCACGGCGATCAAGTCCCAAATCTTAGCTGCATTTCGTATGAATGGACAATCCGACCCCACCCGCCATCGAAACCCCTCAGATCCGAAGATGGTCTGCGGACCATGTATTTCGACGGTCCCGAGCATTCGAGCCGGGCTGGTGTCAGACCGTTTTCTCGTGGGAATCAGCTTCATACGTCATCCAACTGCACTTCGCCGCAACCAACAATGCGGCGGAGTATGAAGGCCTCTTGGCCGGGCTGCGAGCGTGCAAGGCGCTAGGAGTCCAGCGACTGACTGTGAAGGGCGATTCACAGCTGGTCGTCAACCAAGTAAATAAGGAGTATCAGTGCTCCGATCAATCAATGGCGCTTTACTTGGTTGAAGTGAGGAAAATGGAGAGGTACTTTAGAAATTTTGAAGTACTCTACATCCCTAGGAAGGACAATTCCCTGGCCGACCAACTTTCTAAGGTCGGTTCCTCGCAGATGCCCGCCTCCGGGGCGCTGCCGAGCACTCGTGATAAGCCCTCCATTCCTCTCAGAAGGAGGCACCACCTCAGATGCCCGCCCACCGGGCGCTTAGCCGAGCATCCGCAAAGCCCTCCATTCCTCTCAGAGAGGAGGCACAAGAGACGGCGGTAACGCTCCTTCCTCGAGCAAGGTGCAGATTGATGGCGCTTATTCGCCCAAGATCTTGCCCACGGACATTGCCCGAGGAAGAAGCCGAGCGCCTTTACCGCAAAGGCGGCCATCTGCTCACAAGCCGTAGACGGCGCCAGACAGAAGGGGCACTTGGAGTCCTCTCCAAGTGCATATCTCGAGAAGAGGGCGAATTCTTCTCGAGATATCCATGAAGGAATGTGCGGGCCCACTCGCCCTTCCAGACGCCGTGAGCAAGGCATTCCGCTGGGATACTATTGGCCAACAAATACCGACGACGCCAGCGATCGTGGCGACTGACCGCCGCATGCCGCCCACACCAGAAGTCCCACTACCAACAGACTGTAGCTACGCAAACCATCCCACTCTCATGGCCATTCTCGACTGGGGCCGACATTCTCGGGCCTTTCGCGGGTCTAAAGGGTTGTAAATTTTTGCTCGCTGCCATCGACACCTTTTCTAAGTGGATCGAGGCCGAGCCGCCAACCATTTTGACTCAAGCAACCGTAAGATTTTTCGCAAGCAACGTGGTGACGCGCTTTGGGGTGCCCAATCGCCTCATCACGACAACGGCACTCGCTCACTAGCGAAGCTGTTCTGTGCCCATCGCGAAGACATCGAACGAAGATCTGCGTCATCAGAGCCTATCCGCAGAGCAATCGAAAGCAAATTAAAGGGCTAACGGCCGATACTCCAAGGATCAAGAAAAGAGTCTTCAAAGACCTCTCCAAGGCGGGTCATGGGTGGACGAGCTCCTTCCGCCTTTTTGTCCAGGCGCACCATCGCGAAGTCGAAGCACGCGCTAAACGCCTTCCACTGCTTCACGGTGCCAAGGCCGCCCTCCCCGCCGAAATCGTGTTTCGTCCCCATGAGTGCACCTGGCCGAGGACATCCACCAAGGCCGTGAGCGTCGCCTCGACCTCGATCTCGCCGAAGATGCCCGCCTAAAGGCACAACTCCAATCAGCCGTCTACTAGCAAGCCCTTCGCAAACACGCGGCCAAGTCAATTCGGCCTTGAGCTCTGCAGGTTGGCGACCTTGTCCTACACCGAATTCAGGACATGTCGAAGGCCAACAAACTTTCCCCCAAATGGGAGGGACCATTCACGGTCGTTTCGGTGTCACGCCCGGGGGCTGTCCGCCTTGCAACAGAGGACGGCCGCGTGCTCACCAATTCATGGAACATCAACCAGTTGCGCAAGTTCTATGTCTAAACTCATGTTCCATTTTACATTATGTTGTAAATTCACGACCTTTCTTTTGGAGCAATGCAACTTCAATTCGTCCAAACTCTTTCCACTCCGTAGAAATCGGCCTGCGCACACGTGATGGCACAAGGCGCCGCGACTAACACCTGGACGCTAAAAGTTCACCACCAAAGGCTCCAGTCTTGATAAGCCGACCCTGGTCCGCAGTAGCTATCCGCTGCGTGATACAAGTCGCAAACAGACACCCTTTCGGTCGGTCCGAGATTTAGCCTGGCAAGCGCGTGTTGGTGGCCACGCACCATGTCCATCAACCGTGCGCTCTCCCTTCGCGCGACCACACTCGCAAATTAGGGACGTGCGTTCTAAGTGTTAAGAGGTTTTAGGACACGCTTGTTTTTCCTCCACCGACCTAACCTACGCTTATCGCTCGGACGGGCCGGTGTTTTGGTCGGAGGAGCAGCGCGCGCTTCCTCTCATCTCTCCTGCGAACAAACTCGTGCTCGCAACTCAGGTGCATGGGCTTTATTCGCAGCGGGGGCTGGATAGGGGCGGGTTATCGCGCTGGCATATTTTTGTCACTAAGTCACAAGTTGCCATAAAACATTGCTCGCTTTCAAGCACTGTCCACCTACGCGAAGTCATTTCATTTTCAACTTACTCAGGGCCTAGGTCGCCCACGCGTCGACCTAACCTACATTGTGTCTATTTTGCAGCTATCTTTTGCAGGAAAAGCAAGGGAAAGCCCAAAAAAGGCGCCATCACAGACGCAACACTCAAGCAAAGAAGAATTTACACTCCAAGTCGTCATTTGCCAAAAAAGTTTTCCAAAGTAAAGGAGAAAAAAGTATACAACCCACGCGACCGCAAGGCCGCTTCCCTAAGCGCGCGGAAAGTTTTTGCCTATATTCGCGATCTTGGCTCAAGATCGACATCTTCCACGGGCGTCATGACTCGAGGGCTTTTCATGAGCTGCTCGACCTCTTCACGGTCTTGGTCGGCAAGGGCGGCGGCCGTTCGCGCTGCCTGCTCTAGGTCGGCCACCTTGGCTTCAAGGGCTCGAGCACGCTGTTTTTCCTGTTCAAAACCTTGCTCGAGCCCAAGAACCTTAGCCTGGCAAAGGGCCAGACCTTTCTCCAACTGGTTAGCATTCCGCTTCCACTGCTCTAGCTCCTCCTCGGCCTGGCGCGACACCTCAAGCTCAGCCACCTTGGTCTCGAGGGTCCGGGCGGTCGCTTCCTCCCAAGCTCTTGCTCGAGCCCATGGACCTTGCTCCGGCTAAAGGCAAGATCCTCTCCCCCAGGCTAGCGGTTTGCTTCAACCGCTCCAGCTCTTGCTCGAGCATGAGCACCTTCTTCTTGGCGGCGGCAGCATCTTCTTTGGACTGGCAAGAGCTAGACCTTCGCTTCCGCCTTCTCGCCGAGCTCGAGGATCCGCTCCTTGACTCGGTGACACTCGCTTCGCCACAAGATCTTTTTCACAAGCAAAGTGTCCATGAGCTTGAGGTCGCCTCTTTCTCCTCCCTCCTCCCGACCCGGCTTGCGCTTGCACAATTGGGCCACAGACCCGGGACGATCAAGACTCTTCAAAGTTGTCCAAGGTCTTTTAAGAAGTCATGCGTAAAAACTCTAAGTCGAGCGACCAAAAGAAGAACCAAAAGAAGAAAACTATCATGTAGAAGGGCATCCTCACCTTAGCAATGTCGGTGTGCGTGTTTTCCCTAATCGCCAAAAATCTCCTCTCATCAATATCTTCTGCTTCGGCAGGGGTCAGGTACAAGCCCGAAATCCTTGAAAAAGGCTGGGTCGGTCGAGGATGACGAATCATCCTCGGGCATGAGGTTCGCCCGAGGCACTGTGCCCCACTCGAAAGCGCCCCGCCAAACTCGCCGCTATCATCCCGAGTATGTTGTTCGCCGGGCCTCGGAGATCCACCCGAGCATGTGGTTCGCTCGGGATAGGTGCCGTCTCATCCTGGGCAGGCAGTACGGCCGGGGACTTCACGCCTTCGTCCCGGGCAGGTATTTCGCCCGGAAGCACCGTACCTTCTTGAGCAGCCTTTTCGCTCGGGGCCGTGAGGTCGGCCTTCTCCCCTCCTTCCGTGCCCTCCGCCGTTTCCACGCCTTCGGCCATCACGGTGTCGGCGGCGTCGGAGAGCACGCCCGCTAAGGCATAATCAACAAGATCATGAGCTATTCTGCGGCAGTCCGGGAAGGCCCTACGAGCTATTTTTGCCCACATCGGGAGAGTGGGGTTAGCCCGGGCGCGCGAAACAAAAAGCAAATGCAAAGCAAGGATCAAGACTCACCTTTGGCCAGGTCGTCATCATCACCCGCGGGTGGGTTCGCCGTCGCTAAAACCACTAGCTCAGCCTTCTTCTCAGCAGCCTGGGTGATCTTCGCCAGTTGGGGGTCGACCTCCTCCATGTCAACCCCCACCAGCGTCTTCCCCTGATGCCCGGGTTCCGTTGCGAGGGGCTTCGCCCTACCAATGATCCCGAACTCCCGAGCTTTGGTGGCTCGTGCGAGTTGATCCTTCACATCGGCGAGCTCCCTCTCCAGTGCCTTCCGTTCGATCTGCACCATTCCCTCGATCAATCTCCCTTCCGCCGCGATTTGTTCGATTTCAACTTCCAGGCTATAATTCTTCAGCCAGAGCCTCAGGCGGCTTACCTCCTCCTTCCGATCGGCATACTCCATATGCCACTTCGGAGGATCTGTATGCTGGCAAGATGCCTTCTTCGCCCGGTGCTCACCGGTGGCGGGGCCGGCCTCTTGCTCCTCCCCTTTTTGGCCTTGGCCACGGGGACAAGCACTCCACCACTGCCCACCTGGGATTTGAGCTCGGCCACGCCCAGCTCCAGAGCAAGCTTTTCCTGCCAAGGGAAAACAGGATGCCATCAGAAAAGCTCGGATGTCATTCCCGTGCGCAAGTACTCAACAAAGCTCGGATGTTCTCCCCGAGCATGAATGGCCAGAGATGCTTACCACGGCACCCCGCTCAAGCACGTTCATTGGGACTTGGCATTTTTGCTCAAGCTCCTTGCCCTTGGGGGTCCCAAACATTTCGCCGACCCTCTTCTCCACCCAGTCGAAGCCCGGGCCTGTCATCATGTTGCACGAGAAGTCAGCACGGGTTCGAGTGGCGCGCGTGAAGCAAAACTGTCACAAGTCACGAGGGCATACCGGATTCGGCTTCTCGGGTGATGTCGTCCCACCCGTCGATTTTGAAAAAGGGGTGCTCTCTCCTCCTCAGCGGAGATATCCTGTTCCGGAGGAAGTCGCGGATGATGTCTCGCCCAGTGAGCCCCATGTTCGTGAGCTCATGGATCGTCATCAGGATCCGCCCTTCATCAGGCCAATCGGGCGGTGCGGCGCGTCTCGGGCCGGGCGCCGCCACTCCAAGTAGCGCAGAGCTCCCCACAAGCTTCCGCAGATAGAACCAATGATCAGCCCAACCATGCTGTAGTCTTTGAGGGTGAAGACGGGTACTGTGACGGCTAACGGGCCTCAAATGGAAATAAAGAGCACCGGTGGGGGAGGTACCGCCGGGGCGGAAAAGATTGTAGAAATGGAGGAAAAGACTTGGCGTGGGAAGGGTGCCCACAAAGCCTTCACAGAGATGGGCAAAGACGCTCAAGACAAGGATGGAATTGGGGTTCGATGGGTGACTCAAGACCGGCATTGCTCAAGCACGCCCAAGAACTCGCCTCGGTGTAGTCGGAGCTCGCTGATCAGATAGAGATCGCACGAGACTATCTCGCCATCGCGGCGGCGCTGGCTCCTTCGCCTCCCGGATCCTCCTGTGAAGGCATCCAGGTACCCAAAGTCCTGCAGTACCCGGAGCCTCTCCGCCGTCATCTTGCTCGCCCCAAACCGCGCCATGGGAGGATTTAGAAAGAGGAGCGCCAAAGAGAGAAGGGAAGTTTGAAGTTGACCCGCTTTTTTATGAGTGTTTGTCGTAAGTGGTGAGAATGAAGGAAGAAAAGAAGCTTGAAGCTGCTCTCACGGCTATTTTTAGGCGGAGGAGCTGAACGGACCAATAAAGGTAGTCGACACAACACGTGGCGGCAGACGTTCTCCAAAGCAGTTCGGCCGGGCACGGTTCCCAAAAGCTGCTGGCCGTGACCGCGACGCTTTGTGAGGAAGGTACCGCCGATTTTTCCCCAAGGCCCACTCATGAAAGCACTATTTGGCCCGGCCTCGACTAAGTATGCTCGGTCCCGACGGAGCACGCTTTCTCGAGCCCTGTTGTTCGGATGTCGCAATGTGTTTTTTTCGCAGAGATCTTTTTCCGAGTTTAAACAGCCCGGATGCCACGCAGCTTTTTAGCCGGAGGTTTCCGCCCGAGCATGATTGCTCGCCCCATAGCCGTTTTTCACTACAAGATTCTCACTCCCGAGCAAGGGCAGCTCGGCATCATGTAGTGTTGCCAAGATAACTCCAATCCTCTTCGTAAATCTAGAGGCATAAGGCGAGGCCTCTAAGAAGGCTTTTTTTCCCTTTAGCCTCGGGCTAGCTGTCAGATTGATATACTGCATCAAGACGACCATCGGGCTGGCTACGCCAATCGACCATGCTCCCGCCTCAATGGCACACGCAGTCGACCTTCGTGATAAGTCCGCCATGGGGCTACCCCGCCCCCATCAAGCACGCCCCGAGCAAGCCGAGTTTTCGGGGCGCTGCAAGGCGATGTGGCATTAAATGCGCAATGCTCGAGGGATCGTGACGCCCGGATCCGCTGCCACGGTCCGCGCTGCCTTGGTCTCAAGGCCACCAGATCCACGCCACATGGTACCGGCGGTGGCGCGCCATCGTGACTTTACGCCCTCTACAAGAGCGCCCCGTAATAAATGATTTGTCTCAGAATTTCTATAAATACCCCCTCCGCGATGGATTGGGGTTGACCTTCAGATTACACACATACTTACACGCCTCGCCGGTCACGGAGTCCTTAGAGTCGCCCAGGCCCTCTGCAAGCGATTGTAACCCACTTTCGATACTAGTGCAATCACTAGACGAGGGTTATTATCTCCCGCGAGAGGCCCGAACTGCATAAAAACGACTTCGTGGCTTCACGCTTTATTTCTAAGATATTCTCAAACGTATAACCCTTGTAGAAAAGGGGGCCCAAGTTGATCCCTCATTCAACAAGTAAGCTCAGAGGGGGACCCTATCCCGAATCGTCGACAATATGATTATCTTGTTTTCCTTCTATGCCGCTCTCTGACGTAGCAAGATCCTGGTGAAACTGCATTTCCACAAGTTAGCTTGCCCATACCTCGTGTCCGCCCCTGTGCTCGTGGTTTTGAAGGGCATGTGTTAGCTCGTCATTCTCCTTATCTGTCACCAACGCATTCGCTCGAGATCGCCGACAAATTTGTACAATCCCTTGACCAAATTTCTTGCACTCTCGGTGCCATCACCAAAGCGCCACATCCGCAAGGCTCCCCGTGACCCATGAACCAATTGCGCTGGCGCTATTCCCACAAAGTGGTAGCTGGTGTGACATCCTTCACCATTAATTCTTCTTCCCGCTTCTCCCATTTTGGTACAGCCTTGAGGTAACCACCGGTGCGAAGATGGTGGTGGTATTTCTTCATCTGTGAATTGGCCTTGTTCTTCTGACTCGCGGTCTGGCCTTCAGCTGACAGCTTGTACTCCTCGAATGCTTCCCAATGATCTACCAGCTTAGAAAATTGGTTGAAGTCGAGTCTTTCTCCCTTATGCACATACTTGTGGCTGAGAGACGTCTTCCACGCCTGAAACAAGGTTGCCATCTTCTTCAAAGTGAATTTCTTGTCCTTGTCTTCGGACCCTTGAGGAAATGTGAAATTTTCCTTAATATCTTGCCAGAGAAGGTCCTTGGTAGCTTGAGGAACTTCGGCCCATTTTCTGATGCTAATTGGGACGTGATCCCTCACGTGGTAACCGCAATCGTTGTTGTACGGCCCAACTGCTGAAAGAGGGGCAACCGGCATCCCTTCGTTGCTAACGTCGGTAAACACATGCTTTGTGGATGGCTTCTTGTTAGGTCCTCGATGCTTGGATTGGTTACTCGATGTACGGGGTTTGAAATACACAAACATATGTATAAACGTGTCAGAGTGTATTATATTAATGAATTGCGATTAATTAACATGTCCACGGGGATTATATTCTTCTGGCTATACCTCATCCTCGCTAGAACTAGTGTTACCTGCTCAAGTGGCTCCAGCATTAATGGTTTATCGGCCGCAATTTCAACGGCCTCACCGAACTAACGTTAGCCTCGGCGGCAAAGAAGCTGTTAGCATCACCTTCGATGTTACCAAATACGATGGAGTCTAGCAAGAACTATTCTCCCTCATCGAAAGTAGGGTCACCACATCTTGTTTGCGCCATCTATCCTAATTCCGAAAAAATGTTGACATAAATATCATATTACTTTGAAACAACCATATTACAGATTACAACACAAGCATATTATTACATCAATTTCTGACATTAGCTCAGATCACATATTACACCATGTAGAGCACATCCATTTTAAAAATCAACTCATTTATATTAACCATTGAATAAATAACTTCATTTCTCAAGACAATCATATAATCGAAATTATATTGAATTTTGGTTCTCAAGAAATCTTTCATTGTAATAAATTCTTTCTCTACAAAGACAAAACAAATATAATATTATTTCGACTTGAAAATTTTACAGAATCCTCTAGATGGATAATTACATCAACAGTAAAAATATAATAAATTAATAACAAGTTTTATTATATTTAAAAATTCTTGTAACTAATAACCCTTTGGCGTCACTCTACTATACAATACAAAGGATATTTTTCTGCTTAGCCCATAAAAAATTACCAAAATATCACATGGCCAATAATGAACATCAACGGGAAAGCAAAACAACAGGATCCATAACAATTGTGAGATTTGATGATTTGATCTTGGCTATGATCCAAAAAAACAGGCTATGAGAACTTGGCTATGGTCTGAAAATGACAATGATGCAAGGTCATCATCACCACCGGTGACTTTAAGGCATCTCCAGTGATTTCAGTCAACACATAATATATATATATTAATGAGCTAGTATTCACTGTGATTCAGTAAGATTCATGTACATAAGCTCTACTGGAACCTAAACTAAATAGCTGAACACCTTGTGGGCATTTCACCGAACACCTTATGGGCAGCCGAATTAGAGAGGGAGGACGACAGTGTGCACAGCTATACCTCGGTCCTCCGGGGTGGAATGGCAGTGTGGCGGCGGCTTGGTGGCAGAGGAGGCGTCGGCGAGGTGGCGGCGACGAGGGCACCCGCGCGGGGGTCAACTGGCGCGGGGGTGGAGTGGCGCCGGGATGGTTGGGTGGCGGAGGAGGGAGACGGCGTCGATGAGGATGGCGGCGCGGGGTCTCGACGGAGGCGGCGGCGGTGAGACACAGGAGGCGATCAAGTGGGGACTTAGAAAATTTGGGGTCTGAGAAAGCGCGGGGAGTATAAACTTTATACAGGGAACCCACTTCTACAAGTGGTTGGTATTATCAACCGCTTGTGGAAGGCTTTCTACAAGCGGTTGGTATTACTAATTGCTTGTAAAATTAATCTATACAAGCGGTTTTTACTACCAACTGCTTGTAGAAGTGGTTCAGCTAATATTCAAAAATAATCTGCTGCCCTTAGTGGTTGACATAAATTCTTTCTCCCCCCTGGTTAGCGCGGGGCTCTTGAGTGCGGGCTCGCCCACGGGTTCGAAACTGCCATACCGGCCTTTCTTTTTTTTATCAGACAGCTTTCTCATGTTTATTGGTATTATCAACCACTTGTAGAAGGCTTTCTACAAGCGGTTGGTATTACTAACCGCTTGTAAACCGCTTGTAGAGTGCATCCTCGGGGGAGTGGGACAGGACTTCTACAAGCGGTTGTTAGTACCAACCGCTTGTAAAATTAATATATACAAGCGGTTATTAGTACTAACCACTTGTAAAATTAATCTATACTAGCGGTTTTACTACCAACCGCTTGTAGAAGTGGTTACGCTAATATTAAAAAATAATCTGCTGCCCCTAGTGGTTGACATAAATTCTTTCTCCCCCCGCTCATGCCCCCTGGCCTTTTTTTTTTTTTACTGTACAGTTTTCTACAAGCGGTTGGTATTATCAACCGCTTGTAGAGGGCTTTCTACAAGCGGTTAGTAATACCAACCGCTTGTAGAGTGCGGGTTTCATTCCATAATTTTTAAAAAATACTTTTAGCACTTCAGTTTCATTTCAGAATTTTTAAAAAATGCTTTAGCACTTTAGTTTCATTCCATAATTTTTCAAAAATGCTTTTAGCACTTTAGTTTCATTCCATAATTTTTTAAAAAAGCTTTTAGCACTTTAGTTTCATTTCAGAATTTTTAAAAAATGCTTTTAGCACTTTAGTTTCATTCCATAATTTTTCAAAAATGCTTTTAGCACTTTAGTTTCATTTCATAATTTTTCAAAAATGGTTTTAGCACTTTAATGTCATTTCAGAATTTGTCAAAATGCTTTACACATACATAGTTCATATAGTAGTGGTACACATACATAGTTCATACAGTAGTGGTACATCTTAAGTAGTCACATACTTTGTCTTTACAAGTGTTCCTTCATTATGATCGCGACGTATGAAAGGAGAATCCACGTCTGTGTCATTGAGGAGGCTTATGTCGACATCCACAGCGAAAGGAGGGAGCTCGTCGAACTGACTATACTCTTCCTCGTCTGTGACGTCCTCAACTCCTACAATCCTTCGCTTGCCTTTGGAGAACCACGTGTCGCTTTGGCTTACTACTACAATCTTTCTGCTTGTCCTTCTGCTTCTTAGGTTTGCTTGACATGTCCATTACGTAGATGACCTGTCTCACATCGCTCACGAGGACGAACGGTTCGTGTTTCAATACCGACTTGGCGGAGGTCCACGATTGTCATATCAGATTTGTCGACCTTCACGCTTGAAGTCGGGCTTTGACCCATTGGCACTTAAATAGAGGGACCTTCAAAGGTCCATAGTCTAGCTCCCATATCTCTTCTATGAAACCATAATATGTATCCACCTTGCCTTTATTGTCTTCGGCCTCTATACGGACACCGCTATTCGTTGGTGCTCTTGTTATCCCGGGATCCGTGTAGAATGTGTAACCATTTATCTCGCACTTTGAATGTCACGATTTCACTAGATGGTCCCCGAGCCAAGCTGCAATTGTTCATTGTCCGACCCTTTTAAAAGGATGTAGTTTTGTAACCAAGTTAGAAAGAATCCATGTGCTTCAGTGTTATCCAATCCTCGACCTCCCGGAAATCGCGGCGAGAATACTCTTGTGCTCAAGGACATACGGGGCCACTACAGTTGATTGTTTCAAAACCGTGAAACGTGCTTGCTTAAATGTAAGAAGATCATTGCATGCAATTGCTTTCCTTCCTAGTGTCCCTTTTCCCCGTAGCCTCCCCTCATGGCGTGATATAGGGATGCTGATCGGGTTTAGATCATTAATCGTTGAGTCAATCGTGGCCGTCCATTTTTAATCGGACGGTCAGGATTAGATCAACCTCTCAATTGATAATGTGCTGACACGTGTCACGACCAGATCTTGCCACGTGTCATGCTGACGTCAGCAGATGACGTCATCAGTGGGGCCCACTTGTCAGTGCTGGCACAGTAGATGCTGACGTTAGTAGTGACGTCATGCTGATGTCATAATTCTGATTTTCTTTAATAAATATATTCGGCCAAAAATGTTTTCGATGCTGACGTCATTATTAGCTATGCTGACGTCATAGAAGCCGAATTTTCCGTATAAAAATAAATGAAGAAATTCGGTTTATTCTTTTTGATTTATTTTAAAACTTCAAATGGCTATAACTTTTGCGTTTTAACTCCGATTTGAGTGATTCCAATTTCTAAAAATTTGTAAAATCAAGATCTATTTATTGGTGAATTTTGTTGAATTTTTAGAGATGAATTTGCTCCCTGTAAAATATATTTATTGTGTATATGTTGATTTTAATTAGACGTTGATTTGCCGGGGAATTACGAGGGAGAATTTCCAGTACAAGACTTAGCTCCGGACCAGGATCAGCAACTTTTCGAAGGCAAGTTGTGCTTTGATCATTTTGATCCTCAGTTTTGAAATGTATTTTGTTTCAAACTATGCATGCTAATTCAACTAAAAATAGACTTAAATATTTTGGGTGAATTAGCTAGTTAACCTAATTGTTATTGCCACCTTGTTAATAATATTTGTATTCCATGATTCCTTTGATAACCTAAGCTTGGTAATATTAGTTGGTTGATAATATTGTGCCAACACGGGAGGCTAGACCGTGAATAGTTGCTTAGCCATGCTTATAACGTGAACAATTCTGTTTGGATTACAAAAGCAACATTGACTAAAGAATAGTGAATGCATTTTGATAAAAGGTGGAATGATGTTGGTATTGATACTGGAATGTAGAGACCTGTGTGGTTCTACATGAAGGATGATTACGGGCATGTGTTGCACCGTTAAACCACTTGGGATGGGAATTGATTTAGACTGGGGCAAGTGGACCGAGGCATTGTGCCAGGTGGGCCTGTGTGGCATTTGGTGGGCTTGAGTGATGTGAGGGTTGTGTGCCAATTTGAGAGAAGGAAGTCTTGCCTTGGTCAGTTAAGGACTTCACCTTGCAAGCCTTTGACCTGAGTCTCTCGTACAACCACATGTCTGAATAGGAAGACCTAGTTTAGTAGGATTCTGATGTCTTACCTTTAATACCTCGGGGTGGCAGTTACACGGGGGTAATTGTATGGGGGAGTGTGCCTGTGCTGCGGCTTGGTACCCATCCAACGGTGTTTGTCGATCCTATACTTCGGCTCTGAGTGAGGGAAGTGATAGTGAAGGCAACCCAGAGAGGTTCTTAGGTGGAGATAAAAGTCTCTAAAAAACTTTGTTACGGTCAATCACCTTTGTGGTGTGCGACTGTATCTTGTGGGTAAAGTGTACACCCTCTGCAGAGTGTTAAAACTGTTCGAATAGCTGAGTCCACAAGATCGACAATGCTCGTGGATTACAATCAAGGGGTAGTATTTTGAAAATAAAAGAGGTGGATGGTCATGTGCCGTAATTGATGAATAAAGTTGATTAAGGACCTGTGTGTCCAAAATATTGTGGAAAACAATTTTGAGATATGTTAGTTATATGGTTTGATGCTTTCAATCTAAATAAATATCACTTTAAAATATTGATGCAAAGCAAAATAACAAGTAGAGCCATTCCTTCGTAACAAGCCATGCATGTAGTAATAGATCTACATTCTGTGCATGACTTGTTGAGTACGGTGTGTACTCACCCTTGCGGACAAAATTTACCAGAGGAGAAGACTACGCTAGCTTATGAAGAGGAGTACGTCGAGGAGCTGGGAAACTAGGGAGCAAGCCTCTGTCAAGGCGCCTGTGGCATTGGAAGATCACTACGTCGTTTAAATTCCGCTGCTGTTTACTGTTTACTTTGATTATTGTAAGCCCTGCGTGGTATACTATTGTAAGGATGACCATAAGGTCATACACTCATTTATATACTTGTCTGAAGTACTTTGATATTATTCCGCTGTGTATGTTATTGGTACTTTAAACCCTGTTTACCCTGTGTGCACTAGCGTGATCCTAGACTAGTGCCGAATACACAGAGTGTCCGGATTTGCAAATTCAGGGCACGACAGAGGTGGTATCAGAGCATACTGACTGTAGGACTTGACCCTAGGTAGACTGGCCGATTAAGATAAGGTTATCTTCTAAAGATTAAAATTGCACAAGATTATGAATGAAATCTTGACCAATCTCTTCCCTCTTAATTCGCACCTATGCTGCAATTCTCTGTTAATACTTTATGATTTCAAAATCTAGTTCTAACGAGATGTATTTTGACAGATGAGGAGGATCCACACCTTTGGTGAGCGCACTGAAGGCCTCGCTGCTGAACTGTGGTATCTGCTGCAGTTTTTGGAGGGCTTTGTGAGGCCGATCTACAGAGGTACTTCTGTGGTCCGGGCGGGGCTGGACATTGCCTGGGATGTGAAGGTCACCGTCTATGCTCGAGACAGGGGGAGAGCCAGTTGTCCTATCCACGTCAGCTACAGGAGGTCCACGTTTGAGGCCAGCATCCAGGAGACCGCACTCCTTGCGATGCGGCAGATCGCCCGCACCTACTCCGCCGAGCTAGAGGGTACCGTCTTTCGACACCATCCGCACCGGGACAACTGCTTCGACCAGGACCCGATCAAGGAGGACGACGCTACGATCACCCATTTGGTGAGATACGCCATCGCCCAGGAGGAGACCTTGGACGAGACAGTCCAGGAGCTGCAGAGGGCTTGTGATGAGGTTGCGGAGCTCAGGACCCAGCTGCAGGATGTTAGAGAGGGTATGACTCAAGATACCAGAGGATTCATGAGCCGAGGAGTTCTTGGAGGGACTCGAGCAGAGCCGAGCTAGAGCTGCACAACCCCGACCCTGAGGAGTCCGAGCCTGAGCAGGAGGCGCCGCTGCAGGAGGCACCAGTTCAGAGGCACTATTCAGAGGCACCAACAGATGTGAAAGCAGAGCCGCCAAAGACCGAAAGCGCAGCGGCCTGAGCCAGCAGAGTCGGTGAGGCTCTTTTGTTCCGCCAAGAGGGGGCACTGTGATCGCTTGCCCCTATGTTGCCGCACCCGCCGCAGTACCCGCTTGGAGGACCGCAGCCTGGATGGCTCGACGATTGAGAGTTCACCTTTTCTTTTCAGAGTAGACTCAGATGTTGGGTCCAGTTAATAAGTCAGTTTTATGGAGTCTGTCCTTAGAACGGTTATTTGATGTTGAACTTTATGTGTTTTGGATGTTTAATGAGTTGCTGTGGTTGCTTGTGATGAACAACTTCCATGGACATTTTATGTGAGTCAGGTATGTGTCGCAATGCCATAAGCATTTGTGAGCGGCCATATCACTACAATATCAAATAAAATCGTGTAATTTTGTTTGAGTCAAATCTTCTCCCCGCATAAGATTCTTGTGTACTTGTCCACTCTATTTCCTCTTTTCCCTAAATCCTTTGTTCTTCAGATGATGAACACTCGTGCAAGCCGTGGAGCAGGAGGAAGCGGATCTTAGCAGGGTGGAAACCAAGACAACGAACCAAACCCTCAAGCACCACCTATGGACATGAACAATCTGGGAGCTTTCCTGACTGCTCAAACCCAACTCATACAGGCAATGATGCAACAAATGCAGCAGTTGCAGAATCAGGCCACAGCCAACAACAACAACCAAGCTGTACACCATGGAAATCAATCTAGGATGTCAGATTTTATGAGGACTAGACCCCCAACCTTCTCTGGGAATGTCAACCCCATTGAAGTCGAAGGATCGGTCACAAGACGATTGAGAGGAAGCCGCACATATCCCAATGTGTAGGCAATGAGAGAGTCCTCAGACGCCTCTCACCGCTTAGAAGGAACATACCATGAATGGTGGGAGAACTACTGTGCATCCCATGAGCATCCTCAGGAAATCACCTAGGATGAGTTTACTGTTGCCTTCCGTCAGTATCATGTGCCAGAGGGAATGATGGAACTCAAGAAAGAAGAGTTCAGGTCTTTGAAGCAAGGGGGCCAACCAGTGGCCGATTACTTGAACAAATTCACGCAGCTTGCACGCTATGCTCCAGAGGACGTAGCTACTGATAAGGCTAGATAGTCCCGGTTCATGAAGGGACTGAATTCTGGACTTCAGGTGGGACTGATCACCCACACGTTTCCGGATTTCCAAGAGCTTGTCAACAAGGCACTCATCGTGGAAGATAAGCGCAAAGAGCTAGATGACAACCGCAAGCGTCGTTTGGCACAGCAAGGAGGACGCCAGGGACAACAGAGGCCGAGGGTAGTACCCCAACAGTTTACCAGATTCCAGCCAGGATGCAGTTCGAGAACACCATCGTCGCACAAACGACTCCATCGTCGAATCCGCAGACACCGCAAGAGCAAAGAAGCCAAGCAAAGAAGAAATCCGGCAATGGCAGGAAGACGCTGCTACAACTGTAATGAGATGGGGCATTTTGCCAATGCTTATCCCAAGAAGGGAGGAGTTACCCCTGTTCGCTTTAACTTGGGTAATACACCTGCAAGAATACCAGTCCAAGGAGGAAGTAGAGCACCTGTTCAAGCGGGAGCTGCACCCCAATTAGTTGTACGAGGAAGGGTTAACCACATCACGGCAGATGAAGTTCAGAATTCAACGGACGTTGTACTGGGTAAGTTTCTAGTTAACTCAGTACCAGCTACAATTTTATTCAATTCTGGAGCTTCACATTCATTTATTTCATGGGTTTTTGTTATGAAAAATGATTTGGATATGGTCAACCTTAAGAGTACACTTATAGTCCAAACCCCTGGATCAAAACTCCGAACTAAAGTAGGATGTTCCGGGGTGAAATTATTAATAAATGGAATAGAGTTCCTAGCAAACTTAATTATACTGGATACCCAGACCATATATGTTATTCTAGGAATGGATTGGCTATCCAAGCACAAGGCAGTGCTCGATTGTGGACAGAGAGTTGTAACCATTGAAAGCTCAGATGGTAGAAAGGTGGAGATTCAAGCACTTGCTGCCCGGGATGGTCAACTGATGATCAATAGTGTGAAGATTGTTAATATGGAAGATGTTTCCGTTGTTAACGAGTATTCGGATGTGTTTCCTGAAGATTTACCTGGAATGCCACCAGACAGAGATATAGAATTCGTAATTGAGTTAGTACCCGGAACAGCTCCAATAGCCAAGAGACCCTATAGGATGTCTACCGAGGAATTGGTAGAAATGAAGAAGCAAATCGAGGAATTATTGGAGAAGGGATTTATAAGATCTAGCTCATCACCATGGGGAGCACTGGTGTTGTTTGTTAAGAAGAAAGATAGAAGCTTTAGAATGTGTATAGACTATCGTGCACTTAATGATGTGACGATAAAGAACAAATATCCTTTGCCCAGAATAGATGATCTTTTTGATCAGTTAAGAGGAGTAGGAGTCTTCTCTAAGATAGACCTTCGATCCGGATATCACCAACTAAAAATTCGGACTGAGGATATACCAAAGACAGCTTTCTCGTCAAGGTATGGGCATTATGAATTCACGGTCATGTCTTTTGGATTGACCAATGCCCCAGCATATTTCATGAATATGATGAACAAAGTGTTCATGGAATATTTGGATAAGTTCGTCGTCGTGTTCATTGATGACATTTTGGTTTATTCCAAGTCGGAGGAAGAGCACGTTGGACATTTAAGGATGGTCTTGGAAAAATTAAGGGAAAACCAGTTGTATGCGAAATTCAGTAAATGCGACTTTTGGAAAAATAAGGTAGAGTTTCTGGGACATGTAATGACCGCTGAAGGAGTACCTGTTGATCCGAAGAAAGTGGAGGCAGTACTACATTGGGAGCAACCAAAGTCGGTTACTCAGATCAGAAGTTTTCTTGGTATGGCGGGGTATTACCGCCAGTTCATTGAAGGATTTTTCTCAATTGCGAGACCTCTCACGCAATTGTTAAAGAAAGAGAAAAAGTTTATGTGGTCGCCCGAGTACGAAAAGAGTTTCCAAGAGCTGAAGAAGTGTTTAACTTCGGCACCTGTTTTGGTGTTACCGAATACTAAGGACAATTTTGATATATACTGTGATGTTTCGCGTCAGGGACTTGGATGCATGCTGATGCGAATGGTAAAGTAGTAGCTTATGCATCAAGGCAGCTAAGGCCACAAGAGCAAAATTACCCGACTCATGACCTAGAGCTAGCTGCTGTAGTGCACGCTCTTAAGATATGGCGTCACTATCTTATCGAAAACTGATGTGAGATATATACTGACCATAAAAGTTTAAAGTATATATTCACTCAATCGGATCTTAACATGAGGCAGAGAAGATGGTTAGAGTTAATCAAAGATTATAACATTGGAATCCACTATCATCCAGGAAAAGCAAACGTGGTAGCAGATGCTTTGAGTTGGAAAAGCTATAGCTTGAATTTGATGATAGCAGAAGATCAGTCTGATTTATGCAAAGAACTTCAGAAGCTAAGGTTGGAAGTTGTACCGGAGGGATTCTTAGCTACCTTGGAGGTTAAGCCGACCCTGGAAGAGCAGATCAAGGAAGGTCAAAAGGATGATGAGAAGATTAATAGGATCAAATCCAAGATGGATGAAGACTTAGCCAAGGATTTTAGAGTAGATGAGCAGGGTACGTTGTGTATAAAGAACAGAATCTGCGTACCCCATAAACCCGAATTAAAGCAGTTGATATTGGAAGAAGCACATGATTCTAAATACTCCATTCACCCCGGTAGTGCAAAAATGTATCAGGATTTGAAAGAAAGATTCTGGTGGCCAAATATGAAGAAAGAAGTAGCTGAGCATGTAGCATTATGCGATGTGTGCCAAAGAGTCAAAGCAATGCATCAGAGACCAGCTGGACTGCTATAACCACTAAAGATACCAGAATGGAAATGGGAGGAAATCGGGATGGATTTCATCACCGGGTTGCCAAGGACTCAAGGTGGATATGACTCCATATGGGTCATAGTGGATCGGTTAACAAAGGTTGCACATTTCATACCCGTAAAGACAACCTATTCAGGAGATAAGTTAGCCGAGTTATACATGTCAAGAGTTGTGTGTTTGCACGGTCTGCCTAAGAAGATAGTATCGGATAGAGGTACTCAATTTACCTCAAGATTTTCAGATAAGTTGCATACAACTATGGGCACCCGTCTGAATTTCAGTACGGCATACTATCCGCAGACAGATGGTCAGACCGAAAAGGTTAACCAGATACTTGAAGATATGCTGAGAGCTTGTGCTTTATCATACACCACATCGTGGGATAAATGCTTGCCGTACGCAGAGTTTAGCTACAATAATAGCTATCAAGCTAGTTTGAAAATGTCTCCATTTGAAGCTTTATATGGTCGTTCATGTCGAACACCATTAAATTGGAATGAGACGGGAGAACGTCATGTTTTTGGACCAGACGTACTTTTAGATGCAGAAGAGAAGATTGCTCTGATTCGAGAAAGGTTGAAGACTGCACAATCAAGGCAAAAGAGTTATGCCGACAACCGACGTCGTGATTTGAGCTTTGAAATAGAAGACTACGTTTATCTCAAGGTCACGCCATTAAAGGGAGTTAAAAGGTTCCACACTAAAGGAAAACTTGCCCCGAGATATGTGGGTCCATTCAAGATTCTGAGCCGTAAAGGTGAAGTTGCATACCAGCTGGAATTGCCACAATCTTTGGCAGGAGTACATGATGTATTTCATGTATCGCAATTGAAGAAATGTCTTCGAGTACCAGAGGAGCAGGCACCTATAGAAGCTATTGAACAGCAAGAGGATTTAACTTACAAGGAACACCCGGTGAAGATTTTGGACATCATGGATCGTGAGACCAGGAATAAGTCAACCTGCTTTTGCAGAGTTCAGTGAAGCAATCATTCAGAAAGCGAAGCAACGTGGGAGCGCAAGGAAGATTTGAAGGAGTTTCCCAACCTGTCGAGATTCTGTTAAGGGGGGAGGTTTGTAACATCCCAACTTTTGGCTATTTTTGAATTTTGTAAATTATTTTGAATTTTTGAGAATTTTTGGAATTTATTTGGATTTATTCATAATTTCTGGAATTAACCTTTCTTTGAAAATTAATTTAATAATAGAAAAGTTTTAACAAAATATAAATGAAAATATTTTATTTGAGTTCAAAATGTCTTAAAATATTTTCTGAAAATTTTCTAGAATTTTTCTGATATTTTTAAAGCCTCAAATAATTCAAATGAATTTCTAGCATTACTTTTATTGAAAAACAATTGGAAAATTCGGATGAACGAAGAAAGGGTCCGCCCATTCATCAGGCGCTGCTGTTCGAAAACCCTAAAGCCGCCGGATCTCAGCCGTTCGATCCGCATCGCACGGTTGACAATGGCCCGCGTCGATTCGTCGCCCCGCACCATCGAATTGCCGCCACGTGTACGCCCTGGATGGAACCACGAAGCGTCGCCGTGCGTTACTGGAAACGCCGCCGCCGCGCCATTACCGTCGAAGAAACGCTTGCCATTACTCGCCACCGTGTATCTCTTCCTCTTCATCTTCTGGCACGGCATATAAAGCACGTTCTTCCGCGCCTACTGAGACCTTTCACGCCTCCCGAGAACCGCCAGAGCTCGTGACGCCGCCAGAGTTCCGGTTATTCCGCCGGGTTTGCGCCGCCGCCGATCACTCTTCGCCGTCTTCGAGGCCACCGGAGTGATCCTCGTGCCATGCCGCATCTCGGGAGTTAGTTCGTGTCGCCGAGGATCATCAAACGCCCGCTTTGGTCATCTTCCCAGCCCGGTCTTTGAACTCCGCCGCCAACGCCGAACTCGCGAGCAACGCCGCCGTTGATCTACATCGCACCGCCCCGTTAGTCCACGCGCTTCTCAATAGAGACCGAATAGCGCTATGATAGATCTTAGCCGTAGATCTAGAGATGAATGGCTAGGATAGCGCCACGTGCCCAAGACGGGATTGCCCACGTGTGCTCAAAAATGTGCCAGATATTAGCCGTCGGATTCATATTGGATGGTCTAGATTCAGCCACATGGTCACATAAATAGTAAACCCATTTTCATGTATCGGCCGTTAGATCTTGTGTTTGCGGTTTAGATTGAGCCACGTAGTTTAGGTCAATAGTGTAGAACTCGGGTAAAGATCACCATTGGATTTAGATCAGATGATCCAGATGTTGCCGCGTAGGATTGAACCGTTGTGAACCATTGGATTTTAGATGAGCGATTCGGATTTATCCACGCGTCGTGCACCGGGGTAGCCACATCGCCTGTTGCACCACGTGAATTGAGATTCAATCCGAATCATTGAATTTTGAATGAATGGTTGAGATCACACCGCACCGAAAGCCAATCCGCGGCGCGCCGCTGCGGTCGCGCGAAAAGCCGAGGCGCTGTCGATCGCGGCGGTGCAGGCGGTGATGTCATCCGTGACGTCACCCGGGCCCACTGTAAGTGAGAGAGAGGGATCCGAACCGTTGAATTGATCCGGGCCGTCCGTTTGATCGTGCGGTCACGATGAAGCCACGTGTTCGGCACGAATCTTGGTGCACGTTGACTGGGTCAAGAGGAACCGAATTGTTGAGTCAATCGTGGCCGTCCATTTTTAATCGGACGGTCAGGATTAGATCAACCTCTCGATTGATAATGTGCTGACACGTGTCACGACTAGATCTTGCCACGTGTCATGCTGACGTCAGCAGATGACGTCATCAGTGGGGCCCACTTGTCAGTGCTGGCACAGTAGATGCTGACGTTAGTAGTGACGTCATGCTAATGTCATAATTCTGATTTTCTTTAATAAATATATTCGGCCAAAAATGTTTTTGATGCTGACGTCATTATTAGCTTTGCTGACGTCATAGAAGCCGAATTTTCCTTATAAAAATAAATGAAGAAATTCAGTTTATTCTTTTTGATTTATTTTAAAACTTCAAATGGCTATAACTTTTGCGTTTTAACTCCGATTTGAGTGATTCCAATTTCTAAAAATTTATAAAATCAAGATATATTTATTGGTGAATTTTGTTGAATTTTTAGAGATAAATTTGCTCCCTGTAAAATATATTTATTGTGTATATGTTGATTTTAATTAGACGTTGATTTGCTGGGGAATTACGAGGGAGAATTTCCAGTACAAGACTTAGCTCCGAACCAGGATCAGCAACTTTTCGAAGGCAAGTTGTGCTTTGATCATTTTGATTCTAAGTTTTGAAATGTATTTTGTTTCAAACTATGCATGCTAATTCAACTAAAAATGGACTTAAATATTTTGGGTGAATTAGCTAGTTAACCTAATTGTTATTGCCACCTTGTTAATAATATTTGTATTCCATGATTCCTTTGATAACCTAAGCTTGGTAATATTAGTTGGTTGATAATATTGTGCCAACACAGGAGGCTAGACCGTGAATAGTTGCTTAGCCATGCTTATAACGTGAACAATTCTGTTTGGATTACAAAAGCAACATTGACTAAAGAATAGTGAATGCATTTTGATAAAGCCTTTGACCTGAGTCTCTCGTACAACCACATGTCTGAATGGGAAGACCTAGTTTAGTAGGATTCTGATGTCTTACCTTTGATACCTCGGGGTGGCAGTTACACGGGGGTAATTGTATGGGGGAGCGTGCCTGTGTTGCGGCTTGGTACCCGTCCAACGGTGTTTGTCGGTCCTATACTTTGGCTCTGAGTGAGGGAAGTGATAGTGAAGGCAACCTGGAGAGGTTCTGTTTGCACCAGATTTTGGAAATCTCAAAAGGATCGGTAGAGCCGCACGAATTTGGATAGTACACAGAGCATCTTTGGAAAGTTTGGATAACGAACGGCAGGTTTCTAGAAGCAAGAGTCCAATTGGGAAACTATAGCCGACTCGGATTAAGTTGCCATAATCGAACAGGACTCGGATCGGCTGATGGGTATATAAGGCGCCAGAGCTGCTTGAAGGGGATCCACAACGAAAATACATCTGCTAGTTTTACTTCCTCATAGTTTTTAGTCTTTTAGCCTTGTAATGCTTTTTTTTGTAAGTCGACACCGATCAAATAAAGTTGTGTATTGCTGATTGTTTGATCGTTCTCGATTTCTTCAAGTTTGATTCATTCTGTCTTGTTGCGCATCGCCTTTTCAGAATCAATCTACCTTTACCCTTCTGACTAGCCTTAATCGGCTAATCTATTTACCTCTTAATCGGCCTTCGGCTGATTCTATTTTAGCCGATTCGCCTCTAAGGATCGGCTTGGATTGAATTTCACAATTGCCTCCTTATCGATTACAGGGTCAAATCGATTGGCACGCTTCGCCCTTGAACCCGGCGTTCGTCTGGTGTGTTGCAAGCCGGAAACCCTACGTCACGTTTTTGGCGTCAACACATTTTTGGCACGCGCCAGTGGGACCAGATCGAAAAGATGACTGTAGGCAAATCTACCGCACCAGCCGACGTAAATACTGACGCCATAATCGTCCCAACTTTGGACGATTTAACCCCAGAGCAGCGCAAAGAAATTGAAGACCGAAAAGCTGTCTTGGAGGAGTCAATGTTGGGTTGTTACCAAAAACCCGACAAGGGGTCACGCAGAAAATGGTGCTTCCAACATTGAACCCCTTTGGCGAAGCTGACGCCGCGTCAAATTTGGTAAGCCGA